>JAHREE010000495.1:5783460-5936091 GCA_033628505.1 Tringa tobata
GGAGGTGTCCCTGCCAAAGGCAGGGGAGTTGGAACTATCGTCCCTTCCAACTCTAACCATTCTATGATTCTATGATTTCTGCATGTACAATATTCAAATTCAAAACTGAATATAGCTGCACTGCAGAAACTCCTGTATTTGTCAGTGCTGAGGTAAAATAATAATAGATAGTGGTTATATTATCATATGACCTTTAATACAAAGAGATATTTGCAGGTGGAAATGGGACCTTTAGTACGAGAAACCCAACCTCATTATTCTCTGAGTGATGCCAGGGCAACTATTCTCATTTCCATAAAGCTGAACTGGTCTAATTGTTAGGTAAGATTCAGCTTTCCACTGCCAGTTTTATGCCAATGGAGTTCCACTGGTTTCATTTTTTCTGTGCCGGTAGAAAACTGGAGCAATATGGAGAAAAACTGAGTCTATTACCCCTGAATAACAACTAATTATACCTCTGTCTTTCATTGCAGAAATTGGAATCATTTAATACAGACACTATAAAGAAAGTGGAGCTGTACTTATGGCCAGTATTATCTTAAATGAATCTTTAAACTGGCACAAGAGGTATGTCTGTGTGACACGTATGGCAGTTGGTGAGTAACTGGGAAAGGGAAGAATGTGAACTGGAGTAGGTCTACAATAAACTTACAGCTAGTTTTTGTCTCTTATCCTGCATAAGAAATATGTGCCCGCCTGCTCTCATGGCGCTCTGCCTATTTTAGCAAGCTACCGGTATTTCATCTATGCCTCATCCCCTTGCTATGAACTATTCTTGTAAAGAGATCTTATCCACTGTGTCATGCTCACCAATGCAGAAAACAATTTAGAGCTCAAACATGGAGTCATGAGATCCCCGAGATCTTCTAGCATTCTGTACCTACTTGAGCATCTAAACAGATGTTGGTCTGACTTTGTAGTGCAAACAGAAGTTTTTGGAGTCTCCTCTCTAACTGCCAAGATAGGAAAAAGCAGTGTTATTAAGTAACTGGACATCTGTCCATTTTATCTGTTATACTGTCTTTATGGGCAGCAAGATTTAACTGAAGCCATTCAGAGCTCTCAGAGTGAGTTGTTGCTCTTCAGTAGCCCTTGGCTCTGTAGCAAACTGGGAGTCCTGTGAACGGAAAGGGATGCAGACTCTGCAGTACTGAGGAGCAGTTAACTATGGGAAAAGGTGTTCAGTTCTCTCTGAGCCTGCTGGGCTTGGATTGCCCATTGTCTTCAGCCGTCTCTCTGGGACAGCCATCCTCCTGCTGTACGCTGCACTGACCTGGAGAACTGAAATTGTGTCTCAGCCACCTCAAAGAAGTAGGGGCCCTAACTTCTATGAGCCAAATATGGCAAAGGACACATGAAATGCATGGACTGATGAGTTATATTCACCTCAAATGGATTTTTTTTTTTTTTTAATTCCTTTGATTCAAGGGATAAAGCAGTCTTCAGAATTTCTATTAACTTCTCCCCTGTGGTGTAGTTTTATGTAGATTTCACATTATGAATGTAGTGGAAAAGTGTCAAAATGAGCCCTGAGGATCACAAGGGGAAAATATTATAAAAACAACCTCTAAAAAATTCTGTTAGTTTTTTGGTTTGTTTTGGTAGGGTTTTTTTTTCAGTATGAGCATATCTTGTATGCAATTTACTTTAATTATTTTCCTGTTAAAAAATTTGTAAGCTCATTTGGAAGATTTTAAATTGTGAATTTGGGGTTCTAGTGCATTATTTACTTAATATAATACTGACTTTTAGCTGCAGTAGTATAAGAAATGACAAAAACAAAGGGACAACATTAGATATTCAGTAGTCAATAGTTTAATCAGTTTGTGAGGACAGAAGGAAATGTGATGGAAGTTAGGTAAGAGTAATGGGTTTGCTCTCGCAGGGAATTCGACAGCTTTTCAGCAGTGTGCCATCCCACAGACATTACAGACTGAAAGCAGTCAGAATCAGAACTAGGTATTCCTCTTTTTACAGCCTTATCTCTTTGCACAAGGTCACATAAAACTAAAGTGCTTGACTTTGAACTTCAATATGTATGCTATTGATACAGCCTATAAAAGCAGGTTTTTGCTGTAAAATATGAAATACATTGGTAATTGTTATCAGAGCAGAAGGAAGCATCATAAGTACTTCTTTTCTCAATAACACTTCATAACTGATTAGAAATTAAAGCTTAGGACAGTTGTATCAGGCAACGGAAAACAGTTTGGCCTTTCCATCACAAAACAAGAGCTGTAAATATTATCAACCTACATTTTCAAAACAGCTACAGACACTGCACTATCATCTAGACATGACTGCAAAGCTCACACATCCATGTTGTTTTTAATGCAGGGTAGAACGTTTTTCCACGTTCATTTCAACAAACCTAGAGGACAACTTTAGATCTCCTTCAACTGGCAGAAAGTGTAGGTTTAAGGACAGCAGAGAATGCATTGCATTCAAGTTAACTCATTCAAATTAGTCAGTCTCTGTAGCTTATTGGCCAGACTTTATTGGTGCAATGACATGGCAGAATAGGAAACATGAGAGACTCATTTGAAAAGGAAGATATCTGGTATTATTTACATTCATATTTGTAATTTCCAAAATCTCCCATTTCCATTTTGCAGCAGCTCTGTCTATTATTTAATTGCTTTGGAGGAGTTGCCCAAAAGAAAAACAGAATCATTTGCGTCTGAGTTTACAGTTTGAAGTTTTAGTATAATGTTTAGATTTGGGATCTGATGTACAACTGAGACTTTTGGATGTGAGAAAGTAGGTTTTCCCTAATCCTGTGGGAAAGGCAGTTCTGACTTTAGACCTAGGAATGATATGTCACTCCTCTGCCTTCTGTTTCACTGAAACGGATACTTACTGTATATACCACTTAGCCTGGCAGCCTTCTACAGAGTATAGCACTGAAATCATCGGTGAACAATTTCACACTGAACTGAAACGATCTTCAAAACATCTTAACAGCCAAAGATTCAGAACATGATACTATCAGTTTTGCATAAGTGTGATTCCATGGATTCTCCTGGAAATGTTCTTGGTCTAGCCCAGTATGAGAAAAGGATGAGATTTTCTCCTTCTCTTTTGTTTATTTGTTTAGTGAAAGCAAATATTTGAAGTTGCAGTGATTTCTATCAGAGAACATTTTTTAGAGCTGCATTATCTATGAATTTTTTCCAGTGCTTGCTTCTTAACAAAGTATAACATGAAGAGCTGTATCGTCTACATCTGATTTTCATGAGCAGATGTATGCAATTACACACTAAACTACGTAAAAAAATGCAGGTTTTATACTCTAAAGTTTGCTTGAGACTGAGAACCACTAGTGTCTCTTTCTGTGTAAGCTTCCTCTGACTGATCTTAACAGCTTTGCTAAATAACTCTTCTGGCTCCTCTCTGGCTTCTCTGCCCATCACTTCTGTCCATTTCTGTCTGACTCCAATACTTCACATTGGTTTCCTTTTGGACTAAGTTCTCACCAATGTTGTCCATTACTCCACATTACCACACCTATTCCTCTCCAGTCTAGTAACATCCCTTCATGTCTGCCTCTCCTCTGGACTGTCCTTATTCCCCTCCTTTCTTATTATTCTTATCCTTTATCAGCACTTGTTATGTGAACACCTACTGTGAATTACTTAATAAATCAAAGTTTTTTGTAAAAGTAAATGTTTAATTATGCAGATCTGGAATTATTTGATGCATTGTCACTGAGTTTCCCATTGTTACCTATTAAGAGCATGGGAGTATTTTTTAAAATTTATTTCATCGGTACAGTTTACTAATCATTAATAAAGAAAATAGAAAGTGAGAACCCCTACACATTTTCATATAGGTTATACTGAAGAGGCAATGTATGTAACAACATGTGTTTATGGACAGACTCTGTTGTTAGCTCCTCAGTAGCTCATGTGCACCAGGCATAACTCCTATGAACCCACCAGACTGGCTTTAAACAAATGCCAAGGAAAGCACTTGTGGCCAAAGCAACTGGGGTAGTACACCATAGCACAGCATCAAAACCAGGCCTCTAAGGAGATAGAAATGGCAGCCAGGATACTGAAAATGAAATATATTCAGTTTTCTGTAATTAATTACATGTTGTTTTCCTGCATGAGAACACTCTTAGGCCACCTGAAAACTACACTGATGTGCTGATCTGCATTGAGCTTTTCATGTGCTTGAAAGTTCACAAGAGAAGAGGTTAAAAGATCTGTTTTGACACAGGGGAGGCCTCTGAAGACAGCAGTAGATGCCATGGGACCTCTGGCCCCCAGGCTGTAAGGACCCGGCACTGTTTGGTAGGGTGTTCTTGGGCTTTTGTGGTTCATCTTCAACAACAGATCAAAAAAAAAAAATACATACATTTCAAACGCTTCTTGCTCAAGATAAATTCTGAAAGTGTAAAATGAGTGGGAAGTAATGGTACAATTTCAACCCTCAACAAGGGTACCAAGAGAAGCGATGCCACGTATACGCTGCAGTCCTCAGGAAGGAGTGGAGCCGTGGCTGTGCTGACCCCCCCCACCCATGCAATCTGTTCCCCATTTTACTTACACCCTGCAGTACCCCATGAATGTCAGTAAAATGAAAATTACTGTTATTTTCTTTGTCAGCCTTGGTAAGCACACTTCCCATTATTAATATAATAGGTCTGTGATGGCACTTGGCAAACAAACCGTTATGCAACCTTTAAAGCTGTTATACAGTAAAGCCTCAAAGGGCCTATAAATTTGAGCTTTTCTTAAAGTCTTATGAAGGCCAGAGGGCTTAAACACTTAGAGACATTGAACTTGGAAAGATTTCCTGCACTACTGTAGACTTTGTCCACTCTCTATTTTGGGCAACCGGGTCATGTAAACTCATGAAGGAAGTTTGCAAGCTCCTTATGTATAAATATTTTTACTTTTTTGAGCAGTAAGGAAATCATAACTAACAAGCCAGTTATCTTTAGGGCAAAGAAAGACACCAATATCAAGTAGTGACTTCTAAATGTGATTCTATATTCGGAGCACATTGCATTGGTGAATGTATTTGTAGATTAGGTATGGAACTGTATGTATATTTTGGATTTGTCACAGTGTGACTAAACTGAAAAATCTCTGCTATTTTTTGGGATAGGCACAGAGTGTGTAAATTTTCATTGATCACATTTATCTTCTTCCTTCTTTATACCTAATTTATCATTCTAAAGCACAGTATTTTAAATTAAAACTCATAAACCCAAAGCAGATTGAATGAAAGTGCCTCAACAGTAATAATATACTATTCTCAGCAATCCAGCCGGGTAGCCCTTCCCCCTAACATTTCAGATCAATGCCAAAAAACGTCTCCTTAGTTCAAAATGCTATATATATTTTATTTTATTTTTTTTTTTGTATTACACTTGAAAAGAGGAAGACATAGATAAGAATTCCTTTCTGACTGCAGGGTTATAGAAGCAATTTTCAAACCTGGCATCCCATATGAGCTCTGCACATGGAGAAGTGCTGTCAGGGCTGCCGATTGCCGTGTGTTGATGCAGGAGATGGAGGCTGGTTGTTTCTAGTAGTGGATTACTGAGGTCAGATACAGTAATGTCCCATCTCTTCTTGAAACGATTTTAGTCATATAATGAGATATAAGGACATTAAAATATAAAGATTTTTCACTGTTTTCAGTTTCAGTATCTTTGACCAGTTTTCTTAGTATCCTGGATATATCTGTTGTAAATTTTCCCACCAGTTTTTCTTAATTAACTGGTTTAATGTTTGCCTGGTATTAGATCCCAGGTAGACATGGAGGTCCCCTTGTGTTGGGAACCATATTGTTTGCCCTGTCATAGGGAAAAATTGACCGTAGCTTAGGCTGACAACAGAAGAATCTGTAATAAGAAAATCTGAGGTTCACCCACAAAAAGGAGATGTGGCAGTAGTGGAAAATCAAACCATGCACTTATACTGCTTAACTATTGCACAACTGGAGAGCCCCAAATTGTCTGAATTTTAAGACCATATAAACACACATAAAAATAACCTCAGCTGCTGTTCAAGCTGGCCATCTCTGTTTGAAACTTGGCCAGCATTTCTCAGAACTTGCAGTGTTTTTATCCATGAAATATGTTCTGCACTAATAAATCACAAGGACATTCCACTGTGTCCTGTCCTGTTTTGCCATCGCTTGGTAGTGAGAGTCTTGCTCTGCCCTTCTGATGTAAATGGAACATATCCCCTCTTCTTAGTTTATACTTATTTTAAATAAAAAATGATCTTCTCCTTGATATAGACAATTAAAATAGCAACAAAATCATTGCTCAAAAAGACTGAATATGGAATAGTTATTGCAATGCCTAGAAAAACACCTGAGGCAACTATCCACCTTTGAATAAAATTTTTAGCAAGTTTGAAACAGAAGGGACTTAGACATTTATTTTTTTTCCAGAAAAGCTGAGAATTTGCCTTTGTTTTTCATTTTGATGTAGAGAAACTTTGAGGCAGTGAAGTGCTGATGCAGTCTTTTTTGCAGAAGCAGCACATGTATTTGTAGAATTTCATTGATAGATTCCTCATATACAAAAGTAGGAGGCTATGTTTCTTTCTGGATAGGTCATGCCATGGTGGTTCTGAAATGAGATTCTAAATTAGGGTGAGATTAGTCCATGGGGACAAAGACTCTTCCTTCCTTATTGATTGAAAAAAGGGAGTCCTGCATTCCTCCATCATTATCTGTTCTCTTTTTAATCTGATGAGACTACTGGGAATTAAGTAATTTTTCATTCCAGTTTTTTCTGTTAAGTATGGATCTCTCTCTAAGTGCAATGTTCTTATACTTACATGTTCTTCTCTACCAGAGTATCAATCTCAATGCAGTTTTACAGATAGCTTGCAGTAGTATCATCTACTATCCAACTGATCACAGGGTATATTATTACAAGAACTTTGTTTAGTGGCTGTTAAAGACACAGTGGAAGAGATCCACCCACTCTAAAATATAAAAAGGAAATAATATTCGAAGGAGAAAGAGTCATTCTCTTACTCCACCATCGTGTTCCATAACATCAAGAATATTGTAGAAAGTTATTGTGTTTTCACTCCCATCACTGAACAGTACATCAAGGCATTATGGTCCCAATTTCATCAGGTTTTCTAACTTCTGGAACTTCAGGTTTTCTAACTCTTCTACTGGAACAGTGTAGTAGAACAATACATAGATCTGACTACAACTTGTTCTACATAATCAAACATTTGAGACTCTGTGCTTCTATATTAAATTTTTTGTACAAACTTGACTATATGGTAGCACAATAGAGAATTCACCTGGAATATTACCAGCATTCTCCGGAGAATATCATACCTGGAGTTCTCATATGGAACTGGTTTGAAACATTCAAACATTTATTCCACACATAGAGGTTCCATTAATTTTAGTTCAAAATGCAGGCACCTCACAACAAAATTTGCCCAGGCAGCAAAGCCAAGTGTCTAACTCAAAGAACATAAAAAACAACATTAACTTTCAGAAGAAGGACAAAGCAAATTGAAACCAAATCTCCCATATTCTAGTAAAGGGCACTGAAATCTAAATCTAGAATAAATCTGATGGATTGGTCTGAAAAACAGACCCAAGAAAAGGAAACATAGTATAAATATTCAAAGAATTTTTTATTACAGTATGCTTGGCATCAGTTTCAGCAAGCCTGAAATAGAAGCTGATCTTCAAATTGCATCTGTCTACTAATGGTATATAATAATCTAACACGGCAGTTTTAAATTCTAGTCCAATTTTTTTACGACAATTGTGACCTGAAATAAACTTTCTTATGGACCCTTCCAGGAGTCCAGGAAGGAAAGTACATGTAACATAGTCATTGCTATCAAATAAGTTTCCTGATAATGTTTCAAAATTGTACATTAATGCATCACAGAATTTATTACACTTGTTATTTAAAATTTGTTGTATTTCAGAAAAGCATTAATGTCCACATATGTTATTATCAAAGGCCATGATCCTCCAAAGACTCAGCCTTATATACTGAGAACACTCCCCTGGAAATGGATAGGTCACACCTAAGGATCTTTGGAGGGATCTGAACTATAGGATGTTAACTTAAAAAGGGTTAGCAAAATGTCAGGTGTCTACATCTTTATCTGCAGTTCATTTTTAGTTCATGCCACCAGCAATTTCTTATTTCATGGTGATCCACTCTTTCTTTGTAAATTCACTGTCTCAGACAACACACATCATCACAGTTGACTCATCCTTAAGATTATTTTAGTGCTTGCTTCCTGGTTTCTTCAAACACCTCCTTTTCAAGGTCATTTTCATTTACCTCCAGGATCTAATATCTTCCTTTACTGTTAAATTCAGTTAGCACATGTACTCACATAAGGGTCTTTGAACTCTCAATACCTTTGACAGTCTTTATCTCATCAAGGCAAATATGTCTCAGGTGCATTAATTCTGTATGCTTCTGCCCACAGAAGGGAAGGGATGGCAGAGTGCAAGACTGAAGGGTAATCCAACCACCTAATCAAACAAGATGTCTCTCTATCCCATGATGATTGGACCAGTTGTAGCTGATGGGACTTTTAGTGGAAGCATTTCCAGAAGACAGCATTTCAACTGTCTGGTGCATTTACAGACATAGCAGAGACATTTCAGCCTTGCACATTTTTGTTAAAGGACAGTATTCTACTCTTTTTGACACCCAATTTAATGCATAAGTTCTGCATTTTTTCCTCAACATGACTGATGTTCAGCCTTTTCATGTTTCAGAGAGCAAATAAGTTCTAAAGATACGTAACAAGGGAGAGCAAATCATGTTGCAAAAACAAATCTAATCGGAAAATGAACAATGAAAGCCTCTTATTTATTTTCTTTCCTCATTTGAAAATGGACAATTTGACTGGCCTGGATTGACGCACAACATTTGCCCTAATACATGCTGTTACATTTTTAACAACATTAATCATATCCTGTCAGTCCTGCTGTAATGCATTGGCCTCTCAGTCTAGAGTCATAGAGCTATAGAGCAGTCTTTCAATCAAATCTGGAAAGGAGGTCTGTAGAGGCATTGAAAGGAGAGCATTATGGATTTTAAGTGCTTCAATGATAGTGCTTTTAGGTTGTCAGCTTTGATTTATGTCATTTAAAGTTTGCAATACACAAATATGCAGATTGCCCCAGCACTTTGAAAAAGTTTGGATATAAATTTGAAAGTATTGAAAGCCTATGCTTCTGTGGATGGACCAGCCCTTGAAGTACTGGGGCTCAGGAAATCTTAGACATTAAGTCTGAATGGCCAGACAGATGTTGCAAAACATATATATTTTGTCTTACCATTGCTTTAGCTGTTCCTTTGGCTGCTTTAGGTATCCTCCCTTGCTCTCTGAAAATTTATCTGTGCTGGAACTACAAAAACAAGGGTGGAAAGTCTAGATGTGATAAAGTATACCGAGACATGATGACTGGTTAGTGAGCTGTTAATTATCATTCCTGTGTATTTGTGCTCTGAATGTGCATGTTTACTGAGCAGTCCAGTGAGCATATGTACACCCTCTGGGAGACGGCAGCACTACCAGCTGTGAATACATTTGGAGATGAAAAACTTCTGTTGTTTGTGAAGTGCCTAGAAACAGCATGAGAGTTTCAAAGACCTTATGTTGAGTACAGTTGAAGGAAAAGGTGCAATCAGGTCTGTCACAGAGCTCTGGCCAACACAGAACTGTATCAGAAGAACATGCCAAATTTCCATTTCTGACTCAAAAATTGTGCAGAACGAAAAACATGCTGTTAGCCCTTCATGGCAGAGTCCATATACGCCTTTGTTGTTGTAATTAAAATGATCCTTATACGGTATTTATGACAGTATTTTAAGACTCCTGCTAATTCTGAGTTCTTTATCCAGTACGTAATCAATGCTTTCATAAACAACTGTCATTGAAGCCACATATGTAAAAACCCAGGCAAAAAAAGAATAAGAAATTTAAGAAGTAGCCAATGAAAGTTGTATTAATTCTTAAACAACAGCAATTAACCAAGTTCGTTTAAATGACATTACCAAAGAATCTCTTGAAACACTTTCCAAACAGGAATAATTTAGGTTTCTGCCACAAACATGAAATAAGACGGTTTATAGTTTATAGATAAGGAAACTGAGATTTGTAGCTTTTTCTAAGGAGTCAAGAATTTTGGTTAATTTTCCATCTGCTTCTTCATTCAGATAACATTTTTATTTCCTTCAAGTATATAGACAAGTACCTTTAAATTACTCTGTTCTCTTTTGTATACTGGTGACATATGGGGTACTCAACAGTCCAGACAAAAAATGACCATGATATTAGAAAGAAGACAGAAACACACACACATGCACACACAGGCTGGCTACAAAAAGATTCTATTTCTCAAGGCACTTCAAGAGTAATTTCAGAGAGGAGAGAAGCTCAACTAATTTTCTACATAATGGTGAAGCAATATTTAACAGATATTGTGATGCTGCATAGCAAGAAGCTACTGGAAATACATTGATTACTAGTATGCAAGTGTGGACTAAAGAATGTCTGTGGGAATGCATCTTAAATGAAATGCTGACAGGTACACATCAATGTGCATGTGTCCAGAGTCCTGCCTAGCATCATTCTTTTTTTTTTTTTTTTCACATTTTACTCACATTACTCTTGAAGATCAAGCACAAGGGGGAGTGAGCTGGAATCTAGTCACAGAATCACAGAATCATCATGGTTGGAAGGGACCTCTGAGATCATTGAGTCCAACCACAAAAAAAAAAACCAACCAAAAAAAAAAACCTCCACCAAACCAACAACACACACAACACTCCACCACATCACACCCACCCAAAAACCAATAATCATGGGCACTAGAGCATGCCCTGAAGAGCCATGTCTACATGTTTCTTAAATACCTCCAGGGATGGTGACTCCACCACCTCCCTGGGCAGGCTGTTCCAGTGCCTGACCACTCTCTCAGTAAAGTAATTCTTCCTAATATCTAATCTAAACCTCCCCTGTTGCAACTTCAGACCATTTCCTCTGGTCCTGTCATTATTCCCTTGGGAGAAGAGGCCAACACCCACCTCTCTACAACCTCCTTTCAGGTGGTTGTAGAGGGCAATGAGGTCCCCCCTCAGCCTCCTCTTCTCCAAACTGAACTTGCCCAGTCCTTCTTATTAGTCATGGACTGAACAGGTCCTTTACAAAATCAGTCAGCAACATATGAGCAAAGACATGTGAGCATAACTTGCAGGTGATAGGCTGTACAAATGTGTGTGTGGTAGTAATCTGAACCCTTTCTTGTGAATCACGGTGTGTAAGAGGGCAAAAGCCCTACTTGACCTTTACAGCCAAGGTTGAATTTGCAAGACAGGTGGAGAGACTCTAACTAGTTGTTATGAACTGTGCAAAGGCAATGTCGGGTGACTGACAACGCACATGGAGTCATACAAGTGCTTTCTACAGGCCTCAGTGCAAAAAGAT
This sequence comes from Tringa tobata, assembly GCA_033628505.1. Lineage (NCBI taxonomy): Eukaryota > Metazoa > Chordata > Aves > Charadriiformes > Scolopacidae > Tringa > Tringa tobata. Next base: position 5,794,929 of record JAHREE010000495.1, read on the forward strand.
TATTCTGCTGCTCATGTATTCTTACTTTTCCTTTCTGCCTCTCAATCTTTTACTCTTTCCCCATCTAACTCTGATACCTGGCTAACACATAACAAGTGAAATCCTGAAGTGTCATCTTCACTTTCCTTCTTTGGCACTTACTTGGCAAGGAGTGCAGGTAGCGTGATAGGTATTTATTACAGCACTGGATCAAAGCTTCGGGACACAGGCAGTGTCTGAATCTTTCTTTGATCCACAGATAGTATTTCAATTGAAGACAGATTTGGCAGTACCTCTTGGTTTTCCGTCAAACTTTACATCATAGCCTATTCCCCTTTCCCCTCCTACGCTGGAATCTTCCAGGGAAATGTCATGTCATTATTATTATTTGCTTTTCAGACCCTTCTCAAGGACTTAGTCCTGGTCATATAACAGTACAGCTCGTTTAATATTACCCTTTTCAACTGTAATGTTAGACTAGGATAATCCCTGTGTGATTTTAAGTCAATTCTTCCCAAGATGGAGTACCTTTATCTTGTGTGCCTTATTTGTTTTATTATTAAAGTTATGCCTTTGCATTTAATGGTGTTAAAATATTTTAGTTCCTTGCACTCAGTTTATCTGATGATGCACATCATTCTGTAGCAGGAACCTCACCTCTCATTTTGAAGGTGGTTTTTTGAAGAAGGTGTATCACGTGTTAGATAAAGGAAAGGATGTTAATAGTGACAAAAAGATGAAGGGAAATATCAAATAAAATTCATTATTAAAAAAAGAGCAAGAGTTAGATATCAAGAGCTTACATTAGTCTCAGAAGAAGGAGACTTGGAGACAAATTCATGCAGCTGCAGGAGAAGAAGGGAAAAGTAGTTGTTGTTTGGTTTAAAGAGACTTTACTGGATACATCAGCTGCTGAAAAAAACAGTATTTGCCAGGAATTTATGAGAAATTATTTGAGCAACTGGAAAACCAGCTCACAAGCAAGTAGATAAGCACTGGCAGTCTTTCAATACAGCCACATCCCAGTATAAATGGAAAGCTGGTAGTGAAGGTATGCTAACTCATGCCAGCCCTCCCTGCTGCAAAATCTGTGCAGATTTTTAGGGAAATTGCGTGGGGGTTTTGAGATGTTTACTCAAATCACGATGTCATCCTTCCATTCTACTAGGTGATGTTATCTTAATCTGCATCCAGCATATTATGGTGCTGTTTTGTAATAATAAATCACACTTTATCTTGAGAAGTTTTCAGGTATTTTAGATCTAAACTGGGAGAGTGATTTTTTTTTTTTTTTCTTACCAGCGGTGGTTTATACTGGTGCAGATGGAATTACGTTGCATTTACAAGTGCTGTCTCCTGCCACCAGGTTAAGAATTTTGTTGATTCCTTTTGTTTCTGGCTGCAGAAGTGGGTGATGAGGAGGCTGGGGGGGGTAACCACCCTGACAAAGTGACCCCATTAAGACAGGCACCCTACATAGCTTCTTCTGCATTTGTTTAGAGATCTATTAGCCCATGAAGAGCTGGCATTTTTTCCTTTGGCAGTTGCTTTGTAGCCCCTGTTGAGGTGGAGTGTAACACCTACACAGCAGTGTACAGCCCCTCTCTCCAGTTGTGAACATGGGTGTGAAAAACAACACTTGCAACCGCTAGATGGTTGACCAAACAATAAAGTAGTTACAGTGTAAGAACCAGTCATATTTAAACAATGTATTATTATGAAAAATTCCTGTAAATGGTTTTTAAAAGCCATTTATGATTTCCCTTTTCTTATATAACACTGCATTTGTTCACACACAAAGAAGGAAGGAGCTGAGAACTATGGCATACAACATCCCTCAGTACAGGGCAGCCTGTCATTTCATAGAATCATAGAATCCTCTAGGTTGGAAGAGATCCTTGGGATCATTGAGTCCAACCATCTACCCTACTCTACAAAGTNACACAAAGAAGGAAGGAGCTGAGAACTATGGCATACAACATCCCTCAGTACAGGGCAGCCTGTCATTTCATAGAATCATAGAATCCTCTAGGTTGGAAGAGATCCTTGGGATCATTGAGTCCAACCATCTACCCTACTCTACAAAGTCCTCCCCTACACCATATCCCTCAGCACCGCATCTAAATGGCTCTTAAACACATCCAGGGATGGTGACTCAACCACCTCCCTTGGTAGCCTATTCCAATGCCCGACCATTCTTTCTGTGAAGAATTCTTTCCTAATGTTCAGTCTAAACCTACCCTGTTGGAGCTTGAAGTCATTCCCTCTCGTTCTGTCATTAATTACCTGGGAGAAGAGATGAGCACCAAACTCTCTACAGTGTCCTTTCAAGTAGGTGTAGAGAGTGATGAGGTCTCCCCTCAGCCTCCTCTTCCTCATACTAAGTCCCAGCTTAGTTAGTCCCAGACTAACAGTCCCAGCTCCTTCAGCCTCTCTTCATATGATTTGTTTTCCAGCCCCTTCACCAGTTTCGTTGCCCTCCTCTGCACTCGCTCCAGCACCTCCATATCTCTCTTGTATTGAGGTGCCCAAAACTGGACACAATACTCCAGGTGTGGCCTCACCACTGCTGAGTACAAGGGCAATTTCTCTCTTATCTCAGAATATGCTGGTCCAGAAAACTTTCCTATTAACTCTAAGACTAATAAACTCACTTGGTCACCAATTAGTAATCTCCTTTGAGCCGCACAATTCTCCTAACAAAAGTATTTTGGAGGAAAAAATAACTTAAACCAAACCATAAACATGCCTAGTTTTTCACTGAAATTTAACATTCTCCTAATCTGACATAATATAATTCATCTAGGTTGCTGCTTAGAAAGATTTCTCTGCTGTTTTATCCACTGTAGGCTGTTAACATACAAAACTCTTCCACCTCAGAAATATTTTGTCTTCTGGTGAGTCATGGTTTTCAGGAAGATACAATGTCTTGCTTGAGATTAAAAATTATAGTTACAAAAAGTCAAGCTTTTAGTTTTGAGCCCTACTTTGGGTTTGGCAAACAGTAAGTGTTTAGTTTGCTTTCGATCTCTGAAGTTCCCAGTTGGTGAAATGAGGTGCTCAATGCCTAGGAGACAGGCATCTTCAAGAAGATGTCTTCCAAGAGTTCTTTTAAGAAGTAGTTATACCGAGCTGTTGAGTGGGTTTTCCAATTTGCTCTTTTCACAGTCCCATTTTGATTTAAATTAATATACTCTTGCAGTAAATTCTAGTTAATTTTTCTAAATATTAGTGATTAATGAACTTAAAATAGTCATATTATTGTTATATACTTATAGTACTACATTGCTTATATAATTACTTCAGTAACATTATTACCTTACTTATGTAATTACTTAAGTGATACCATAATACATAAGCATTGAACAAATACGAATACACAGTTTTATGACTTCTAGATTACACGCATATGGTTTGAAACACTTTTCATTTTTGTGCCTGGAACATGAGCTCAAGAAAGCCAGCTTTTGTACGGCGAGAGAGTTATGCAAGTGAATTTCACCTCTGGGCAGAGAGGAAGCACACGGTCTATGTACCGTGTAAGAACCCATTGTGCATATTAAATAAGCCCATGTGCTGGCTCACAGAAGCAAATTTCATCCACATCAAATGATACTTACACAAACTGCACAACAACCCATTAACAACTCCTCAGATATATAGTTGTTAATTGCTATTCTGTTAAGAAAGTACACAAAATCATTGACGTGGGCCATGCTGTATTATGCTCCATTTCTTCCTGTGTTATACACTGCAGGACCAACAGGATTTAATGACAATGAGAAACGATATATTCTTGTGTGTAGTGGAAATGTGGTAGTTTTAACTTCCAAAAACCACACCACTGGATTGGTTTGAGTGACTGCCAGATAGTGTCAGGAAATACACTGCGGAATAAAATTATTCACAAAAGAGATGTTATCCATTCAGACTGATTGTTGTAACTTGGAGAAATTTTCAGGCTTGAATTTTATCTGCTTTCCTTGACTTCTGGTTTTCAGCTATGAAGTAATGGTGCTAACTACTTCAGGAATGTGATTGTGTTTCCTTCTGTTTTATGCATTGCAGACTCTTTCCTCGCTCATCATATGAACCCTTAATGTACATCAAGTAATGTTCATGTTAAACACAGTGGCAAGTAGCATATATAATGTGATAATTTTAACAAGCCTGCTAAAGCTAAAAAAATTCTGATTGAGTTGCAGCAGGAAACATACAAGAATTGCCAACAGCATGAAAAGAAATGCAGGAAATTGCCAGTCAAAGAGAGTGTTACAACATATACCGAAAGAAAACAGCAAACTCAGAGCACATTTGTGCCCAGAGACAAACGTGAAACTGACACAGCCCAGAGATGCTTCTAATACTGCTTTGACTTCGACCACTTTCTAAACCGTTTACTGAACCTGGTACTAAAAATGGAGTTTAGCTGGGGAATACAGGATGTGTGTGATCACTCATGGAGGGAGATTACAAATCAGAGAGACAGCCAGCAGCAACAAACAGAAGTAGAAGCACTTTTGCCCTACAAATGATTGTATGGAATATTAAAATACATATTGTAGCTAGGTCTAGTACAACTGAAACCTTTTATAACCAAGATTTTTTAAAACTCTGGTGGGAAGACATAGCTTGAGACATTTCAAAGGGATCTGTGTCCAGAAGGCAGATGCTCAGCTTACTTTGTAGATTGGATCTCCTTCAAATTTGATCAATAAAACTGAAGCACCCAGATGACTTAATCACTAACAAGCTTTTGTGTACCCATCTGGTTTTGATGAGGTTCCTCACAAACTGACAAAGGACTTGGGTTGATTGTCCCCAGTCTCTCATACTTTGGATTTGGACTTCCCTCTCTGAACAATTACTTGAATAGAATTGCAAGTTGTTTTTAACTATGAATTCACTGAAAGGGAAGGTGGTCTGTTCCCTTGTAATTATTACTTAAGAAAGCACTGTACAGTGACTTTTTAGTTAGCCTTTTTCTTTAAACCATTTTAATTAAACATTTTAGAACTAAGGCAAGACAGGATTGTTCACATTATCCTCTTTATATCTGGTTGTGAATTCAATGAAGTTTTTAATTAATTAGATTTCTGTTTGGGAAGGTTTCAGAGATGTTTCTATGCTTACCAGTTATCTTCAAAACTAGAATGTTATTGCAATATATCTAAACATTTACTGTAAATTAATCAAATAATCAGATTTGCTTACTTGCTTACCTGTCCCGAAGAGAAAGTCACTATCTTAACCAGTGGAACTCCCTCAGCAGGAAATGAATCTTTAAACTGAGTAAATTTATAGACAGGTCCAAAAGCATAAATAATGATTTTCCATAGTTCAAAGAGCAAATCACCTGGTTACTTCCATAATTTAGATTACTTTCTGAATCTTACATCACAACATTGTTAATGAAAAAGAGTGAACAAAACAACTTTTCAGATTTGTCTTAAGATCTTGATTTTTCATAACACATACATAATAATAGAAATGAGATAAAAATTGCTGTCTGCTTTGTGGAAATGATTTGACCTTATTCCCACCTTTCCTTCCAAGTGGCTAAATCTCTCTCTGCCCTAGAAGTGAAACATTGAACCAACAGTTCGGGCTTTTTTAAAATGTCTTTCCTACTAACTGATTATATACACATTTTGTCCTCTACTCAATGTGGTTGTGTTTGACTGAGTCAGATTCCAAGGAGAAAGAACCATTTCAGTTGTCCTGTAGACTGGAAGAATTTTAGATGTGTGAAATGGGGCTTGTCAAGAGTACTGATCACATTAAAAGAATTGAGTAACTCAAACCTTTAAAAAGTAAATTACCATGTCTTTTCTTATAATACACTATAAAATATAGACTGTATGAGACTGAAAGTATTTCTCAAAGTTTTGGGAGTGCTTCAAGCAATGATGTTTCCATCTTGTTGTGGCTTCTTACTAATGTGTAATATGTCAAAAGATCTTAATTAGCATTACCTCTGTTAAAAAATAAAAATTATTAGTGGACTTTTATGATAATTAGCATTATAGTATACAGTACAAGTACTGCATTTCAGAAGTGTTTCATTCTCTTGTATAAGACATTACTTATTTTTATTCTGCCCCTCTTTTAATAAAGCCAAGATTTTGCCTAGTTTTGCTTAGGATTACAGAAATTTAGTGACTAAATTGGACTCTATATATATAATCTCCTGCTTCCTGTGGGAGAATTAGTCATTGTTTCCATCACAAGCCCATCTCTCTGATGCCAGTTACATTCATAAAATTAAAATGCCTGTTAGTCCAACTCTATACAGCTGCCAAATAATAAAAGTATTAGAGTAACATTGTGCATCTGTCAACCTGTTTTGACGTCTGTAAAATCATGCACATTTTGTTTTTAAAGGCACCTTTATGCAGTTAAATTGATTACTTGGCTACTGTTGCAATTTGGATTGCCCAGTTCTTGTTCAGTTCTATGCTATTTTCCTTTGAGACTTAATTATTTCCTTTGATACTTCATAATGTGAAGAGTACAGAAAATACCTGTACAGGAAACGTGAGGGGTTCTGATAGCATGGAAACTGCTGTCAAGGTGCAGTGTTGGTGTATTTTCGTGAAGATCAGTTGAGATACTGCAAGTGCAAAAGAAGAAGTTAAACTTTTCACAGTAACAGAATTCATTATTATTATAAGCAAACCTTCCAATCATCTTGAGAAGTAAAGCCTCACTGGAAATAAGCTGCTTTGAACTCTGCTGAAGGGAATTAGCTTTAAAATTGTTTATGCAACACTATTTTAACTAAATCTTCATGAACTATATTTTGTGAAATTGTTAGGGAAATTTTGCATATTACAGGGTTTGGATGCTCAGCATAGGCTGTTCCAAGAAATCTGACTGATAGTGTTTTAGATTCACTACATTTTGAATACCCTAGGATACTGGAAAAAAATTACAAAATGGCAGATAATGTTTTACAATGCTTTAAAAACTTAGATTACCAGATGTAAGCATAGTAAATCATACTTTCTGGTAGAAGACAGTATGACATACCATTCTTCTGAATCAAGCATTCCAACAGAAATAGATTGATAATATTGGAAATCTGTATCTCTGTTTGCCTGCAATAAATTTTAAGTGCAAAAATTTGTAATAAAACTTCAGTCTTTTATATGTATCTCAATTTCCTGTGGCCGTTGCTGGAGACAGGAGACATAGCTACATGGATTTTTGATTTAGCAGTCTGTTCATTTCCAGATTGACATTACTGTGAATTAAATAGCTAGAGATCAAATAACTAAATATGATTTTTTCTATTACATTGAAGGTATTATTTGTGGAACGGTCTGAGTTTATATCTGTCAACAGTGCAGGACCTATAGGCATATAATGGCCATGAAGATTACCTTGAATATATTTCAGTTGAAAACTTCAAGTTCTCTGTGTACATTTGCCTACCTACACTGATGCAGAAAACTGAGGATTTTTATTCCCTGTATGTAAGTTTATTAGAAACTTGTATTCCCTTTAAACGTTTATCAAAATAATCAGGAATCTTATATGGCTATTAGGGTTCTATGTTCCCTCTTGATTGCCATTGTTTCCTGGGCATACTGTCCTTAACCTAAGAAGGCAGAGGCTGAAGACACTCCATTAAGTTTGTGCAAAGCGTTGAAAATAATTTCTGATCATATTTTTCAATCATTGTACTACTTTTTGAAATTTTACATTCTCCCATCATGCTGCTTTTAATCTGTAAAAAATCTGCAGTGATTGCTGAGTGTATTTAAGTGTCCTTCATATGCTCAACAAAGATGTGTGGGGATTTCAAATCAGGTTCTTTAAGGCAGCTGCCTAATTCCTCAGCGCTGAAGTACTGAGCACCACAGAACCAGAACTCATTTGTGGGTTTCAGCTGTGATCTACTGTAAGGACTCAGCACGACAAATTCCAAGCTTTGGAAAATTTTCTTTTTAGCACATGATGTACAAGTGAGGCTGGAACTTTCCTAAAAGGCAGACATGCTTTTAATGTTCTCAGAAAACAAAAATTGTTAAGTGATTTTGCTTAATGATTCCCACCAAAAAAAGGCAAAAAAGCCACCCTGCCCAGTCTGAAATCCAAAAGATTACTGTCTCAACACATAATGACAAACAGTCGTATGAAACCAGGTCTTATCCTGCAAAGTTTCACAGTATTTGCAGTAGGAAGTAGAGCAGTATCTGCTACAAGAGTGACTTGCCCCACTGATTGACACCAGTTGACCAACTCACATATCTTTAAGTTGAAAGCCATTGTTAAGATAGAAAAAGACAAAACATGGAAAAGTATAAAGAAATATTCTAAGAAATAAATAAATGTAATATTGCAGTATTGCATAGTTAGCAGTTCCTTACTGAATGGGATGCAGCTGCAAAAATCATTAATCCTCTCTAATTCTTTGCCAATCTTGATGTTACAGTAGCAGTGGGAGTACAACTAATGGAATCAGCGTATGGATATTAATTCTCCTTTTGTAATTTCCTGTTTAATTTGTATTCAGTAGAGTACTGTTGCATACAAAAGAGGAAATGAGACTTCAACAAGATATAAAACAAACAAGGATGTTTAAAGAAAGAGATTAAGTACCTCATAAGAATGAAGAACTTCCCAAACCTCAGTCATTTTTTATCTTTATTAGAAATGTCTTAGATTTACATCATTTCATGACAAGGAACTAATTTTCCCTTACATATGTCCTTACCAGTTCCCAAAACACCAGAAAACCATCTACAGAAATGTTCCTCCTTCTTAGTCTCCCTACTATTCTCCAACAAACGTGATGACCCTTATAGCAACACGCACTCCAAATCTTCCTTCTTCATAAATTTACAGTTACCTCTAAGAGTCAATAGGATTATTCTATATTTGCCACAATAAAAACAGTTACCATAGAATACCTCAAATCGGAGTAATTCTGTGATCTTTCTTGTAAGCTGTTCTCCCTAATGATTACATATCATCTGGTTAATTTGTTGAATTATGTTGGATGCAATCTTTGTCCCAGGAGTCAGTTCTGGTCTGAGTACTTTTGCCTCATCCAGCTAGTAGATGGGGCAGGGACTCAGGGGAAAAAGAAGAAGACAAAGGAACATCTGATCAGTGATAGCCTCACATTTCCTTTTCTTTTTAGAATATCCAAGATCAGACAAACAGAAGATGTTGAACACAATAATAAGGGTCATCAGAGATATATGGACTCTGTGGAGTCCCCTAACTGCTAACAAGAGGAGAGACTGCAGATTTCAGGGACAGGCCAACATGCTGTTCCAGTAGCTGGAGATGACAGACCAGTGGGAGCACCAGCATATACTCTGGGTTTCTCAGTCCCATTCTGTTTCTGGTGTTTCTGCTCCCGAATCCCAGTAGTTTGAACCCCGCCAGCAAATTATCCCTTGGGTGTTGGTCCTTCTTGACAAACTGGCCCAGGGTCTGAGGTAGCTGGGCTAGACCTAACGTCCAGGACACTGGGACACACTAAAGCTAGAGTTTCAGCTAAACTTTTTCATGCAGACACACTGGCATTGCAGAATATATGTTGCTGTTACTTAAAAAATACATTCCTGTAATAAAATTGGGGGCTGAAATAACAGGATTGGCATGAATATTTGCAGGTATTTATGACATCTAACCTCCTACCAGTCCCTTTTCCCAATATCTGCTAATTAATGGGTGAACTGGCTCTCAGTAGCCAGTGGGCTGGCTGGGGGAAACTAATGGCAGCAGTGAGGCTTACTCATTGCCAGAGTGAGTGTTAGGGGCCACAACAATGAACAGCAGTGTGCTTTCAGCCTGTGGGCAGGCAACTTAAGGCAGGAGGTGGTGATGATACCTGCTGTTAAGATCCTGCAGAGGACCACAGGCAGAAGAATGGTCCCGGAGTGGACATAGAGTGAAGAAGACCTCAGTGCAGCTGGTGTCATTGATAATAGTGTCTATGAATTCTCCCTAGTGGCCTCCTCAGGGCTTGCAAGCCTGCAGAACTGTAGCACTTGCCACTGGTGTGCAGATCAGAGCCTTACCATGGGATAAGAATACCAGCAACTGTCTCTATGCAGTAGGGGAGGTCTTGCTGTACACTGTTGATCAAGAGGATCTCTAGTGCAGACAGATTCTTTCTGGATGTATCTATCTCATACTGGTTGCCTGATGAGATCTGGGGATGACAAGGCTGCATTGCACAGCAGCACAATGTCTCCTCATCTGGTAAGGGGTATAGGAAACTGATATGCTGATTCTTATTGTTAAAGGCCAGCTCTTTAGGAAGATTACTGTTCAGAAACAGTTCAGAAAGCTCACTATCCCTAGTTGATCATTCAGTATTATCTGGTCTCAGTAATGGGAACTGATCCCATGATTGCAAGGTCTCCTTTCCAACATGAGCACAGCGGTAAGAGCAGCCATTGTCACATCTGTGTTGAATGGCAACATGAGTGACATCATCACATTGCCCACACTTCTGACAGCAGTCTAGTCCACATTCTGGAGCTCCCAGACAAGATGCTCACAACACATTAGGTGAGGGATGGTCCTGTTGCCTGGATACGAGCTGGCAATGTGTACTTGCAGCCCAGAAAGCCAGCAGTATCCTGGCCTGCACCAAAAGAACCACGGCCAGCAGGTCGAGGGAAGTGATTCTGCCCCTCTACTCTGTGCTGGTGAGGCCTCACCTGGAGTAGTGTGTCCAGTTCTGGGGCCCCAAGTCCAAGAAACACATGGACCTGTTGGCACAGATCCAGGGGAGGGCCACAAAAATGATCAGAACACCTCTCCTATTGAGGACAGGCTGAAAGAGTTTGGATTGTTTAGCCTGGAGAAGAGAAAGCACATTTCTTCTCATATTTGGAAAATGTTTGAAGAATATAATATTTTATATCATGGACCCTAGAGCTTGAACTGGTATAGAATATACTGTATTATATCATGGACCCTAAAGACTGAACTGGTATTGACTCCTTTGCTTTAGTTTGAGCTATATCATTTTCCATCATGTGTAAGTATTGGTTCTTGATATACACAGAAAGAAGATTTTTACCTTTATTTCATCCTGGTTTAAAAAATCGATAATAAGTCTACTCTTTGTTAAAATTGTGCACATAGTTTCAAGGACTGTGTCAACATTTCAACATTATTCCACCAAAGCAGGTGCTATCAAATGCCAAGATCTTTTTGACCAAAATCCGACATATTTAGTATAAAATAAAAAAGAACAAAGCTTAATTCAGTCTCAAGCTTCAGCTGAAACATAAACCATCTGATTGTATTTGAAATCCCAAAGCCCTCAAAACCCATTTTCTATTAAGATTTCTCAGATTGTTTTGCAGACTCATGAGATCTGAACTTTTAATTGTTTTGCCTGCCGTGACTTTTGAGTTTTCCTTTTCATTGATCCCTAAAATGCAGCTGTTTGTTTCACTAGATAATTCTATTGAAAGCAGATAAATTTGTTTAGGCCAATGGGATCAGTCTGAAGAATCTAAATGAATGCTACTGTGTTAGAAAATGAAGGGATGCAAAAAAACCAAAGCCCATACAAAAAAAACTTTTTCAGCCTGAGACCACTTTCAATCTAAGGATACTTACATACATTTTAAAGGCTCTCTTCTGAAAAAAAAAAAAAAAAAGAAAAAAAAAGCTGGATTTAATAACCCATGCTAATTGGAATACTCTGTGAAGCATTAGAAAGATGAATGCAGTTACAGAAAAAAATTTCATTCATTGTTAAGAATAAGGAGTTTAAATTTGAACAGGTTTAGTAATGGGCAAAACTTCAGAAGTTTGCATATTGCATATTTTCTGTAACTAAAAAAGTACTTATCTTTAAGCAAAGTATTTTGGAAATTGTGGAACAACTTTTCCCTTTCCTTTATGCCCTTTGGAATATCAACCTATGCCAATAACCACTAAACCTTCCCATTTTCCTCCTATTGCCCTCAGCAGCAGCTCAGCAGGATCACGCATTTTTGTGAATGTTCTTCTCTTTTTCTTTTCTGCAAAAGAAAAGGGGAAATAAAGAAACTCTACAATTATTTTGTGCCAACTGTAACAACACTGAAAATCTTTGTAATCTAAAGCACTTTCTTCCATGTATGAAAACAGCTAATAGCAACTCCCTGTAGCTAACAGCAGTGGAGCATTGGCGCAGAATATTAAACAGTGATATCTCTTTGTGGAATATGAAGGCCTTTCTTCGGTCCACAAAGCTGCCACTACTGTACCTGTCACCATCTCTCTCCCATACACAATACATAGGCAGAGCTGTCAAAATGGACTTGCAGTTTCAAACGGTGATTTGTTTTTTTCTTAACGAAGAAAAGAACAAAAAATCCCTTACAAAACCCCAAACTGGGGAACACAAAAAGGAAACCCTGAGTTACCTTACCTTGTACATGAGCTGCATTTTTCCATGATTGCACTCTAGCCACTGCAGGGAATCACCATGCGGTGCCAGTGTCTCTGCTCCTTCGGAGGACTCAGTAGCAGGGCAGGGAAACCTGTTGACTTCTTGTGCATCCTGGCGTTTTCTAGCTTGTTGTAAGAAAGCAAGTCTCCACCACTGTCTGGACAGATCAATCAACTAACATAGAGACAGCATGTTGATTATTTTGTTTCTCTTTTTTCTAACTGTTTACCTCTTCTCCTGCTCTCTGTTGAAAGGAAGGTGGGGTGGTAAAGGCACCGAGTAAATTAAAGTCAGTATTAAAGACCTCTTGTCACAATGCTATGCAGTGTAGAAGTATCAGGCTTGGCAAATTTCTGGAACCCTTTCAACTACTTGTCAGCCGGATTTCCCACCAGATCACCTCCTGAGCAACTGAGAGGCAAAAGTGGCGTCCAGCTGGCTACGGGAAAATGGTGAAAATAGCTTGATTTATGTTTCCCTGTCTTATAGCCCAAGTGAAGACTGGCTGAGCTAGGTTTCAGAATCTGCCTTGTTGCGGAGAGGAACTGTCAGCTGTGGTTCCTGAAATGCCTTTAAAGTGTTTTATGAGTAGATTTAATCTAATGCCAGACAGTGTTTACAATGACAAAGTGTGATACTACTACCTTCATTGCTGCATGTGAAGATTTGACCTGTTTCACAATGGTCACAATTGATGACTACGATGCTCCTTTGGAATTCCCTTTGGTTTTGCTTCATGTGTGAATCTGACTGCCAAACTCAGAAGTCTCACTAATAAAGCCTTCTTGCTAGGAAATCTAAGCTAAAAGGTGTCAGAACTTCATCTACATTTATCAGAACAGAAGAAATGATTACTGATAGTTTCCTTTCTTCTGTGAACTCAGCAAGAAAACTGAGGTTTAATATAAAAAAACTGCAGTGTCACCATTTTCTAGGAAGCAGAAAGAAGCTATAACCTGATATAACAGAGAACAGCCAGTAATTCATTTCGTTGCTGTTATTGAGTTTAAAGGTACTGTTATTTGCTTTACTAAGACAGTCAAACAAACCATAATGACCAATATATTCACCTAATTGTATCTCATGTGTTACTTAAGAAATATTTGGAAGGAGATCCTGAAATTCAACGGTGTTGTTTTTTTTCTAAATAATTGACATGATAAATTTCCCATAACTTCTTATTCCATTATTTAGTATGAGCACCTCAGAATTCTCTGCATTTTGTTACAGTTCAGAGTGAGACTTCATTAAGATGCTGAATGCTCTGGAATATTTCATTATTTTTTTTCCTTGGTGGAAATTTTGACCAGTTTTTTTTCATTATTCAGTTGCTTTCTTCCACCTACCAGTAGAGACAATTTTTTTCTCAGACAAAACTGACATCTCTCCAAGGAATAGAATTAAAAGCAGTCTCAAAGATTGGGAAGGCATTTAAGAACTGAGAAAATTTTTTATTTTATTATTACAATAAATTATATTAAATGGATAGTCTATTGTTGTTAGGAGGCTGGAGATTATCAGTAGGGACAGGTACACTTGGAGATTATTTTTAGGGACAGCTATCTCAAATGAAAGATATCAGAACAAAAGGATGCATCAACATGGCTAACAAAGAGATCCATGGGATGTGTTGCAGCACTGGGTGCTGTGATTGTCCACAAAATTTCATTGTTAGATCACTCCCTGGCTTTGTTCTGAACCATTCAAATGGGGTCCTTCAAAGATAAATCTGTTCTAGGGGTGATGAATACTAAAGCAGCATCAACACTAGGTTTAGCACCCCTTGCCACTTGGCTTTAGCAAGTGATCAGTGCTGATCAGTGCTTCTCTCTCATTTATTTAGTTGTAATGACATAACAAAAGATATAAAGTTGCCCCAAGGTAAGCAGTCAGTGATCTTGCTTTTCACTTAACCTTGGTGTTGGCCCCACTGTACAAGTTTTCTCCTGCATCTTTTTTATAACACTTTCAGATGTGTTGGTGAGAAGTGCTGTGTAAGTCTTAAATGTTGATTAATTACTATTATTACAAACATTGCAAGGTTAGCTTGCTGGGGGTGTTCAGTGTGAGGGCTCTAATCAAAAGTAATGAGACATCAGTGGGAAATGGCATTGGTTCCCGTGGAGTGTGTGCCATACTGCTGTACAAAAAATGCTTTATTTTTCCCCTCCTAAAAAAATAATAGCTTTTTGTTGTTGTTTAACATCCTGTAATTTTGGTAGTTGGAAAGAAGAAAAAATAACTTGTTCTTTTTGGATTGTTTTGTAAGTGTGCATTTATAAAGTGCCTAATGTGAAATTGTGACGACAGAGGAAAGTAGAAGGAAAACCAAGGGTAACATATTGCCTTCTTAGAGACCTTGAGCTTTCCATGTGTAAATTAACATAATTAACACCATGTGTAATGGGAGTTACACAGGCCTATACTGTGAGGAGGCTAGCACCCCAACCACAGAATACTACAGTGCAAATGCAATTACTGACTCTGCAGTAAAACATGCCAGCACCTTCCCATGAACTGAACGGGAATTGAATTCCAAATGGTAATCAGCTTCAAAGTTTATGATATGTCCTTGCATTTTACAAAGTTGTAATTCTGACATCGTCAGGAGAAAGATGATGAATAGAAGAGAGGCTTATAATTGAAGCAGTTATAGACACATAAAATAGTTTGTTACAGAATCTTTTAATAAACCATAGATTTGTGCTAAATGTATTTCTTATGACTGTTTTCCCTACTTTCCCTCTGCCTGCAGTCAGTTTTTGTGTACATCAGTCTGATGGGGGACTGTTTGGCTTCAGATGGTATCTTCTAGACTATGACTGCCAGAGCAGGAGCTGAAGGTGGGACTTTGCAGAAATTAGGATAATTAGAACTGCTGGTTTGTGTCACCATGTCCTTAAACATGATAATTTGAAGCTCTTAGTACTAAATTTTGTTTCAGACTATGAATGCATTACAGAAAAAAGAAATATTAATTGGTCCATTTTGAGTTTGAAAAGGTTAAGCGAAGAAATGTGAGCTATCAGACAAAAGCTTTACCAAGAAAACCCTTTGGTCTCATTTCATATGCCAAAAATACAACTAAATAAAGTAGAAGAGCACATGCTGATGTTAAAGAAAATTATTTCCTTAGAGCAAAGTAGGGACAGATTTTTTCTGTGCCAACTGGCAAAAAAACTCTGTACTTCTGTACACAGAAAAAAACCCCTCTGTACTTCTCTTTTGTTCCTGTGCCCACTTCCCTGTAATTTTACATGCTGAACGTAATATTGTTAGACCATGTATACTTGGCATAGAGAAGTCTAATCATGAGTTAATGGGCATGCCTGTAAGCATTTTGCAGAGGAGTACGTATTGAAATTCACAAATGTGCATTCTCGTTACTTTCAGTATTGTATGTTTGCAGGAAACTGTGTCTAACACCCCCGCCAAAACCAGCCTGCATATTATATTCCATATTCAATATTGCTTAAGAGTGGCACCAGTGAAGCACTAGTTCTCAGAAGCTCTAAACACAATATTCTATCTTTAGAAGTGGATGTTGGTAACACTGGGAAGTTTTGCATGTAGAGAAAGACTGTACAGACAGAACAACAAACTCGGGCTGGTTTGTCATCCTGACAGATGTTGTCAATTCATGAGAAGCACAGTGTGCCTTCCACATTCACGGAGAGCAGTGGTGTCACTAGGACTTAGCCTGTCCCCCTCTGACCTTATCACACAGATAGTCCGTGGAGCACAGAACCTGCTTACAATTCCATCTAGAAGGGAAATACCAGACCAAAAGCTGGTCTTTTTTTTTTTCCTTGAAAATAGTTTATGGACAGAAGATGAGGTCTAAAGCACAGGCTACAGCACAGCTACAAGCTACTGACTCACTTTTCCCAGATAATAGAGATCTCAATGTATCCCAAAAGGGAAACCCAGAAGTTTGTGTGACATTTGGGACAGCTTAGAAACAAATTTAACGGCCCTTGCTGCATAAGTGGGGAAAACAAAATGCCTATGAATGTTCGTTAATAGCTTTGCTTAGGTAGGAGAAGAAAGCACTAGAAATTATCCATTGGTCCTTTTGATTTCAGTAGCCATGTCCCTGTACCATGAAAGAAAGGTGACAGGAAGCTCCATACAGGTCTCTGTAGGGTCATTCTTACTTTCTCTCCCTTAACTGTGTTTCCTTTTGTTTTAAGTTCATGTGGTAGGAGGCTGGAGAGGGGTGAGGGGAAATTGGTTAAGGAGGTAAGAAGAAACCCTGTTTTTAGACCAATACAAATCTATATTTAAAAGAAATTTTTACACAGTTGCTGCAAGGGGAGTTTTCATTCCAGTCATATGGACTAACTTTCTGTGTTACTGCAGACTCTTCTGTCCTGCAAATTGTGTTCCTCCTCCCAAGACATATATACATCATTACATTCCCATACTGAAACTAGCAACTCACGTTTCATGATAAAATAAAAATTTTCACAAGTGTGACACCAGTTTTCATTTGATATTTGCAGTTCTTCCCCCAGTCTTTTTTTTCTACTGTGTTGTCCTGCCAGTTTCAATCTTCCTTACACCACGGTTTATTCTTCTTAATCACAGTCCACAGAGTGGGGTTTTTGGCTGGATTTTTGTCACCAGTTTATCATCACTACAGGCTTCTACGAGCATGTGCCTTGATTAGAGAACTGCTTGCTGTTTTCCATGTGGTTTCTTTAAACATGGTTTCTTGGTATTATTTCACTTCAGAAATAAATATTTACTTGATACGCACCCCATTCTCTTGTGTTATAAATGGGGCTTCTTGAAGAATAGATGATTTACTCAGTGCGTCACTGTACCTGTTTCTGTTGCTCTTCCCCCTTGTTAAACTTGTGGACCTCTCTTGATACTGCTTAGAGTTTTCCCTTATTGGTAATTGATGTTTGAAGTGCCATGCTGATGCATAGTTCTGAAACATACTTTGAGCTGTGGCTTCTTAGAATTGGCATACGGAATAAAAGAATTAATATTTATGATACTAACTAACCAATTCTGAACAGTGCATTCAGAAATTTAATTTGGCCCAGTACAATTGCTAGCGAATGGCCTGGGGCTACAGAGTTATGATCTGAAAATTTAATTTGGAGACATTGCTAAGGGTATGTTTAATCTCTGTCTAACTGCAAAGCTTTCTCACATAAAAATTGCTTTGATTTTATTAGGTAGATCATGACAATGGCTGAGGTCAGCAGAGGTAGCAATTGGATGTCTATGGCAAGAGAGTGTGATCTAATTCCTTCCCCAAGGAACACTGGAAATACAGTCTGCAGGCCAATCATCTTGATTGGTGCTTGCATACTTCTGAGCACAAGAGGAATTTTTAAATACTAGGGGCTAGAGGCAAGAAGGCAGATTATTAGAAGATAAATGGTCTTTGCATGAGGTCAGGCAATTTTTCCGTAGGGGCCTTGTGATCAAATGTTCCTCTGGATACATTAAATTAATTTCATCCTGAAATAGAACTGAACCCAGGTAAGCAGATGAAACATTAAGCAAGCTCTTCCTATTCCCTCTCTTTTTTAAGACATTTTGTCTGTGGATGAAATAGCACAAAATAGATGCAATAGGCCCTCTATACGCAGAGTTCTCTCCCTCATACAGAAGTCAAGGCAAAAAGTCTGCCTATGGCTCAAAACCACAGTAATTTCTTCCATTAGAAAGCAGGAGTACCAAAACAAAAGGGCTACCCAAAGCAAAGCTCTTGCAGACAGATAGCTTAGGAAGGAGAAACTGTAGAACTCAAAGGAGAAATATGAGCCAAGGAGGTGTAGGCAGTAAAGTTTTTATCCAAAAGCTGACCACCACTATGCCTTCTTCTGGCTATATTTAAAATGAAAAAATGGTGTGACCTGCTCATTCCTTTAGAAGGTGTCTTGCCTTTTTGGGAAGTGTGTATCCCCCAGATCTGAAATGGATGGAGGCATCCAAGCTCCTGAGGGGGATGGAAGGCCAGGTCAATATGAGTTAGTGAGCACTCTCCATCGCTTATCTGTGGGATACTGCTAGCATGTGGTCTTCTCATAGAGTCGTAGAACCAATAGTTTGGGTTGGAAGAGACCTTTAAGGGTCCCTTCCAAGCATCACAATTCTGTGATTCTGTGATTTTAACTGCTGCCAACCCAATGCCTGACGGGCATGCCCAGCCTGGTTTGGAAGCTGGGTAGGGAAGGTGGTTGGCTTGCTGAGAGACACAGTGTGTGTCATGGTAACTGTATGTTAACATAGATTTGGTCATTAATATAGCTACACAACTTCTGCACAAGATCTGGCTTCAGCCTGGCCATCCTGCATGCAGGTGGAATAGGAGTTTTTCTGCCTGCACTTGCCTAAACAGCTACATATAACAAGTGGAAGACAAAGGAGTCTGAAAGGAGGGAAGGGAAGCAATCAAAATGACAGTAAATATAAATAGCTTGCAAAACAGAGGTAATCATAGGTCTCCAGTTCTTTAGTTTCCATTGTCTTTTGCTAGAGATTACCTTTAACATTTTTCTAAAATGATTAGCATGATGAATAGCTGGGTTATTTCCATCTGGTGACTTCCCTAAGAAATACAGCTTGGTTCATTATGAAGTCACTTGGTGAAAACTTTTTGTCTTGGAAAGTAACTATTTCACTTCAGAACCCAGAAAAGTTGTTGAAAATGGCAATAAGAAAATAATGGTTCTTACACCTTCTGAAAGAAGAAAGTGAGGGAAAAATGTTTCTTGAACCTTTAACATATGGTCCTCAGACAGGCTCTAATCCACCACCTAAAGTGCTATCAGACTCAGAATTGGTCCTACTGGTAAAATGAAGTTTTGCACAATTAAATTTGTGCTATCACAAAGCAGATGGAAAGCAGCCACGTATGATCACTGATAATTTTGTAAAAGTATTTTTATTATTCACCTTTCCACTGCTCCTCTGTAACGGAATGTGCTGACATACACTTGGCAGGTCTGTGTTGTTTTATCACATCACTTCTTAGTCTTAGACTTGATTTCCATATGTCACAGCACAATCCAGCATTGTTATTTATATGTTAAGATGTTGCATTACTTGCCAACACCCACATACTGGAAATAAATATACCTCTGAGTACAATTTAGACTATGCTGTTAACGGCAACCCACATTTTCATCTGGGAGTTTAAGAATCTGGGGATTTCAGAAGTAATTTTCTTGATTCCCTAGCTTCTTTACAAGAGCCTGTTTTTTTTCCATCCTCAGACCTGCATCTCTGTCATCAGGCCCTCCTCTTTAAAGACATTCTAAAAAATTATATAGCCGCAGAGACCATTAGAGGTGACATCCCCATTTAAAGTTAAGTGGGCAACACATCTTCCAAAGTTGTTTGATTTTTCTACCATCATGATAGATATCTTAATTGCATGAGTTGGATTTATGAAGCAGAAGTAGCAGTCTGTGTTAAATACTACTCCCTGCTTTCAGTGGAACAGCAGAAGAGTCTATACGCTCACAAACACAGTAGACTAATCCTCACTTGTTTCTCCTCTGGTGCCAGCTATTACTTCTCTCTATTTTGCTTCTTGCCAGCAGATAGGAAATCCCTGCATAGACAGAGGAAGCCCTTGCTGAAGTTTTTCCTCCTTCCTTTATCCCCAGCTGAGAGGAATCGTTGCTATCAGGTAGCCTCTCTCAGCTCACCAGCTAACGTGGAACAGGAAATAACCATATGGGCATTCATATGACAGATGCATTAAACAGCAAGGATGATTTCTGAAACAGTAGATTAGCACAAGAGTACCAAATAAGGATATTATTATTGTGTTTTACAGGAAATAGTTTCCTTACTGCTTCTGTCTCATTTCTATCTTGAGGTTGACTGTAAAGAAAGCCTTTGCAATAAGTATTTCCAATTTTGTGGCTACATATAAAAAAAACCTGTGACTTGGTAGTCATAATGTTTTTATTTGTCTATTTTGTCATTGTAAATTGGGCAGGCTGCATCACCAAGGCTAATCTGAAAAACTGAATACACATCTTCCTTTCCTTATAATCAATTACAATGCTTCATTTCCAGTCTTCTTTGCAAACTGTCAAGTTAAGAACTGTTATACTCTAGTTGTATAATACTAAGTTGCTAAGGGATTCATCACAGACACTAAAAATTCCATGGTTTTCTGGTTGTTAAAACTAAGAAAAGCCATGTCACTGGCACCTGAAACTCTCATTGTTTGTTAACTCAACCATGCTGTTGGGTTTTGTTGAAGTATTTTTAAAAATACTGGTCTGTGCCATTCACCAAAAAACAATAAGAAAACTCTGATTCAATGTGGGACTTAAACACCTGGTTGATAGTAAGCATTCAGTAATTCCACCGACTATAATGAAAATCTTCATGTGTTTGAAGTTAAACACCTTTTAAGTGCTTTTCAAGGTGGGACGTGTTTTCAACTGAAGTGACTGAAATACCATTAACATAACTATAACTCTAGAGGTCCTTGTAGTTAGACTTAGAGAAGAAAAAGACTTAAGTCTATACTTACCTAGGCTGCTTAATTGCCCAGACTATGTTTTTTTCCTTCCATGCAATTAACTCAGTATACCACTAAGCATAGGACTTCCCCAGATTTCTCATGACATCTTTATGGTGTTTTTGTTTTGTTATATCCACTGTCTGACTACAAAATTGAGATGCTGCCTACTTGTCTTTCTATAAAAAGCTTCAAGGTATTTAATTAACTTATTTAAATATGCTTGTAATCTAGACTGAGAAAGTCTCCTTATTGTTCCCAAAACCAGGTAATCCATTAGGCTTTACCCTCCAATTTGTCATGCTGTTGCAGGGCATCCTACAGCTGCAGGAACCAGCAGCTTTCACAAGGACTTCAGTCAGAATAATTCATGCATGTGATATGCTGTCTTTGCTCAGAAGTGTAATTTTTTTTTGCACTGGGTACTTCATTTTATTTCTTTAATGTCAGCTTCCCCTGCCCTCCCACCCGCCAAATCCCAGGATGTCTGAAGGCATCCCTACCAGTGTGACATTTAGAGGAAAAGGTGGAAGAACTATGACGTGTGGCTGCTTTATAGAAGACTGCAATATTTTAAAAATGTATGTAAACACTTCTTGAGATCAATAAAATTCTCAGTCATTCATATATTCTTTGATTTAGAAAGCTTTTCAGACTATAACCACACAGTTATGCAACAGCCCCGCAATAACCACTGTAAAAACATTATTTATGAATATTTACTAATTTTTAGTAACTAAATAAACAATTGTTTAGTTTCAGACGGTTGCTTATTTCAGCACCTCTTTCAATTTGCATGCAGTGACCATAGCATAATCTCACAAAAGTCTGATAGTTACAAAAATATGCTGTCCCTCTCAGCTCCCTGCATCATTCATTCACTTCCATTTGCTTCCTCCAGAGTACATTGGGGCTGGCTGGAAACTGGAGAGATAAGCTCCAGAACGACATTTCCTTTCACTGTCTCCATTTCCTTAAAATGGGTCGGGGTCTGTTCTCCTCTGACCTGGCTATATTTTGTCACAAAATTCTACTCACTGGAGGCCTCTGTGAAACTACATTGGTGTGAAGCACGTGCAGGTGGAGAAGCAGGCTGAGGTTTTACAACCCATATGAGTCAGACTAAGAAATGGTCCACTTGTCTGTCCCACCCCAACCCTAAAGCTCAGACCTCACTCCCATATGCTCTCTTCTGCTCAGTGGTGTGCTGTCTTCTGCTCAGAATGCTGGAAACGTTACAAGCCCAATGGAAACCCTGATGAAATTTGACGACTACATCGCAGCCAATGAGATCAGGTGTCAGTCTTGGTCATAGAATGTAATTACTGGTGTCAGGTTCATAAATGTTTTAAGTATCTTCACCATATTAAACTGAAATTTTGCCATATTTTTTTCTTCTTAAGCCTTCCTGACTGAAAATGGAATCAGAGAGTACATCATCTAGACAGGGAACGAAAGGAAATTTGTTTCTTTTTTTTCCTAGTGCAAATAAAACCCAAAATAATTGCAATTATGTGCAATTATGAAAATTAAACTGTACATAGTAAGTGTAAAAGTAATGAAGCAAGGGATGTATGTTGCCATAAAAAGGAAAACCCACAAGAATCAATTAATTAACTGACAAGCTGCCTTTCCACAAAGGGTGTCTGACACAGTTTCCTCTTTTCTCCATACCACCTTGGTTTAGGGTGTATTTTTCTGAGGGAAGATGTACAGAGGGGATGATTTTATTTTGCATTAAATAATGACTTTAAAGTAATTTGCAGACTGTAGAGCTCATTAACATATTTAAAGGAAAAAAACACCAACCACCAACAAAAGTTAATCATGAAATAGTGATATAAACCATACTTTGGAAATTAAGAAAGCAGCTCCATCAGGAAATTAGTCATAGTCAGTTTGGAAAGGAAGGAAAAATTAAACATCAAAAGGGTTCTAAAATTAAGGTGCTTTTTAGTGTAACATAAAACTCCTCCCACAAACTCACAGCAAGTCTCTTAATTTCTGCCAATCCCACCTCCACCTCATTATTTTCTCCTGACTTGCAAGGCATCTATTCGTACTGAGTGTAATAACCCTACTGAATGCGTGGATCACACTTTAGAAATGTTTTGTAATAGCATGAAGCCACCAGGAGCTAAAGGGCAATGTATAATAATTTTGGGTAGCATTAGGTAGGAAACCTTTGCATGTAACTGGTACAGAGAGGTTATGGACAGGTCTGACTTCTTTGATTTAGAGCAGCATACATCCTTCAGACAGATTTCTGAACACATTAATCATTGTTTCTGACAAAATAGTTTTCAGCTACATTAAACAATATTAGAAATGAACATTTTCCCAACAGTCCTCTTTGAATTCAGTGTTTTCAAAACCACAAATGATGGTTTTACAAAGCCACTATGAAATCAAATTTTTGTTGACAGAAATTGTTTGGTTGCCCTGGACACTCTGTATTCTGCACTCCCCAAAAAAGATGCAGGTTCACTTCTTATACCCATCCCTCATTGCCCATGAAACACAGGCCTACGCACAAAATAATCACTGATTTTTTTACATACTGAACACAAATTCTAAATAAAATCCCCTGTCTTTTGTGCTCTTCTGAACGAAATTTGTGAGAAACTTCCCTCTATATGGCCATGAGCTTTGAAATATCCTAGTCAGAATGTGAAAGCTGTTGTTAACAGGAGTTTCTTTCACAACCAGAAGTGAGGACGCAGGCATGAGGAAATTGCTTCTCAGTATTCCAATTTGGCGTTCATAATGGTGCACAAACAAGCTGAAACATTGTCAAAATGAGTGTGGCTAGCCTTACAAAAACCTGAAAATGTCATTGCTCAAGCATACCTGATTGAAAAGCTCCTGGAAGATACCCATGTGGCATTAATGGGAGATCTTCTGATCCTTAAGTGAGAGATCTGGCTGGTTTTGGCTGAGAGATACAACCAAAAAGGGACATACGAAGTAGAAATTTTGATCCTATTTCTCCAAAGGCTGGCATCTGCAACATCTGTGAAATGGTTATGTTTTCTTTATTTTCCAATTTACTTTAGCTTCCTGTTGGTCAAAGTGTGTCTAAAAAAGAACACTTTGCTTTTGAGTTCGTCTGCCACAGACTTCTGCCAGTTGTAGTCCCTCTGCCCTCGCTAGTCTTTGTACAATGTCTGGCCTATTGAGATAATACAGCAAAAGCAGTTGTGCTGCATGTGTCTCATGTCAAAACTTTTAAATCCAAAGCATTTTGCCACAGTGACAAATGATGAGTAACGATTCCTTGTGAAAATTTTTCTGATAAAGTCTTTTCTTCAATGAAAAAGAAAAAAAAATATGCGTAGGGTAAGGATTTCATCTCAGAAGTCTCAGAAAATTTAATATGGTCTCACAAGTGGATGAGGAAGAAAAGACTGAGAAGATACTAGATGGAAAAACATGTTGCGAGCTATGTGGTTAATGTGCTTAAATCCATAATGTGATGTGAGTTTCAGTTTCTAGTATTTTTTCTGTACTAACATTATTTTGCAGGATTGGATAATAAGTCAAATAACCTGAATTTTTAAATCTTAGCATTAGCAGCCATCTTTTATGAAGATATGATCATGAATGACAAATAAGGAAGACCTATTTTACTTTGAAAGAACCCTATAAATGCTCATTTATATTCCAAATTAAAGGTAAAAAAACAACTGGCTTTTAGGGCAAAGAAATGGAAAAGAAAATGTAGAAAGTGGTAAAAATATTAAAAGTACCTATAAGAATTTAAAATATAAAGTAGAGCAAGACTTTAGTTCATGTTTTTTATCTAAAATAGAAAGAAAATAGTATCCTACAGTATTTTATATACCTTTTAGAGAACATTATCAAATCCTTTTCCCCTTGCAATCTCCCTTAAAAAATTATGTACTTTGCATACTTCTTAAGACATTTTATATTGATTATAAACATTCTGCATACCAAGGGGAAAAAAAGCATTTATTTTTCATTTTAATATATGAACAGGTTTATTTCCATCTGAGGAAAGCAACAAAGACCAATTATCTGGTTTCATGAAGAAGAACATACTCTTTATTCTTCAGGAGACTGACTCTGAACCTAAATCCTCTCTATATAAAGGAGCCATTTTGAAGAAATAAATGAACATACGCTTTTGCTTTTCAACTATTTCAATAGCAGTACAAAATGTGTTCAATTTAAGGAAGAAAAGTGAAGATATTATTTTTGAAATAGACTTTAAAAAAGGCAAAACAAGAGATACTATAGTCACAGATGTTAGTAGTAAATATTTAACTAGGGGAAAACCTTGTTCTGTCCTCTGCCTTGTATTATATGATCTTACGCTAACAGGGGTACTGAGGTAATTCTGAATAAACACTAATAGAAAAAGATTTCCAAAGCAGTAAGAAAGGTATTAGCAGATTGATCTGATTTCTTTTTTTTCTCTTACGTGGTACTTCCATCAGCATCTTTCACGACTGGCTTTGCAAAAGCAGCTTCCTTGATGGGCAAGCTGGGGCAATTGACCATGCCCAGAGAAGCCACTGACGTTGGCCACCGGCGAAGCTGGAAAGGGCACATATGCCTGTGGCACCCCCAAACCACACCCTCATTACTAATCAGCCCTGTTTGCTTAATCAGCTACTAGTGAAATAGAATGCTGGCTGTTATATCATGCTCCCTTTGATATTTTCTTGAGAATCCAAGAAAATACGTAGAAGTAGTTTAAACCAATGGTAGTATCGCAGTGCTTTGCAAATGTGAGATCTGAAACAAAACTTTCACCGTGAGTTACGGGTAAAATGTTAGTTGTTACCAAGTTATTTTACCAGTTGAAGCCTGAGGCAAACGGTTGCAAATCTCGTGGAGACTGCAAGGTAACAGCAAGCCTTTCACCACACAGAGCAGCCTTTCTCACGGGACGTGGGACTGGGCCTATCTCCCAGTGACATCCATAAGAATAGATCTATCCTGGACCAAAGCTTAAAAACTGTAACATAAACATTGCTGTTCGTATTTCTACCTGTTTTTCTGATCATCTGCAAGCTGTAAAGTCTGCCCAATGCTTTGAATCAAAAAACATGATACAGTCTTGCTCAAGAATCTTAATAAAGAGCCAAACCGAAGTCCGGCAGCTAGACATTACTAATATTTAGGATGCCAAATGCCAGATTTTTCAGCTTAAGCTCATTTCTATTTTTAATGCAATCTAATGACTTCATGCTCACTGTAGTTCCATTTCTTGTATAATAAATATTACATCTGCTAATATTAATAAATATTGCATTTAGTTACAACAATAAATGCATCTGAGTGGGCTAATTAGCCCTCTATTGGGGGATTTCCAAATTGATGATTCTTATTAATGTTAATGAAATTGCTAGGTGGCATCCAGTGTCAATGCAGACCTCGGCAAAAATGACAGCCTGTAGTAGTGTACCACTCCATCATATATGTATGTAGTTAAATTTAAAAATGCATCTTCAAGAGCTCATTAAATTTATTATGGCATCTGCAAAATTAAAAAGGTTTATGAGTCTCGTGACTTCTTTGCTACACAGTCATCATACAAAACTCAACTTTGTTGTTTTTCTTTGTTCATCATGCTTTCACATTATAAATGGTATCAAAATAATCTGCCTCTAGCTGTTAAAGATTAATTTTTGCAATTTTGAAATGCATGAAATAATAGTCTTCTGTATAATGATAACGTATAGGAAGTGTATACATAGGCATTAAAGCATGAGATTTTTTAGAGAATTATATTTAAGTTACTTTGAAATAATTTTTTTTCTCTACATCAATGTGGTGAGATTTTTTTTTTTAATTTCTCAGTCTTTTAGCAACCAAATCCAGCATATAAACTCCGTAAATGTCACCAGAGAATTACAGTCAAACTGGCAGAAACTGTGACCTGTGCAAGGCAGGTATTCCCGTGGGTCTAAACATCTCCTTTTAATCATTCTTTGTTTCTGTATCTCCATCTGTAGTTTACAGTTCTTGCCCCTCACAGACAGATCTGGGAACAGCAGCCCCTTACTCTTTTTGCTGAATTTTTAGATGCCTTCAGTTGCATAAAAGGAAGAATTTAAAAAAGGCACTTGTATCTATTGTATGATATGTATATGGAAATCTCTTCAGAGTCAAAGACAATATACATAATACTAATGAGTTAATAGTAATATTACTGTTTTTTCAGCAATAAACAAGGGCAGTCTTTCTTTAAAGGGACTTATCTGAGATTCTTAACTGAACAGAAGTACTTGGTGAAAGGTTTCAACCTGAAAATCCTTGTTGTCTTTTGTCTTCCTTCCCTGAGAACTACTAACTGCCAGACTCAAGAAATGACCTTTTCAATATAGTCTCAGAACTTCTAGCTCTGTCTCTGAAATCCCTGGCTTTCTTTTAGCAACGTGTTAGTTGTGTGACTAATCACTACACGTAGTTTAGAGCCTCTTCTTCTGTATGTCATCATTGAGTTGTAGGGTGAGTCATATTTAAGTATTTATAGTTTCACTACAATGCTGTCGTCTTTCTTTTGGAAAGGGTCCACCGAAGCCTCACAGTCTGTCTCTGTGTAATCAAACAGCTTTGAATTTACTGGCTAATGAAGTGCACTGCCTATTTTTGCTGATGAATTGAAATGTATCACAATTTCAAAAAAATCAGAGACTCCAGAAATGGAAATGACCTACCATATAAAGTTCCCTCTGAACCTGTGCCGAACCTGACTGTGCACAATACATTATCCAGTATTAGGTTTGGTTTAGTTTTGAAGTTCTACCATTTTCCTGGTGGTGCTCTGGGTGGTCCTGCTTTGGCAGGAGAGTTGGACTAGATGATCTCTATGGTCCCTTCCAACTCTAAAAATCAGTGAAATTCAGTGAAATTCAGTGAAATTCCTTGGGACCGTGTTCCACATGTGCAGTAATGAATTGTCATGAGCTATCCCTTGTATGTCTCATACTTCCTTCCCCATTTCAGCTGAGCTAATACCTCGTAATTACATTCTTCTATATTGTTATAATTTCATATTCATTTTCACAATCTAAGCAATTTTCAGACTAGTAGATCTGGGGAATAACTGGCAACTTTGCTCATCAGAATAGTGGAAAAAAGCTTATCTTTTGAATTCTTTGGGGCAGAGATTATTTTTGTGTCTGTGCTGGAATCTAGTCCACAGCTGAATTTCTATGCAAGGCTGCAGTGCAAACTAAAATTACTTAATAAAATTAGAAGTGGGTACAATGACTTTGAAGGTGGATAGTTGTGTTACGTAAGGTAGGAATTTTCCACCAATTTTGGGGTTTTTTTTATGTTTCTTTGAGGAAGTTTGATGTTAGTGAGGGGTACTCAACCTACAGTATGCGTAGCAGGACCATAGGAGAGGTTTTGTATGTCTTAATGTTATTATCCTCACCGTTCAGGTGCAGTGCACAAAAGCCTACTCAGTGGTGTTTGATTGCTGAATAAAAAAAAATGGGCATGGAGAATTACCAGAGTTCTAACCACTTAATTATAAAACCTTGAGAATTTTATGTTAAACCAAACCTCTTACCCAGTTCTTTGATAATGCCTATAATTTACTTATAAATTTACTATTTTGATGATCTGTCTATTATAAAACTGTAATGGCTGTAATCCATAAGTGGTTGTCCTAGGTATGACCTGCTTGACTACTTTTGTATTGTTACAGTTAATAGTTATGCTTTGACTCAATAGTGACTCAACTGAATGATTCCTTTGAAGTAATAATGAACACACATATTAAGCGCATTTAATGTACTATTCTTTGTGATATATTTATATTAAAAAAGAGATAACTATATCCTGTGGATAAATGTATTGCATTCTATCATTTCTGGATAAAATGAAATACTATTCCTGTTTGATCGCTGAGAAAATTACAGAGAATTATTCTTCTAATTTTTTTCCACTATTCGCATCCAGAAAAACATGTAGTTATGGTAGTATCTAATCTTTCATATTACAAAGCTAGATTTACTGCAAAATTTATACAGTAGTTGCACTGCAACCAGAGTTGGACAGAATCAAACTGAATTGTAAGATAAAACATACGGGTAATCTATCCCTCTATGTATCTTCTTAGGAGCCTATATAGCCACTATTAAAATGTTACGTGAGCACCTACAAAAAAGCACAGTATCATAAAGCAGCAATGGCAAAGCACCACAGTCATCCAGAAGCAAGAGGACACAAAGTGAGTCCATGCATGATTTCCTAATGATATAAAGAGGTTCCAGACACTGTCAAATCTGTCCCTTCCAGTCATAATGGTCTTGAGGCTCCAAAAGGAGTCAGGCACTAGAAGCCCCTTCCACACTGCTCTCCTAAGGAAAAAGGAGAAAGAAGCAGAAAGGTCAAATCCTGTGACAGTGCTCTACAGGTAACAAGAACTTAGTGTTGACTTGTGCCACTTGTTGATGTGGCCTACTAGATATACAAATAGCAGCATTTGCTATGAGCATAGCAGCTACAGGTAAGAGGCACTCCCTTCCTCTTAGGAGAAGAAAAGTGATTTGTATCTCTGTCAGGTTTTGCATTTGGTTCAATAGGATTGCAGGTGGTGTTTTGGTGCCCTACACAAGGCAAAGCACACATGTCAAATCTCCTTTCCAGCCCAGGTATGGCTTGCTGCAGCTACTGCTGCTCTCTGACTTTTGGAATCCTACTGCCCCATCTTGGCAGCACAGTCTCCATCGGCTTCCTGTGAATCCCACTTATGCCAGCAGCGGGTTTGAGAGTCTCCTACAAAGTAAGGCTTAGCTTTTGGGATGATGCCTGAAGGGCCCAAGGGGAGGAAGATGTAACAGAAAGGAATTACTCGTGTCTCTGAACTGAGAGTGAGAGAGAAAGAAGTAGAAAAAGATGGAAGTCAGACAAAGGTCTTATATGACGGAGAAAAGGAGGCTGAGGGGAGACCTTATTGATCTCTACAACTAACTGAAAGGAGGTTGTAGTGAGGTGGGTGTTGGTATCTCCTCCCAGGTAACAATTAATAAG
This sequence comes from Tringa tobata, assembly GCA_033628505.1. Lineage (NCBI taxonomy): Eukaryota > Metazoa > Chordata > Aves > Charadriiformes > Scolopacidae > Tringa > Tringa tobata. The sequence continues at coordinate 5,824,856 of JAHREE010000495.1, forward strand.
ATGAGAGAAAGTGGCCTCAAGTTGCACCAGGGGAGGTTTAGGTTGGCTATTTGGAAAAATTTCTTCACTGGAAGGGTTATCAAGCATTGGAATAGGCTGCCCAGGGAAGTGGCTGAGTCACCATACCTGGAGGTATTTAAAAGACATGTAGTGGTGATTAGGGGCATGGTTTAGTGGTGGACTTGACAGTGTTAGGTTTACAGTTGGACTTGATGATCTTAAAGGTCTTTTCCAACATAAATAATTCTATGATTCTATGATTCTGTAATCACTACATGTAGAATAATGCACTGTCCTTGAGGCAAAAAATATGAGACTTGTGGTAGTGAAGGGAAACATCGACGAACAAGTGAAACAATGTGAACCGTATCTCCTTCAGAGAAACCATCCATATTTGGAAGCCTTTTTAACCTCCCTCAGCTAACAGTTTTCCAAAGCAAATAAACAGTGGTTCTGTGAAGAACGGTAGGATACGTCCCATGTCAGGAGTATAATCTCTCAAATATGATTCACTCACGAAATACCTTGAAGTCTTTCTCCTTTGGGAACAATTAGAGCAAAAATAGAGCAAAATGTCCTGCAGGCACTGTCTGTCTAATGGAAACCATTCAGTAACATCATCAAGGACAGCATCGCACAGTCCGCAGCCTTTTTCTCGCTTCTCATTCAGAGAAGGAGAATGCTACACGCTCACGCCGCAGTGTGTCACCGGCAAGGCAGAAGCAGAATGGAGCACCGTATCTCTCTGCTACCAGCTACGACTTGGCAGGGTACAGGCATACATTAAAGCACTTCCTCTCATCAAGTGCATAGCTAAGGTGAAAATACATTTTTGAATAATACAAAAAAAGAAAGTCTTTGAAATGGAAGTCTTTGTGAATATCTGCCTCATCCTTTACCTCTTCTCCTGTCTCAATGATAAATGAAGGATGGTAGTGCTTTTTCTGCATTAAATATTTTTAAACGTTCAGCTGATTTTTAAAAAAAGCTTTTATTATGAAGATAACGTTTTTAGACAATCATTCATTTTCTTTATAATTGAATTTAACTTCATGAGTATCATCCACAATATTGCTTTTTAAATTTACTGAACATGCAGTAATAGGGTTAATCTCAAGACCTTTTTCAGATTACAATGAATTATTGGTTAAAAGTATCCTAAAAGTCATTTTAGAAATTATTTCTGAATACAAAAAGTGAAGCTTGATTCCAACTTCTGCATGCACAGTACAATCTTGGAATTCACTTCAGTGTCAGAGCAGTGATTGTTTTTCAGTGAATTCAGATATAACGTTCTCATCAGCTTCTACATAGACACTTGTACACTTTGTACACCTATAATATCACCAGAAATACATATATCACCTGCTGTTCTCTGGGCTGATGAATAAGGTGCCAAGAAATTCTCCCAGTGTATGATAAGCGTATATATAGGTATTTATAAAGATATCTCCCTCCCCCAGCCTTTGCCTTAAGGGTAAGTACATTCTTTGGTAAAAGGGATGACAGTCAAACACTTATGTACTCTGGTAATCTCTTAAAACCAAAAGAGGCTCAAAGGGCCAAGATACAACTGCATACGAGTGAAAACTATGCTGAGGGTGCTCTAATTAAGCGTAGAGACTAATCTTTGCTTTATTCCTCATCCCATCCTCCTTCCCATATATATGAGGCAAAATCAGGGGCAAATGCAAAGATTAGTCAGTGACAGCAATTTTTAGCAATGCATGAACATCTAGAATCCTATCAAAGTATAAACACACTTCTGTTTGTGTGAATGGCTAAAAATTATAATTAATGCCCTTTATTTTACCACTGCAAGTGCAAAGCATATTTTTACAGCCAGAGATATAAAATTTTTCCGTACAGCTGTACCACAGTAAAATCTTCTGGCTGAAAAACTGGCATCATACACTTCTCTTCTTTTACTTTTGGGCCCCTATTATGAAGCTGTTAAAAAATGAAGACATTTTTCCTTTCTCACTGAAAGGATGCAAATTTGAGCTCCAGAAGCTTACCTGGGTTATGTCTACTTACCTGTGTGACGTCTATTTAAAATAATTCTTAACTTCTAGCACCTGTGGTTAATGGATCTACTCAATACTACAGCCATGTGGTTAAACGTGATTAACCTCCACAGCTTTCAGGTTGTCAGTGGCTGAGTCAGATACTTCTGAAGCACTCAGGAAGATTTTATTCTTTTTTTCATGTGGGTGAAATAAATTTATTCTGAGTCTAAAGTAGCTTCATAATACTGTTCTCTTGATATATTGAATTATTGTTTATATCTGAAGAAATAAAATTCTGACAGATAAGAACATTGATTTACAGTCATAATTCCTGAAAAACAAAGCAGTAGAGAAACAGATGCCTTTTATTTTCCTGTTACTTTGAATTTAGGAGATGGAAAATACCTAATTTATTAATCTGTTGTCTGAGTGGGAGGTTATGATTTACTCCATAAATACAAGTGCAAGTGAAAATTTTTGAAAACATTTCTCTGGCCTAAAATGGAACAAAATAAAGACTTTTTGCTCTGTCTAAGCTATTAACCATTATTTATAGCATAATAAAAATATTATGTGTTGTAAGAGCAGCAGAGGCTTAATGTCTGCCTGCAGCCATTATTATATTAAGTTAATTCTCTTAGAATGTCTTAGAATGTAGACAACTCTATGAAGAGAATGTTTGATAATTGACACTTCTCATATCCTTCCCTGAAACTTTGCTATGAGAAGTCTGCATGACTTCTTATGTGGAGAAACTCTGGCTTTAAGATGACTTTGTTTCTCTTCAGTAAGAATTATTTAAAAAAAACCAAACTGCTGTTCCTGCAATTTTTTTCAGTCTTGACCTTCCTGACCCTTATGTTTAGACTGTCTGTTTACTGGTTCTTGCTCCTTTCCAATGTGTAATATAAAAAGTAAGAATTAGTAAACAAAAATGTTATAAACACCAAACTATTTCTTCACTGCTGTTCAATAGTCATGCAACAAAAATGAAGATTTTGAAGATAAAACTTTCGGAACTTGTGCCTGATTTAGTGCTTCAACTGCTTAGTCTGTTTAACATTTGTCTACTTTGTTACAGATATTTGAGCACTAGACCTCTAAGTGCTTTTAAATGGTATCTAGACTTCTTGCAAAAACCTCAGGGGGAAAAAAAAAATTAATTAATTTTCATTCTAATCCTACACAGAGGCTACCAATGCAAATTGGCTAGGAATCAAAGAATAGTTGAGGTAGGGAGGGACCTCTGGAGGTCATTTGGTCCAAATCCTGCTCGAGCAAGGCCACCTAGAGCCCAAGCCCATGTCTAGACAGCTTTTGAACATCTCCAAGGAGGGAAACTTCTCAACCTCCCTGGGAAACCTGTGCCAATGTTTAGTCATCCTCACAGTAAAAAAGTGTTTCCTGACATTAAGAGGGAACTTCCAGTCTTTCGGTGTGTGCACACTGCCTCTGGTCCTGTCATGGGGCACCACTGAAAACAACCTGGCTACATCTTCTTTGAACACTCTCTGCAGGTATTTATATGCATTGATGAGATCCCCCTGAGCCTTCTCTCCTCTAGGCTGAGCAGTCTCAGGCCTTTCATCATATTGGTCATCATCAGACTCTCTCCAGTATGTCCATGTCTTTGTCAAAAGGGGGGGCCCAGCACTGGACACAGCACTGCAGGGGAGAGTTGAGGGGAAGGATGACCTCCATCAACCTGCTGGCAGCACTCCTTCTAATGCAGCCCAGGATGCAATTTGCCTTGTTTGCAGCAAGGGTACATCGCTAGCTGATGTTCAACTTGGTGTCCACCAGGACCCCCAGGTCCTCTTTTGCCAAGCTGCTTTCCACTGGATGTCCCCCGACAGGTAGTGGTACCTGGTGTTTTTACATGTTGTTACCATGTGCGGGACTTTGCACTTCTCATTGCTGAACTGCATGAGATTCCTGTCAGCCTTTCTCCAGCCTGACAAGGTATCTCTCAAATCTTACTTGCTCTGCTGAGGGGTCAGGTCTTCCTTGTCAAGGTCTCTTTGATCTCTTATTCAGAGGATCTAAATCCTGGCAGTTGACATCCTTTTAAAGTGATTCACATTGGCTACATTTTGGTGGAACTTTAAGCGAGAATTATAAATATAAATTAACTGAATGGTCAATTTAAATATAGTGGGTTCATATCAAGAGTGTTGAACTTGATTTAAAAGGAGCAATAAAACTCATGTGCAATTATTGTAATGCATGACTGTTCAGTGTTTTAAATAAAAAATACAAAAGCCTGCTTTTCCTCCTCTGTCCCTTCTTTTATTCATCATATATTTAAACTTCTCTTTCTTACATGGGTGTCTAATAAATTAAGATATCTTTTGACTACAGAAAGCTTGTGATATTCTTTCTAGTGTTTATAAGTCTATCACCCATTCTTTGCAACAGTTGTCTTGTATAATCTGTGTATGAGCTGGAGTTCTGTGGGTTTCTTGTTCACATGCAGAGGACAATGGGTCAGTCCCTCTGTGGACAGTTGTATCTTGAGGCATTGTGATTGTAGGTGTGGGCCCTTCCATCCAAGTGCCATGTATCACTGTGAAGTGCATCAGTGAGTTCCCATGCCAGCCCATGCCCAGCAGCCTGCTGAGCTAACAAAGCTCACCATAGGAGACTGAGCATGGCTGGTGGGTGGTGGAGTTCAGGCTTTCCTTCAACTGACAAGTAGTATGCCAGTAACTATGGCTGTGTTCTGGAAATTGTCCTTAAATGTAGCGAACACAAGATTTGGGGTTTTTCTTTCAAAAAAGTAGTTATAGATATGACATAGTCATGAAGGAAGAGAAAAGGAAGAAGCTGTGCTGTGAACTTCTATTAAGTACAAAGATAAGCATTAACAGCAGATTGCTAAAATGCTCCTAATTGGCACAGAGGTTTCCAGTAAGGAATTGGCATAGTCATTTTCCCAGTAGAAAATACCTCAGAAACCTAATGTTATGAGATTCTCAATAGCAGCTACTCTGCTGTGGAAAATGCATGTAGAATATTTCTTTTAGTGTCAGGCTCGCTAGGCAAGTCTTGCTGGCTACCCAAGGGAGCCAAAGTTCAGTCTTGCTGAGGCTGGTGTGAACTCGCCCATTGACTCCTAGGATAACAACCTCCCTCTTGGTCTGTCCTTTAAAACTGTTGAGGGTATGAATTTAACTGGGGCTTAATGTATCATAAGCTATTTATTCCTTTCCCATCATACAAAGTTAAAGCTTCACTTTCACTTATTTGCATCAGAATGTTAGTTTTTAACAAAATTATAGGTCCTCTGGCTATTTTGTCATGAAGCTTAGAAGCTAAAAGATAATGACCTTTGGATTTTCCTCTAAGGACTTCCTCCTATATTAAGGATTCTTTTAATTCTCTGGTGATGTGAAGCACATCAAAACAGCAACAGGGTACTGGTTATGTAGTAATCAGTTTGTTATTTCCAGTTTGTTGTATAGCCTATTGAGCACACCAAGGAATAAGTCCTTGAAAAAAAATCAAAATATCCCATCAACCTCAGAAGAAAGACTTTAGACATTATTTAGTTTATTACCCTGGCAGTACAAAGGTTTTTTTCATAGTGTACAAGTGGTGCTCTGTAGAACCTAATTGTAAATCCCTAAGCACAGGACCCCGCATTCCTGTTCTACTGCTGTATGACTTGTTACATGCATTCCATCTCTTGTCATCTTGTGGTCCTGTGCTTCATTGTACAAATAAAGGAAAGGAACTTTTTTTTTTCCTGCCCAAAAATATACAGAAGCATGTTAATTTTTATGTAGAACACCTTATGCTAGAAGTCAGCTACAGTTTAATCAACTTTAGTAAGAGTAATAAGATGTGTCCTGAGGAAGAGCCACAGTAGTGGGTGATGTGGGCTGCAGTTTGGGCCATCCTCTCAGAAATGCTGGAGCCTTGGAACAGCACAGGACCTGGCTCCGTCCTGAATCTTGAAGCCTCTCTGCAGCTCTCAGACCTCCCTTGAGGTATCTGCCCAGTCCTGTGCTCTTCATCATAGCAGCTGCAGAACTGGAACCTGGTGTGCTTCTCAGTTTGTTACAACAGGGCTCCTTAGAGGAGAGTGGAAAGAAAGTGGTAGAGGAATGTGCTTTTTCAGCAGTAAGGCTGATTTTTTCCCCCCTTTATATCTATATTATCAGGCATGCATATTCCTGGACTCGTGCTTCTTTCTTATTTTCCTGTTAGATCAACTTTTCCTCAAAGCTCTCATTAAATCGCTGCTTTTAGGTTCCTGATTTTGTTTGTGTGTAGGCAGTATTTATTGTTTTCCTTCTTAATTGCTCCAGTTTGCCTCTATTTTCCCTCTATGAAGGAGCATCCTAGAGATAAATGTTTTATTTCACGTGCAACCACAGTAAATGTGCTTAGACAGAATTTGTGGCTTCTTTTCCCTCTGTATGGAAATTGAAACTGTGCTACTCTCTTTGTAATAGCCTGTGGCCTTGCATGTGCATGCATTTGCAATTCACCATTGCTGCCACAATAAATTTCCTAACTGCTTTACTGCCCAGGTGCTCCTGACTTTTTCAACATCTTCTTCCTTGTGCCTTGTTGAGGAAAGAGTTCTTATTATGGGTAGCAAGAAAAACAATTTCATGCCTGTACTCCTTTTGACTTATAACATTTCTTCTTCCCTTCTTACTTTGACTTCAGCTTGTTAAGTCTTCCAGAACTAACCAAGTCACATTACTATTTTGAAATCCAGAATTTTGTGCCTTCCCAGCTTCCACAGGTGAGTGATTTGGGTAATACATTTTACAAAAACTCAAATAAGTATCTGAACATTTTCTTCATTGATCACCTGTCTCTAGGACTTCCAGTAGTCTTTATGTGAGGAAGAACACCCTATTTCTCTACAGTGTTGTTCTACATATCAGTTTAAAAAAGTCACAAAGTCATTATGAATCCAGCTCCAGAGCTCCAAGTATGAACAAAAATCCACAAATTCTTTATAACAAAACTGTGAGATGTGATTAGGAATAAGACCAAGATTTGAGTTGATGTCATAAAGGGCCAAGGTAAATGTCACAGAGTTCTGAAATGGGACCTTGTGATGGTTTTTGGGGCTGGAATCCTGCTTACGGCTAAATGAATGAGCAAAAGAAATATAGGCTTACTAGGGGAAACTATGTACCGTGACTGAGGTCACCAGTTTGGCTATCTACAGCCCCAAAGTGAAATTTTGAATGATGTCACTGAGACAGGGTTGAAATCTTTACACCTGAGGAAAAGGACTGTAAGAGCTGTGATAGCCTCCAATCCTGCTAGAATCTAGGTGAGCACTTTGAATTGCAAGACAACTTTTTCCTCTGATTTGTGAAAATCATGACACAGAGGCATGGATGGGGTGGGAAGAATCACATGTGAATAAAAGTAGGTACAGACACAGAAGTATGGCCTTAAAGTAATCAGTTCAACCAGATGAAGTAGCAGGACAGAGAAAAAACATTTTTCGTCACACATGCCTTTCTGAAACAGCAAATGTAAAGTGAAGTGAAGAAGTGTTTTGTTGTTACTGACAGATGTCATAATGACATTTCTCAGGCCTTCCTACAATCTCTGCATGACCTTTGAGCCATAAGTGAGGATGAAGTATGCAATTGCATCACTTAAGGGTTCTAAATTTCAGTGCTACTGTTTCTTACTCTTTATGGTGAGCTTGAAAGAACTTCAGCTCCCATGTGGATTAAAATACTATTGTGGTACAATCCAAATAAAAGAAAAAGGTAGAATGTCTTTTGCTCTGGAGAGTTCTCCTGCGTCATCCATCTAGCCTCCCTCCTTCCCTAAGGGAGTGATAGGAAAGGTAATTCTCTTCACTCCATGTTCATTGCAGTATCAAAATGCTACTGTGTCGTAGCTGTTTCTCACAAAATAATGCACTGTATAGATATACAATAATTGGTATAACTTAGTGAATAAACAAAAAATAAAGGCTGGCTCATAGAAGCATTCAAGAGAAGAATTTACATACATGAATTGTTCAGTGTGATGTAAAGCAGCATAGAAGTCATACAGCTGTAAACAATTCTGTGCTGAATTCTTTTGGAAAACCTGGATAGTATCACTTTCTGCAGCCCTTGGGTCTTTGTTCAAGTACTGACTAGTCTTGAGATGACTGAGCACCCTAGAGGGTAAGATCCGTAGCAGTGGTGACTTGTTCGCCACAGAATAAGTAGTAACCTTGTAATATATGATGAAATATTAGAAAAAAGCAAAAAAATATTTAAGCATTGTGAGAAAATTACTAGAAGTAGTAAATGAATGCTTATAAGGGAAGAGACGTGCCTCACCCTGAAATATGCTGTGGGATTTGAATGGTGCTTGTTGGCAGGCTGCAGTATTGGAAATACCGAGCATTTCAGATTCTTGAGACTAATATTTGCCTTCTTGACATCTGAATTTAAGATATGCTAAGAGTCATAACACCCAAAGGCAAATTGTCACTAGTGAGGTTAACAACTGTCATAAATCATTCAGCGCGGTGCAGGACAAATCCAGGAATCCGGTGTCCACTATGAACAAAATTAACTGGGAAACCTGTGGGTTTGCTTGTCTCTAGATGACTCTCAGTGTCCAATTGGAGGGAAAGTTTCCATACAAATTATTTTGTTACTTTATGTCCCTAACTAGAAAAAATTAACTTGACAAAGTCTACTAATACTGTTATAAGTAGTGCAGAATGCTAATTTACTGAGAACTTCTAATAAGAAAGGACAACCTCCCCTAAGACTCCTGGAACAAAGATGAAGAAGGACGACAGAAGGACACAATCTAAAAGCTGAAAATAGCTGTAATAACATCAGAAGCATTGGTGAACTCTGGGGTATAAAAGGAGGTTGACAACCCTAGGATATTGTTGGGGAGAAAACGCTCTGCAAGAGCTGAGGGTGGCAGGGAGGCCGGCAGGACTATGCCCACGTCAGCTGTGGCACAGACCCTCCGCACCCCAAGAAGAGCAGTGCAGGGCTGGGAGAGTGACCAGGGATGGCCAAGGAATCTGTGGCCACCAGCCCCAGGGGTGAGGCAGGTCCAGGGCCAGCCAGGAAGCCGAGTCAGCAGAGACAGCAAGGGTCAAGGGCCGGAGCTGACATGTAGCTCTCGAGCTGGGGAGGGAGAGGAGCTCAGCGAGGCATCTCACAGCTGTTTCTTGCAACACAGCTTTTTTCCCAGAGGTTTCATCCAAGGCTGCACCTCGGCAGAGCTGCCCTTGAATGCAGGCAGCTGAGCAATTGTGGCACAGGGGGAAAGCGTTGGAGCCTGCTGCTGCACTGAGTGCCTGACAGATACCAGCTTTAAAAATGTCAGCACATGGAGATGTTGACAGTTTCCTGTAAGTATAAATAGGTCTTGTGTTAACTAACGTTAATGCAGAAGACTCAAGAGAAAAGGGCTGCTACAGTTACAAAAACAAAAACCCGCAGAGAGATATCTAATGAAGGGAATGGAATTGTTTATGTCCCAGCAGCTTTTAACGTGCTACACATGGAACAGAATTCATTCAGAAGTGTAAGGTCTGTTGTATTATAAACCTCTTTGCTCTTTTCAGTTGCTGCTTCCACAATCATAAAACTGAATCAGCCCAGTACCAAGTCACTCAGTGATAAAAATCTGACCTGAATTAAACACGGCGTGTGAGGGCATTTCTGTAGAACTTGCCAAAGGATGTGGTAAAGTGAACAGATAAGACAAAATCTTGTCTTTCTTTCATTAGCCATCATAAAACTAGCCTGAAGCCTGCTTATACAAAAATGATCTTTCTGTGAGAATGTGACCTACCCAAGTTGGTTTATACCACAGCAGGGCTATGCACTACGTGGCTGCAGCAACTTCTGGTCCAGCACTGGGACTCTAAGAGCTAAAGGCATCATTTTCCTAGCACTGCAGCATTAAACCCTGTTAACCATGGATTCTGTGGCACTAGAATCACATCTAGATCCTCTCAGTCAAGCCTATTGTTTACACAAGTACTTTACCCTGCCTTGAGAGAAATAGTGCAGTTACTTTTGTGTGAATGTGAATTGCACTTAGAACAGAATTTTGTTCTCTCATGGGGTTAGAAGACAAGCTGCCTCTAGTTCAATAGTGTGAATTTGTTTTTTAAATAATGTGTTCCTTTCATTCATACCTTCTTTTGCTATTGTTTTTTTTTCATTTGAATCTTCTCTGAATTAACTGTAAGATTTCAAACCTCTTGTGAATCCTTAGTGTAAAAGGATGATGCAGGATGATTTCATGCTGGAAATCATGAACCTAGTGTGTCATGTGTAGTCTCCACAATGATGACTGCATCCCAGAGTGAAAAATACCTTCTATTTGAGCTATTCTTACATCTTATGTAGGCTGCAAGCAGTGTAGTATGCAATACTAAAGGCAATGTCGTGTGTGGGGTGGAAAGCTGTGCTCATGAAGTAAGTAGCCTTCAAGCACAGCAGAAGCCCAGGCCCAGGAAAGACCTGTTAATATTCATACCTCTGAAGGCATAGAGCAGGAAATATCCTGAAGTGCTGGTTTCTTCTGTACTGGCATTTATATGCCAAATCCTAATTCTGGAGGTATGTGGGCTAGTATGAGAAAAGGTAAAGCTTTCAAGATCAAGGCACCTCAGTTTTAAAATCTGGGAGGGATAAAAGCAATTCTAAACAATTTTTTCAGCACAGATCAGTGCTAATCTCTGCAAAGTGTGGATCCGTTCCAAACAGCTCATACCAAGAATCCGTTTGTATAGCAGTGCATGATAAGGGCCTGGGGTTGTTTCCTGCCTGAGTTGATGAAACTCAGCATGGGGGTTGCTATTATCAAGTGTTAAGGAAGAATTGCACCCTTCAGGCATTAGCCTGACTTCTCTGCAAAAAGCAGGAAACTGAAAGGAGCTCCATGTGAATGCACAGACTGAGGTCTTTGTGCTTCTTTCTACGCTGCCTTTCCATCACTGGTTTGCTGTCATATCAAATTCAGTGTACACATGCTATTTCTACCTTTCACTGGTGTTGGGTGTTGAAGTACAGCAACAGATTCATTATTGCACAGCAAGGTAATTGGAGGTGAGCAGAACAGAAATTAAACGAGCCTTATGTACTAGTGAGTAGGAAGAAAGTAGGTAGGTCCTTACTATCAAAGTTATGAAGGAAATCGCCTCGGTTGAAACTTCTCATAGGTGTGCTTTCCTTTTATAATGTGACGAAGGGGGTTACCTGTATCTTTCCACTCTGCTGGGTGCCTTGCTTGTACCTTTCATGGAGGACCACAGATAAATGGATCACAAAAAGCGTGAGGTGAAAATCATCAGCTAATCTTTATTTTGCCTCCCTCATTGGCTGAGCCTCTCCCAGTCTTCCTTCTGATATCTGTCTCTCTTTTCATTTTGGTAATGCTGAAAGATGAAATACCAAATCAGAAAACGAATGTGGAGTCCTGGCACCTTCAGAATTGCGTTATCTTTATTCATTTCAACCCACAGCTTCTATAATATTCCCTTTTCCAACAATAAATGTTAAGGGGAGGAAAAATGCACTTAGTATCTCTTGGAATTAGAGTGATAGAGGAAATAAAGTAGTGCCTAAGTAAGTCGCTGTTGCGGATATTTTCGTCTCCTGAAAAATAAAATCAGCCTTCTGTTCTTAATACCAGTTTGTGATCATATGTGCTTCATATGACTGTTGCATTACCTTCTGAAGTCCTTGATGCCATACGGAAATGTCTAAAGCTTGTGTTGGACTCTGTCTAATCTAATAGACTTTCACCAAATGACCATAAACAAGTCCTGATAATAGAAAATTTGTGTTCTACTGGAAGAAAGCAAAGAAAAGTTGGGAAGTCTTTCTTAAAACAGAAACAAACAAACAAAAAAAAAGACAACATTCTTCTGTGATTACATGGATTACTGTGATCCTTTCCAAACAGAGAAAGTATTCCTCTGTCAGTTATAGGCCACAGTATTTGGTATGTGTAGAGATGCTAATAAGTACAGAGCAATTGCTTCTCTGCAGTGTAGCTGATGCTGTAAGTATGCAGAGGAAGCCAAGAGGTGCAATTGAGTAACTGCAAAAACACGGAGGCTTCTACGGAAGCACAGCAGTTCCCACATGTAGAAAAGAATACCTGGGAGAAGTTGAAAAGCTCTGGAAATACATTCCCTACTATTCTGCACAGTGTTGTGGGTGCTTTCTAGAGAATGAAGGTCAGCTGGGACCGAGTAGAGTACAAGAGTAGATGAGATGATTTTGTTAAATTAAAATGGATGTGATGGGGTGGGGAAGAATAGAGGGACTATCAAAATAAGAACTCCTTTTAATAACACTGAGTGACTTCTGGATAAGGAACAGTAGTCACGGGCCTTAGGGTCCAGTGCTGCTGCCAGCTGGAGTCCTGTCAATATACAGCAGTTGTTGCTGAAAACAGAATCTTGGCCAAAACGTGTGAAAATGTTGATCTATATGATGGAACAGGACTGTACTGTCTGTGCTATTAAACTAGTATAATCCTACCAATTGCATGGCTAAACCATCTCAAACTGTTTTCTTTCGGAAAGCAAGTATGAGTGGTGTGTGGGCAACTCATTGCTTATACATAAACAGCTGAATTGTTTGAAAATGTAATGTTGCATGTTAAAAATTTCTGCTTCTCAAGGACACTAGAGTGAAAAAAAAGGGTGAATTTGAGAGATGAGATAGCTCAGAGTAGCAGCATTTATATGCCAGCAACTTGCAGAAGTTTCTGCAGTTATGGAATATGGTGCTGCATTTTTAAAGATCACAAAAACTACATGCTTACCATAGCAACCTTTTTGCTACATAGTTCACATGCTAAAAAGACACATGGCAACTTGCTCGAGAAACTCCCACACATGCCTTTGCAATGTGACATTACATATTTGAAAAGATTTCATGGAGATTGGTTAAAGAAAAAAATCCCAGCATCTAAATACAGTTGTTGGGTGAGAGAAGAGAAATGAGAGTATTTTCTATTCTTACTGTTCAGCAAAAACTTATTTCTTACGATCGCAAAAAAAATGCAAAGATTCAGTGACCTGGATAGCATTTGATTTTTTTGTTGTGCTGTATGAAAGTGAATAGTGAAGTAGAAAATGCCTGATCTGCTGGAGATGATCAAAATCAGCTGCGCTTTGAAAGTGCTCTAGATTAGACTAACTCTCCTATATAGACAATCCTCAAAAGTTAAAGGAATGAAAGTCCTCTAATGGGCATTTAATTCACTGGAATGATTGCAAATGGTTCTCAGTGAATGTCTTCAGGGATTTCTGACACGTTCTGAAAACGGAACTGAAATTACTAGTTGATTTGATGCCTAGGGGCTGCAGTGCAGCAGAGCTGAACAAATATGAGAGAGGGAATATCCCTTCCCTGAAGCAGATACAATTTGAGAATTCATCCTGATTTCTGTTTTTTGAGAACTCCTGGGATCTCACACAGGCTGTGCAGGCTGATTGGCATGCAGTTTTACAGGGAAGGTGAGAAGATCTGCTCTTCAGTGGATTTCCCCACCTGCCGCCCCCACTTAAACATGGACAAATGTGAAGGAATACACCAGGCTGCCCTGCTTTCCGCCCCTGGCAGGCTGTCAAAAGAAATGTAGGCAGGGAGGGCAGCATAGTCGATGCTCAGAGCACTGCGGGGAGGGCATCCCTGAAAGAAAGTGCAAAAACAACCACGGAAGTGGTGGCCTGGTGTCCTCCTCCAAGTGAGTTTGTGATGCTGACACATGATACATCTCGCTCTGGCTCAAAAGCTGTTTTGTTTTCAAGACACACTTTGCCAGCCACCAGCTGCTCCGCAAGTGCTGGGAGCCAACGGTGACAGAGGCAGGCAGAGACATGCCCTTGCCGACAAGGGCGCAGGACCACAGCACCACAAGAAGCAGAGCTGCACAGGGCTTGCACAGTGAGGAGGGGTAGCCAGGGGACCTGTGGCCACCGCACACCATCCCCACCAATGAGGCTAGTATGAAGTCAAATAAGGGAGCTAACTCAGCGGACCAGGGTCAGCAAGGTGCACGGCCAGGAAATACATGTCTGGCAAGGCAATGGCTCAGGCAAGGACCAAAGAGCAAGATCTTGGGCTTAAACACAGCTCCTGAACCAAGGAGGAAGAGGTGCTTCATGAGGCATCTCACAGCTCTTTCTTGCAAGATAGCTGTTTTTACACAGGAGTTTCATCCAGGGCTGCACTGTGTCAGAGCCGACCTTGAACACAGGCAGCTAAACTCTGAGGAGCAGGGTGGAAAGATTGCAGAGTCTCCCTTCATCACACAGGGCCTTGACATCACGCAGCATTTTTAGGACCTTCTTCTCACTTAATTTTTAAATTTGAACAGCTCCAACCTCATAGCAATATGATATTTTATGGACTCTCTGTTATACTAATCTTTCAACTCATTACAGTACAGATTATGGACCTGGAAAACATACTGCAAATAGCAACGTATCAGGCATGCTAATAAATTTGATATCCTTCATATGGTCAGTTGCCAGTAAGCAGAATAAACATGTATTATGATATTATATTCTTCTGACTTGCTTCTCTCAACAGGGCATTGCATCTGCAGAAAGTATTAGGAGTGGAAACCTCTTAGCCTTGTCTTGGCTGACTGCCTTGCCTCCAGTGCAATGTGCTGCCATTGGAGATCCGTGATTCCCTGCTCCCCCTCCTGCTGAGTCTGCTCTCACCTTCCAAAAAACCCAAAGTGGCGGAGACACAGTCCTTCCCTGAACTCTTCCCTTCCAAACCTCCTTCTGGCGCTACTTTTTCTAGCGCACCGGGCAGCAGAAAGGGATGCGACAGAGCAGCTGCAGTAAGAGGGACGAAGGCTTTGTGGAGGCATGTGAAAGAGGGAAGGCTTTGCTCAGCCTTGACCCTAATGCTGTGCTACCGTGTTAACTCTGTTTGTTACCATGTGAGCTTGAGATGCCCGCACAGGCGGATATGTGCTATGCTGTGAGAACCGAGTGTGAAATGCCGTGTTCAGATGGAACACGTTATAAATGGGGAAAATATCACTTAGGTTATGGGATGCAAAGACTGCTTATAGTCAAATGAGCTTGACGGTTCCCAAGGATGAACTCACATCTTCCAGTTTCTTCTCTCCTACTCTCCCCTCTTGACCTAATGTAGTATTAAAATGACACAGAAAGTAGAAAGGGCAGATTTCAAGGGCATACTACACTGACAGCTCCGTATGTGTGAGGGTGAAATCAGATTTGATTTGAATTGGTCAGGAAAAAATATTCCTTTTCTTTTCCTTTGCAGATGTGTTACCTATTATTGGTTGATGTTGATTTTTTTTATTTTTTTAGCTTTGGGTGCTGTGACAAACCGCGGCTGGGTTCTGACAGGCCTATCTAAATGCCATCTTCCTATAAATCCACCCAGGAGCAGATGCAGCTCACCATGTCGGTGAGCCAACCCTTGTCCTGTCTCGTCTTGTGGCAAGTGACAGGTGTGAGACTGCAAACCGGGCTGCGGACGGCGAGACAACCTCTGCTCTGAGGAGCTCTGCAGACCCAGACCCTTTTCTGGCTGAGGGAAGGAGAGGGCTGGGAAATTTGGGACTAATGCAGGGAGAGAGCCAAGCACCCTCGCTGTGTTTCTTTGCTCCCTTACTCCATCCACAAGCTGCTGTTCTGAGTTCAGAGCTGGAAAAGGGCAGAAGGGCGGATCAATGCTGGACTCCTGGAGGCTGTCGCTGTGCAGAAGCACTGTGGTTTGTTCGAATCCCTTTGAAGTGCTCTGCTTCTCAAACACCCTGAACCAGGGCTGGGCCCCAGACTGCCAACTTGCCCTACCCACACATAGCTACCTCACTTACTGCAAGTATTGCAGAATTTGTGCAGCCCTTGTACACCCATTGTGCTTTCTGATGTCTGTGCAAAGAGTTGTCGTTTGGTCTCTAAATGGCTTTATGCTCTCTGGGTGTTTTTTTGACTGCGTATGCATCTCTTCTTGCCCCAAAGGTGCCAGCAGTTAGAGAAGACAGAAGCTTCAGCAGAGAGGTAGGGACAGTGCAACTGCTGCTCTCAGCGGCTCCTCCTGGGACCTGGGTGTGTTGTGTCTCTGCAGATATCATCAAGGAGACAGAATATAAGGTGATTTCACTTGCATTGTAGGTAATCCTAGGTCTTTTGGTTTTAAAATATACAAGGCCAAGTGTTGTCTCCCTGGTAGTTAGCTCCTTCAGTCACTTATCAGTGAGATGACTGCTATCAGTTCTTGAAAGTCTGGTGGGTTGGTCTTGGAAAGAAATCGAAACAGATAAATGAGCTTTCTGAACCAGGGAGGTTTTAAAAGTTCCTCTGACCCTGGTGTCGAGAGAATTCTTTTCTGAGGCTGGAAAAAGCTCTCTGCGAGGAGCTCGCAGTTTAAAAGCACTGAAACTGAACTCCTCAGACACAGCTGCTCTTTACAGGCTATTCTGTTTCACAGTCTTCCCTCCAGTGCAGTTCAAGTTTCATGGTGATTTCAACAAGCCCTTACAAACAGCTGCTGCATTTTAACAGAAAAGACTCCTGGTTTCTGACACTGCCCAGCTTTCCCTCTAAGCTACTAACAGAATGGGTAATTTAGAAAAAAAAAAAAAAAAGCACAAACATGGTGTTTCTTCATTACCTCATTTTCAGAATATGATTTTTGGGACCAGTCTGAGCTAATTGAACTTCCCTCTCATGACACTGGGATTGACAGTATTTATAGCAACCTAATTTAAGTTTTCACTTCTCCAAATGGATATGCTGTTAATACTGAGTTTAAAGAGTACTTGGATCTCCCAGCAGACTCAGTCTTCTGGCCTAGAAGGCTATTGTAGGTGGTATTTAGCCAGCTGCTGGAAGACAGCCTTGTGCTCTCAACAGTTCAGCTGGTGAACTGGCAGTAACGTTTGCTTTTCTCCTTTCTTAATCAATTTGCTCATATTAAACTTCTCTGGAATTTCAGTCTGTTGGCAGACACAAATGTTTGCTGTAGGGCTATGGATTTGTGAAGTAAAAAAATTATTTCTAGGTGGTGTGATATTTAAATGACAGGTTTCTTCTCTTGGGTGTGCTATGAGTAGCAGGGAAAGTTTTGGCCTTGATTATGATTACGAGCATCCCCTTACCAATCATCTCTACCTCCCCAAAACTCCTTAAAAATGAGTTAAACTTCTTTGATATAAGTTCTGATTTGAGATACCATGTTTGTCTTCTCATGTTTTTCATTGCACCCAATACTTGCAGTAGGTAAAATAAAAGCTAAAGTAATACTTGGTCAACAGGACTCCCTGTCACAGATTGAAGATATTGCAGAAGCTGGTCACAGTATCATCATCTGCATTCTGTTAATGGGTCACACCTTGCTCTGGTTATCTTCCAGCTGTTTCAGAAAAATAAGTCCTGTTGACATTGGATGACCTCAATCATAAAACGGGATATTTTCACAGACTCTTCAAAAGCAACACAACTTTTCAGGTGGGAAAACAAAATAATTCCAGATTTTTCAGTATTTTGGGTCCAAAGAGACAGATTTTTATTAAAAAAAAATAATATCTTTGCAGCTTTTCAGTGTTACTGAAACTGTCCTAAAGCAGCAGTCATGCTGTTTTATTCCGTTTTTCTTATGTGCTTCAACATTCACAAAGGGGAGAGAAATGGCCATTGATGATGGTTTAGTGGTAGTCACCAAACCCGTGATAATCTTTAGAAACTTTCTTCTAACTATTCTGCAAGTGGCCCTTGATTCTGGTTCTGTGGCTTTTGAGAGAAATGATGCTGAGTGCTGTAGCTGAAACAAAACTTCTTCAGAGGTAAAGGATCAATATTTGTTACTCATGAGCTCTGTTATTTCGATGCTTCCCTTGTTGTTTGTGAGGAGACTACAGCTCACATCCGCCCAAGGTGGCTTACCCACATGGTAGCCGTGTTGGTCAGGTAACACCAGTGCCAGGAGCAGCAGGCACAGATCGTGAGACTCCACCTGGAGTACTGCATCCATCTCTGGAATCCTCAGCACAGGAAGGACATGGACCTCTTGGAACAGGTCCAGCAAAGGGCCACAAAGATGATCAGAGGGCTAGAGTACCTCTCCTACGAAGACATGCTTGAGAGAATTGGGGTTGTTTAGCATGGAGAAGAGAAGGGTCTAAGGAGACATTATAGCAGCCTACCTATACCTAAGGAGGCTTATAGGAAAGAAGGGGAGGGACCCTTTATCAGGAAGTGTAGTGGTAGGACAAGGGGTAACGGTTTTAAATTGGAAGAGGGGAGATTTAGGTTAGATACCAGAAAGAAATTCTTTCCTGTGAGCGTGGTGAGACACTGGAACAGGTTGCCCAGGGAAGTTGTGGATGCCCCGTCCCTGGAGGTGTTCAAGGCCAGGCTGGATGGGGCTTTGAGCAACCTGCTCTAGTGGGAGGTGTCCCTGCCCATGGCAGCAGGGTTGGAACTCAATGATCTTTAAGGTCCCTTCCAACCCTAACCATTCTATGATTCTATGATAGCCACTCTGCATCTGTGGAGGACTGCCATGTCTTCCTGTGACTGTGCAGTTCAGGCCAGAAACACTGCTGTCACACAGATTAACAAAATCTAGTTATATACTTCATTTCTCCCTTCATTTCACACTTCCAGTTGTTGTCAGGCAGACAAGGCTGCAGGTGGCACACACAGTGTTCCTGCAGAGTCTGTTTTTGTGGCTGGAAAAAGCCCTAAGTTGCATCAGGCTCTGATCAGGACTGTAAGGCAACAAGGTAAGATTGAGTAGGGCTGGGACCCTCTTTCTTTATTACTGCTTTCTGCTAAGGACAGGCAGACTCATTGTGTGTTTCCTACTCTATCCTCATGCTCCGAGGGTGTGTAAGTCTTACCTCTGCACAGGCATCTTCCACTGTTTAGTAGTCTGGGCAGGCAGGGGGGATGGGTGGATGGAGGGGAGGAAGAAAAAAAGGTCTAGTTCATGCTGGAAGAGAGTCCACAAAGAAACTTGCTTCTAGTGTAGCCAGAAATTAATTGTTATTCCAGTGTAGTTATGGCCAGAAATATCATTGCCTAGACAAGTTTAGACTTAGGTAGGTATTTCTTTAGGAAGACAGAACAGCATTCAGTAATAATTACATCTTTAAAACCAGTGATTTTAGTACCTTCTTAAGAAATGTTGTACCTCTGACCTATGCTTTTTGAGGTGCAATTTTGGAAGTCCAGTGCTAAAATGAACTTGCTCTGGTTTTGCCCTCTTCCTCTTCACTCACCCCAAATGTCATACACTTGAAAGCACTTGGTTACCTTTTCCCTCATTGTCTCACACAGGAAGCACAAAGGAAAAGGAAGAACAGTGTAAGGCTTTTGATACATGTCTCTTTTGAAGCAGACTGTTCTGGAACTCAGAATACACTGCTTTTCATTCTAAATGGGATTTCCCTAAATGTAAAGAAGTTTTTGGCCAAATTAATAAAATTTTGAAAGAAATCTGTCTGGGATACCATATTCTATATTGGTGTCAGACCCATAAGCAGGCTGAGTTTCTTTGGATGAATGTGATCCTGGCAGAGGCTGCCTTTGACATTAACATATTAGGTGACAAGAGGACACAAGAGAAACAAGTGCAGTTGTTCCCTGTTGTGTTTGCCATCACTGGATCTTCACATTAGTTCTTGGTTGTAGTCAGCATCATATCTTGCTCTCCAGCTGCCAAGGTAGTGCTTCACATGAGAAGAGGTAGAGGGCTGCTGTCTACAAGGGAGATTGCAGTAAAGGTTTTTTTTTTGCAATATGATACTTAACATCCTTAATACATACTTAATATTTCTTTTTAGCATTAACTTATTTCAGGAAAAACAGTTCTGCAGCAACTCAAGTAGATTTGATTATACCACCTTGGCTTTCAAACACGTTTGAGAGACTCTCCATTTCTCTGTCAAAGAATACAGTAATTAAGGCAGAACTATTTATTTTCATGTCCAATTTCACTTTATTGCTCAGGCCTGGTTTTGTCTTTTTGTTTTCTGTTACTGTCCTGTCAAACACTTAGCTCCAAGAATCACTGAAGTGACTGGAAGGACAGCTGATCTTTGTTCTTTCTGCAACAATTTTGTTAGCAGACAACAGAAACCTTCCCTCTCAAGAAATCTTGCAGGAGGATTTCTGTCTTCTTTTTGTGCTCTAGTGCTAAGCAGCCATTCCTCTTGCATTGCTGGTTATCCTGGATTTGCTTTGGAGAAGAAAAAAATGCACTATCCCTCCCATCCCTTCCTGTTTTCTTTAGTAACTATGTACTGAAATCTGAAAGGCTCAGAAAAATTCCTGGGGATGGATAGAGGGTCTTCATTAAAACTCAACTTATTTAAGAGAATGGGGACTTAGTATCTGCAATGACAGCAGCAGATGATTCAAATACAGTTTAAATTCAGTTGTTTGGAGGGCACAGCTAAAGATGTTGTAGTTGGCTGATCAAATTAGACAATGTTTTTTTGTTTACATTACTGGCAGCAGTTTCAGTTATTCACAGAACACATAAAATAGCTAGTTTAAACAGACAGGATTTTCAAAGTTTAGGAAGGTGTACTTTTGTTTAGGGATGCAAACTACTATCCAAGTCCTAACAGTATGTGAAACACCAAGAAACTTGATAGAAGTTAATGCATTCTCCAAGATCTAAAATTAAGCTGATCATTTATGTACTGGCATATGAATTTAGGTGAAATATGTGGACCTCTTAAGGCCAACATGAAGAAATCAGTATTTCTCCACAAACTTGCTCGCCAGAAATTTGTGACCATGTAATTGTACACAAAGGCTAATATTAAGTCCTGCTAATGGCATCAAAACTTTGACGTTTATTTACTATGTTTAGAAAAAACAATATCTTTTCTAAACATCTGTTTTCTCTCCAATTACTTTGCACGTAGCATCATCCTGACAATTTATTTTTTTTCCATATGTGGCAAATAGAAGCTAGACAGATGTTCAGATTTAATGAACTGGGGCCTTTAGTAAAAGCTCTTGAGGACAAAGTGTCCTAAAAAGGAACCTCGATAACTGATTTGTCAAAGAATATTTACAAGACCTTTATTCCCAGTAAAGAGCTAATGGTAACTGTTTCCTGGGAGAATAATTTTGGTCTGTTTCAATTCAATTCAGTTCAATGCAATATACAACCCATGCATTGAAGTAACACATGATCAGTGTCTTCAGAACTGCAGCTTTACACTGCGAAAGAGTCGGTCTTGGACATGACTGCCAGAAGTGTACACAAAAACCTGAGAATTAGTAGGAATACCTGGAAAATTTTCCCAGTTTTACATATGCAGCAGAATGCATCCCAAAAATTAAGACATATTTCTGTCATGAAAGCAGAAGTCTGGGGTATCTGATAGAGTGGAGATGAGGGAGGAGGGAATGAAAATCTTCGTCTTTATTGTTGGGCTAAAAACAACTGCACAACTTATTTCCCATTCACTGCCTAGCCTTCACGTTTTAAGATCTTTAGGGAGGCGGGTTGAGGTGTCCTACCATAACAGGGAGCATAAATATTGAAAAATAAAATTTATAGTTAATATAACATTAAGGAGAAATAAAAAAAATAGTGGTAAATATGGGCTGAGAGCACAACGTAGACTTCTTTATGTGTACATGAGAAAATGTTGTTGTGCTTTAATATTTACATGGCTAGATTGCTCTGGCCTGAAAAGCTGTGTTATAAGCTAGCAAGAGTCTAAGGTATTCCAGATGTTGCGGACTCCAACTCTTAAGGAACTCCCAATGCTTTCTGAGTAGGCCTGTAGTTTATGCATGAATCATGTGTTAGGAGTATATAGGCAAAAAATCCATCTTTTCTTCTACATGTCCACCCCCTAGCTGCCTCTGAAAGGTGGTATGCACATCATTGCCACAGGTCAGCCAGAAGATTTCATTAAAAAATACCTGGGTATGAAAGGAGCCTTTGGAGACGTCCATTTTAGGATTCTCTGCAGTTGTAGGTGAACCACACTGTGACTTGGGCAGTGATTCCCAGTAAGTTCTGTTAGTTACCAATTCCCAGCTAGCTACCAATAACAGTGCAGCATCTAGCTAGCTAGTTTTGGTAGAGATTAGTACCTCTGTGGGAGTACATGAAGTGCTTTGACCTGGGTTACTAAAGCAGCGAGGCATGCAGGGTTATGCAATCGATCAGTCCCTTCTTTGCTCTTTCAAGAGTTGGCTAATTTCAGAAAAAAATCACAGTGAAGTAGAAGAGTAAACTCAAACATTTTTACAAAACTTCTAGGACCTTAGCAGCTGTGGGAAGAGAGGATCTATTACTGTACTGCTGGCGGAAGGACTGTGGCATGGCAGCATCTATGCAAGAGCTGGATCCTCAGCCAGAGTCTGATGGTCAACCAGTTTTGTGGCCCCTCCACTCATGGGACTGCTTATCATCTTTGAGTCTTTGTGAATCAAATAGAGGGTCTTGAGTAATGTGTTTGCAGAAAAGTGAAGGGATTTTTTTGGTAGTGGTGGTTTGGGGTTTTTTTAAAGCAAACAATGATGTGAGCCTGACTGATCTGGATTTCTTGTTTGCAACTGCAGACGCATTTCAGTCATCTCTTCTAGACCAGTTTGTGACAACCAAGCTAAAACCACATCTCTAAAGTTTGGTGACAAAGTTAGTAGCCATGCAGATCCAGCTATACATGAACAGAAAGGGTGCTGAAGTTCACGAGCACCCATGACAGCTCCAGTTTAAGTTGACGTTCAGCAGTCTACTGCCTCCTGTCATATGGTTATGCCTGTTCATCTGAAAGACTCAATTATGATCAGGGTCCACTTTCCCCCTCTTTATGCTTCAACAACTGCATTAGAACTTGCAGTTATTTGTAATGAAAGTCCAGAGATCATGAAAGGGTTTCCCAATACTATTCTTGTCTAACTGCAACACTGTTTTGAATCAGCATGGATCTCCTCCTTTCCATCTCCAGCTTCATTTGTTATTACAAGCATTTTTGGCTTGGGCTCAGTAGAATTCCCCAGGGCAGCTTGCAACTTGTTTGGGCTCTGAGCTCTCAGGGGGAAGCAACTGTAAGGACTGAAGTTCTTGAACAAGAGTTTCAAAGAAAAGAGAGAAATTCGATAAATTGTCAGGAATTAGGGAACAGAAAGAAAATACCAAAGACAAAGTATGCAGGTAAATTCATTTTAGAAATACATTTTTTCCATCTTAATTCCTGCAAACATATTGTCAGCAACCAGCTTTTTATTTAGCTATCTTCATTTTAGATAGACAGTAGTCTTCAAATGCTTATGGTATTTAGTGCCCTTCCAAGGCGGTTGCCATGGCCAGGGAAGTTGCAGTGGATTTGTAGGCAGACCTCAAACCCTGAAACCAACATAAATGAAAAAAGAAAAGGAAATTCCATAAACAGCAGCACAAAAAAACTAAAGACTTGCCAGGGTCAAAGAGGTTCCCTTGGACAAATGATATCTTGGGCCAAAGGCGCTCTCTCTCTATATGGGGTATAGGTGGTATTAATAAAATTGGCACACTGGTATGTTGGTCCTTTAAAAGAAAAAAAAAAGATAAAAGCAGGAACTGGAATAACGAAATCTTTGGTCATGTGAGTGTTGCGCACTTCCCTGTTTATCCTGTTTGACCCTGACTGCCAAAGTTAGGTGTCAAGGATTTGCAGGCAATGTATCTGAAAGGTTATGTCTTTTTGAAATATGATATGCAAATTCCATGCGCTTAGCAGAGAGCTGCCAAAAGCTTGCTGGTAGAAATGTCCTCCTGAGCAGCAGGTGGCCTACAAGCTTAGAAGTCTGGTCTTGATTGAAACCTCCAAATACCGCCCTGGTTTTGTGTGGTGAACTTGGTGGATGAGCTTCCCCTATGCTTTTAAACTTACATAGACTGTGGGAGAGGGTAGGAATAGTCTCATTCTGTGTGCAGTGACATGCTAAACACAAGACAACTGGAATAAATTTGTTTTGCTCCATTGTCAATGTCTATCACCCAGAATGCTAGTAATAAGGAAAATAAAACAGAGAAGATAGCTCATACTTTTGATGATGTGAGGATGCATTGTGTCTGATGATCACACCTATTCATTTCAGGATCCTGTTGCTTTGGTGTGCTGCTTTTTGTTTAGTGCTCTGGTAGATGTACAATAGCTTGAAACAGAGTCAGTAAGGTAACTGCAAATATGAACAGATCTGTGTAAATAAATGTGATTTTGTGCGCCTCACATAAAAGCCAGAGAAGTACTCTGTTGTTACTGAAGGGAAACAAATGAATAATGTATAAACACCTCCACTAAGTGAAAAAAATTGTACCTTAAGGGAAAACATACTCTAAGCTGTACTTAACTGTAAAAAGATGTATTATACAATTGAAAGGCTCTGGGCTCTTAAATAATGACAAAACTGATAGAGTAAGGTGGTAAGTATTCTAGGGGATGAGGAAAATAATGATGAGCAACTTTTGTCCTGTAAGCCATGTTCCCATCTCCTCACTAACAAAATCTGCTGGTATGAGTAGTACTGCTATTTGCTTCCCTTCTCAAAAAGAGAAGTGTAATGGGTGTCACGATTGATCTGTAGCTAAGAGCAAATGAATTATAATTGCAAGTTTGTATCATGAATTCATCTACAGATTCTGGAAGTCTATGGTGCCCTGCCTTTCTCCCTTAGTCTGCCCTTAGAGGTAAATATTGCTCCACTCTGGGTCTGCTGACCAAACTGTGGCATGGGAAGGGGCACGCAGAGGGGAGTGTTTTCAGATAAATTAGTTTTTTCATTGAGGACAGATTATTTAATGAAGAGAAGCTGTTCTCCTTCGTGACTTAGAAAAAGTGAGGGAGACTTCTGCTGAGTTGCAAATGAGTGTGTGCCTGAAAGCTGTCCAGTGCAAGTACAAGTGACCATCAATTAATTTGTAGGAAAATGCTAGTCTTACACATGCTGCAAAACAAGTGTTGAGCCAACATCTCCAGGAATACCCCAGTCCTGTGCCCTTACCAGTATACTGCAGAACCACTTTTTTACCATGGATACATTTGAAAGGCTTCAATTTATATTTTGGTTTGTCCTTGTTCCCATACAGAAAAAAATCACGTGTTAAAAGCTGATGTGGTGTTGAACTATTTCCCCCTGTCCTCAAGACTTCCGCAGTTAGATGGCTTCCCATCTCCCTGGGACTGCAGCATCAAGGTGCCAGGCCCTCTGTGCCATTCCCTCGTGCTGGGGAGCCACACAACAGCCACTGCTTTGATTTGCTTTTCCTTGATGGATGTTATTTGGTAGAACCTGCAACAGTAGTGGAGTTCCATTCTGTCCTCTTCGGGGATAGGCATGCAGCCAAATACCTTCTTTCCTTTGGAAGAGGTAAGAGGTCAGGAAGATCTAATGTGCAAATACACAAAATTTTTACAGGACTTAAGAGACTGTTGATGCTGGCTGAGGAGATGAATTTATATAGTGGGAGAGGTGTGTTAATCTTACAACAAGGACAGGTGCTTTAGAAAGTTAAATCTTCAATTAAAATTATTTATTCCTTTAAGTATTAATTCTTGACTGATTGATATATGTGTATGTATATAAATATATATAAAAATTGAAGTTTGGGTGCACTGTTCTCCATTAATTTTTACTTATTTTCTCCCCACTAGTGTCAGGGCACAGCTGCATTCTCTTTGCTTATAGTATGTTAAGGCCCACAACTAACGATACTCACACAGGATGCCAGTTATTTGATGTTCTAATATTCTCCTCCTGGAATGACATGACTTTCTCGGAAGTTAGCAACAATTGGTTAATAATCCACCAGTATCCACCAAAGTTCACACTTTACAACTTGTGGAAACAAGAGTCCCTTCGAGAGAGGAGTGAAGGAGGAGTTCAGCTGTAGAGCGCTGACAATGGTTGTGTTAACTAAACTCCCAGCAGAGCTGAGAGTGGATACTGTTGTTCACTAGGAACTGAACAGAGTATTTAATAGAAATAGTAATAGTTATATAGTAAATTATTACATTACAGCGTATTATATTATATCTGTAATACATAGAATGTATATATTATACAAAAGTAAATATATTCAGGGTTGAAAGGCTGTAGCTGCTACAGGTAACACAGCACTGGGTCACAGAATCTGACCAAAAGGGAAGATGGAGTATTTACTCCTTCTGATCCTGTTATACCACTAAGGGCTTTGTCTAAAGTTTTTTGAAATCTATTTAAAAGGCTATCATTAATCTAGCCTGACTTTGTTTCCAAAATACTTTTATGGGGGTTTTTTGTGGTTTTGGTTTTGATTAATCACTTTTTAAATCCTTCTGTAATTCTATCTCCTGTCCATTCCCTGTTATGGTCATGCTGGATATTTTTCCTGTGGTTATCATTGCTATGGAACTGATAGGAACTGGCTGAAGTCAGATGACTGTAAATTTTCTGTAGTGTAATGAATTTTGAACTTTCTTGGCTGGGAGGACAAGTGAGGTGTTGAGTAACAAAAACATGACTCCAGATCAGTTGATGTGCCACTGGTACCCATGCTAGACTTCTATGTGTTTGTCATTACTTAAAAAAACATACAAATGTCAAGTTTGTAGAAGTCTGAAGGAAATCAGGTCATCAACAGTGGAGCAGGAGCTGTTTTTTTGTAAGGTGTGAAAGGAGCGTCCATATCTCAAAATAAATCTGAAAATTCTGCATGGACAGTGCTCATCTCTTGCCAGTAATTCAAGGAACACTGAAATAATGCAGATCTGAAAGGAGGGAGAAGCATAACATGTCTATTACTTTTAGAGTGTAGTATAGTTGAAAACAGTGATGTTGCATAAATATTTCAGCGGCAAATCCCCATGCGACAATTTTTTATTGACTGGTTAATGTCCAAATGGTTTCACGTTACAAATTACCTCTGAAATTGTTGAACCTCTTGTCAAAGAAATCACTTACAGAATTTTACATATTATTAAATTCTTGCAATGTTTTAAGTGAAAAGTAAACAGCAATAACACTGCTGGTTTAGTTTTCTCCCTTTGTTTAATGTACAACCAAGTATTCTTCTAGCTTTTCTTGTTTGTGTGTCTACTACAAATATTTCTATACTATGCCCTTATGTTTTGCTCTGGGAGTTTAGAGATACCCCATTTAACTGAGGGGAAATGAGGTTTAAAAAGAATTTTAATTATATTTTAGAAGCAGGGCTCTCAAAAGAGTGTGGGTGCCACTCAGCTTGTATTCTTACATACCTCCTCCCAAGGTAGTCAAGCCGTCTAGTGGAATACTCAGATCTGGATTTGGTATCCAAAGCTTCTCGGAAAATCACAGGGAGAAATAACTCATCATACAAAGATGGTATAATGGGCCGGCTTGTTTTGGGGACCAGCTAGAAAGGATGGTTAGAAGAAAAATGACCAGATACATACAGATGAGTAAGTAAATTGGGGTGGAGGGAAAAGATTCAGGCATTTAACAAGTACTTCTTCCTAATTTGTTGGGTGCATCACTCCACTCCTTTTGGAGTTAAGCTTCTTCTTGTTGTGTTTGATTGCCTCTTAAACCACAGCTAAAGAAAAGACTCCTTACTTCCTACTTCATTAATAATAAGACAACAGGTAGTCAAATCCTTCTATAAGAAACAGGGCTAAAATAGTAATGCCCTTAATCTCTGTTTAACAGCTCAGTTTTTGTAACTGTTCTGTACATTTTCATGTCAAAATAATTTTGATTTTAACTAAGCTTTCTATAACCATCACTCAAATTCCATATGGCCTAACTTTAGCCAGCTTCCTAGATGTGACCCATGTGGCATCTATATATAGTAAAAACAACTTTAATAATAAATGATGTGTTTATATTTCTATTGAATGTCATGTTCCATATACTTCAATAAGCAAACAGGAAGACGACAATGTTAAAGTCAGCAATCTTTGGCAGAATTTTAAGCATTCTTCTCTGTGATCTTTTAACCTAATCTGTTTTCCTGAAGCAACAAACTGCACAGTATGGCCACATTGTCTTTGTTGATTCAGGTAAATACCTGTATTTCTTTACTACGGGAATGTTTCATACAAAAGTTTCTAATTACAGTACTAAAATTTGGTGTTTAGGCATCAGTTTCTGTTAAAATAATCTTCACTCAGTATCTAGGACTGCAATGGAAAGGTGGCTCCCATAATCTGATGGGACGGATTCTAAGACGGGACATGCCTGGTGACCCTCAGGGCTGCAACAAGGCTAGAAGAAGTAGTAGCCACCAGGCCAGCAGGCTGGCCAGGTACTGCCAGCTACAGTCAGGGAGCAGCACCGCCTGCCCAGGCACCATACAAACACCCACCAGGCAGTAGTTTCTGCTCCAGTGCTCTGCTGGCTGGTGGGATATGTTTTGGTAGTGTTCCTTTGCGGGATATTACTGTGTTCAAATACAGTGCTTGGACAAGTGAACAGCAATCTAACTGGGTGTTGGCACAGACTGGTGTCTATTTTCCTCATAAAGCCAAAAGTATTGGTAACCTGTTGTGCTGGAACCGCTATTACTATTTCTGCATGCCAGCAGGGCCATGCAGCTCCAAGAAAGAAAAAGCACTGAACTTGGTAGGGCAACCTGTGAAACTGCCTGTCTTCACTGCTGGCTCCCTATGGGATTAGTCTCCAAAGTGCAAAACCATTCCATTATTTCTGGAAAAAAAAAAAAAAAAACCACCAAAATTGTTCATTCTTTCTGTTATAACTTTTTTCTTCCTCTTTTAAAAGTGCTATAGGCCTTTTTCTTCCCTCTCTCTTTCCCACAAAACCAAGGTGGGGGATAGAAAAAGCCTAGGACTAGCTTCACAGCAGGCATTTAAAAATGGCATCAGTCCTCAAAATGTTTCTGGCTCTTGAATTGTTGAGCTGCTCTCTCTGTCTGGTTTACTTCCAAATCCCACTAGACACAGCTTCATTTTTTTTAACATTACACTTGCATGGTGTTTCCTGATGCAAAAGTTCAGACTGTCTCTGACTCCAAAGAGGAAGGAGAAAAACATCACGGTGCCGAGGCTTCCCCTCATCTAATAAGGCAAAAAAGAGGCTGTAGGGAAACATGTACCTAATAGTTTCTGTGGGAATCTGAGACCAGCCTTCCTATTTTCTTTGGGAAAGCATCCTGTCAAAGGAAGGATGAAGCTGATGGATGGGTAGTCATTACCTGGAAAGGAGCAGGAGAAGAAATACGCGTGACAGTTCTTGCTCTAATAAGTATCTTTATATTTGAGTCATCTGAGCACATACAGAAAATTAGACAGCTGAACCAAACCACCCTGCAAAAATTAAAGATCTTTTTTTTTATTACAAGTGTGATTGCTACCCTGCTATTGGGTTAATTCAAATGTTCCCTTGTGCTCCTCCTCCCACCCACCCACACACCCCACACACCCCCCCCCAAAAAAAAAAGGAAAAAAAAAAGGAAATGTCTACTTTTTTGGCAGGAGCACTAAACTTCAAGTATATTTACAGGTGTGGATGATGTACATTCAGCCTTGAGGAGTTAGAAATCAAATCTCAGGAAAAACTAGCATTTCCTATAGATCGCTTTGGATAGATAACTTTACTGTTCTCAGTGACTTTCTCTCCATGGAAGAGTTATCTAGCAGAAATGAATTTATTTGCCATCAAGATTTTCTGACAGTCATCTTGCAAATTACTTAGAGCAATAATACACATGCAGCTTCAGGGTAGCTTCTGGCTCTGTTTAAGTGAATCAGAGCTGGGGGATGGTACCTCATTCACAAGACCGAAATCACCACATCCTTTAACGGGCTCCTTTGTGCAGTTGCCTTGTACCCAGCCTTGGTACTCAGCCTATTTGTCATACGCTCAGCTGAACTGAGCCAGAACTATTCAAACAACTGTGAAACAACTTGTGAAGCAGTGCAAGGTGAGCTATGCTATAGCTCCTTCCAAGGCAAATAGCGTCAGTCAAGGCGGATGGAAGTTCATATCCTGAATCATGCATTCAAATGCCATCAGCTAGTATTTGGCCATTTCATACACACATAAGAGGTGTTTTCTCCACCAACTTAGAAGGTTACAAAAGGCCTCTGCATCTGACAACGTCTTTTTTACATCTACTAGGCAAAGATCAAAAGGGGGGGAGGGTGAAGAAAGCTTTTAAAAAAAGAGAGAGACTTTGCCAAGCTGCTTGTCATTTAGAAAAAGCTTAATGGATAAATGTCATGGAAACAAGCTGTTCCTACTGAATAAAACCAATAGTGTTCTTCATATTTCTTCCTTCTTAATCTTTTAAATGCAGAGGAAAAAGAAGGCAAATGTTAAACAGCTAAAAGCAAATATTTTCTATGGTAGCAGCATAGCTGTCTGTATTTTCTTTGTCTAGTCCTCTTCGAATATTGCATGCTACAGCTGGAGATCTTAGAGCAGAAAGCTGGCAAGGGAAGTAGATGTTCACATGGGTGAAAGGTGGGCTACCGACAGATGACCTCACGCTGCCACCAGACACCAGACCATGTCTATATTGTCTGCAGAGATGGTCCATGTCTTCTCCATGGCAGATGTGGACACGGTCTCAAAAGGACAATTCAGACCAATCCATTGACCATTAATAGGGAGGCCACAGGCTGTGCCAGCTGAGAATCAAACTCTGTCCTGTTTCTACCTCTCTGAAATTTGTTTCAAAACTTATTTGGAAAGCTTACCCGCTACTTGCCCACCTCTCTCCTGTGTCCTTTCTGCTGAAAAGAGTATCTGCAATTCTGGAAATGCACATATTTCATGCTGCTGTATTACAGCAATTGCTTCAAATTGAAAATAAATATAGCCAAATCACTAGAAACATTTTATAGGCTGGAGAAAACAGGGTGGCAAGGCAGGAAATGTAATCCTGAATATGGGAGCTCTGGAAAAGCAGTCTATTTCTTATGTACAATTTTTGTGTTTCTTTTCATGCACTTGATAACTGAAATAAGTATGGCTTAATTTCCTACCACTGCACTTTCAATACTTGATTAGCTTCCCTGTGTGTAGATTGTAACTTAAAAGTCTGAAAGAATAGGAGCCCTTTCAGCTATTCCTGCATTATCTTCCAAAGTAGCTTGGGAAATCATCGGAAAGTTTCTTCTCTCCAGACCTGACCAGGGTTGATGTGCTGAGCAGCCAGTCAAAGGTGTTACAGCACCTGCTGACCAGGTGAATTCAACGGGCATAGACATCTTCTGGCACGTCTGTGGAAATGGCTTAGCAGCGGTGCCAGCTGAGCCCCCTGAAGTCAATACACTCCTCAGAGGGTCCTGAGACCAGCAGCAGGAGGTGCTTTCAAAGCGTATTAAAACCACCAATAATGCAATGCCTTTGATTCACCGTTATTAGCCAAACTGACTGAAATCTCTGTTTCAAAGGAAGCTGACAAAGCTAGGTGGCTTGCTAGCACATTTCAGCCTTTGGACTGTCTTTGGAACTCACGTACTCGGGAGTTAATCTGCAGGTCTTTTGTCTCACCATCATGCAGCGTAAGTGAGACTCTGAACTTCAGCCAACGTAGATATCAAGAAGGGCTAATGGACAACTCTTTGGACTATTTTTCCCCCCCTCTCTCATTATTTTGGAAGTAGACTGATGTTTAACTACTTAGAAGCTAAGCTCCTAAATCTCATTGCCCAGCCAGACACCTTGCTAGGTTTATTCCCGTTGAATCTTGATAACTGCTGCTGGTGGAGTGCTGTCAGTTTCGATCTCGAAAGCAAGGAGTTGCCTGAAAGGGTCCTGCTGAGTGGGACAGCGTTGCCCTGCGCTCGCAGGGGAGCAGCAGACCTCATGCTCTCCTCACAGCAGTGGCACAGCCAGGCAGAACGAGTGAGGTTTTGTCGTGCTTGAGAGATGATAGGAAAAGCATTTTTCAGTCCATGCAACCCTTTGAGAAATATCAGAACGTAGTGATACTGTGATGTGGGAGGAGGAACAGAGGGAGTCCATCATAACCCCCCCAGGTTACACACCACTGCCCTGCCGAGGAGGCCATGGCTGTCTTCAGGTTGGGTCTTGTTATCTGGTCTCTCCAGTTGTGTGCACCAGGCCAGTGGCCACTCAAGTGCTCTGGGGCCCACCTCACCTTTCAGATCAGTGCTGGCAGCTCTGTATCGGGCACGCCAACAGAGGCAACCACAGTTCCCAGTGCTCAGCAGCTGCTGGAGGAAAACGCACAGACCGAAGGGTTGAGGTGGGCAGGAGCAATGGAGGGGGTATGAGTGGCATGCACTCTTGAGAGACTTTCTGACCAAAGTGCATCTGTGTGTGTTGGTGGTAAGTGGAGTCTGTAAAAACAAAATCTTCGAGCTCTGATTGTCGCTGCAACGTTACCCAGTGTGCCACGGCTATTTGAAACTGCAGGTTAAGTTTAGGAGTGAGTCTTAGGACAGATTTCTTGTTCTCCTACACACCTCAGGTTCATGTGCTGACCGTTGGACATTTCTCACTTCTCCAGCAGGAATGTGGGCTCAGATGCTTTGGAGAGGCAGAGCACTGCCACACTTCATTTTGCAGAAATTTGTGCTAGTCAGCACATTGTACAGTTTGGGTTTTTTTTTAAAAGGGCAATTCTAAGTGCGTGAAACTGCTCCTGAGGTATTTTTTTTGTTTGATTTTTGCTTGAGAACACCTGAAACCTCATCTCTTCCAATTCTTCTGGGGGCTAGGTGCCTGTCTTTTGAAACAATAATCTAGCACAAGCTCTTTCAGGTTTTCTTCTCATTTCTATTACAGAGTTTAAAGATCTTTTCTTTATTTCTGTGTGACAAGCAGCCCTCATACTCCTGAAATAGTTCAACAACTTCCCCACATAAGGTGGAAGCTTGTATTAAACATTGTGACCCTGTTGTTCCTTGCCAGGAAATATTGCAGTCTTTTACTTTTTATCAATACCCATGAATTTCAGATGTGGCGTGAGGTTTCACTTAAAACTTTTCTAAGCTCTGAAGCCCATAGCTGATCAAGTCACCTACTTGAATATTTTCTTTTAACTTTGTTATTATTTCTGGTGCCACATGATGTTTGACAATTCATCTGGACTGGAGAAGCTCTTTCACTCAGAGATCAGCACTGTTGTAACCACATAGCAGAACAGGTGGCTCATCTTCAGACCCAAGATACTTGGAAATGCAGGTTTGGAAGGAAACAAGAGGTCAGAATAGACATCGTTTTAAAGTAGAACCTTTTACTCTAACTAAAAGCTTGTTGTTTGCTTCATGTATAATTGAAAACACTCTGGATTCTCCTAAATATTTGAAGATACTAATGGGTTTAAATGAATCTGAATGCAAAGGAAGTCAGCATAAAGCATTTTATGCTTCACTTCTCCATCTGATTTGGTTACTTGCCATGTTAGATCACAACAGGTTCATGTTTGTGGCTTATGGTTTTTCTTGCACCGCAGCTGCGTTGAGTATCCCCCATTACACAGAGGGGCTTTGAAGTCCCCTGCAGAAGAATCTTCTCAACACAAAAGCCTAAAAATCGTTGACCTAATGGAGCTTCAACTGCATCACTGTAATAAAGTCTAATATACAGCAGTATGGCCATGCTAATTCTGGCAGCTGCCTGCGTTTTAGCTTTCCCAGAGCACGTCTAATGCCCCAGCCCAGGCTGTGCTGCACCTGCTCCATCCATGAGCTCTACTGCCCAGCTGCGAGCAATTTCTGGCAGGGTCAAGTGTCTGCATGCAGCCTGGTGCTATGCTAAGCCTGAAGTCTTGGGCAGAGTTGCATAAATTTACACAGCTCTCCTCTCCTGTTTATTGCCATCATCTTCCTCATCAGCCTGCTCTTGAGATGGGGCTCACCTGCTCAGTGCTGTGCTCACTCGACAGCGAGTGGAAACCCTGAGGTTTCTGGACCAGAGTTGATATGCAGGTGGTGAGGCACTCAGGTGGGTCAGAGCCACACCTGTGCACACCTGGCTGCAAAGTGTCTCCTAAGCATCTCTTTCTCTTTATTCCCTCAGTCACAGAGAGGGCAAAGATCCTTACCGATAACCCTTACAAGTTTTGGAGAAAAAAAAAGGCTAACAAACATTGCAGCTCAGTCTGTGGGTATGCTGATGCAGGGGTAGGTTTCTGAAAGTGGGACACAGCAGTGTTAGCTCTTTCTTTCCTTCCCCTCCGTGTTTGGCTGCCTCTCACCACTTAATAACTGCTTTGAGAGGGGTGGATGAAAAAGGCAAAAGGAATTTTAGGACTTTCTTTTAAAAAAAGAAACAGCATGAGCTACAAAAAATTTGGCAGACGGAAAGAACAGACTTATCAATGAGAAAGCCTCCCTTCCCTAGATAAAACTTAGAAAGAATTTTTCATAACTTTTAGTTAGGGGAAAACAGCTTTCAGACAATTTCCATCTGTAGCACTGACATGAGCAATAAGTTTTATTCTAAATATTAGATGTTCATATTTAAAGCATTTATTCTTTTATGCTTTGATATGTTTTTAGTGTGCAGTAAATCAACTTGAATGTCCACACATGACCTGCCATGGAAAGAGTCTTACAAACTGAGCAGCAGTAGCCCAGTGTGCCCATTACCTATCTTTGACCTCTAAAGATGACAGTGATTCAGACCCAGTCTGGCGAGCCATGGTTTTTAAATAGCTCACAAGGAAAGGTATGTGGTGTTCCAGGAGGTGTTCAGAGCTCCTAAACTGGATGCTTAACTTTTAGATATTGAAGATCCTGCCACATCAGATCCATCTTTATGGAGCAACAGGAGGTAAAGAAAGGCTGTGTCGCGCAAATCTGTCTGGGAAGATCTGCAGGCTTACACTAGATAATGATTGGCAGAATTAAAAATTGCAGAGTACTTCCAAATATAAAATCTGTGAATCTATTATTCTGGTCCTGGAAAAACTCAAATGTAACTGAAAAAATACTATTTAAATCAACGTACTTAGTTTTAAGCATGGTGGATAGACTTATTTGTGATCTTACATTTTAGTCCTTACAGGCAAGGTATCTTTGCTAAGCTAAGCTTAATGACATTTAAGTGTCATTAAAAATTCAGGGATTAACAACAAGACTCAAGTAACTGCTAAATGGAATTGGTGTCTGGAATGCAGTGAAAAGGGGGAGTTCAATAGCAACTGAAAGCTGAATTTTCCTATCGGTGACGCTAAAGCAGAGGTACATGAAGCTTTTGAACTGTAACATGGTAAATATGGCATATACTTTGAGGAAGATTCCTTGTTTGTAAACACTCTTTCAAAGAAAAATCCACATTCAACTGCACAAGCAGTTTCAGAGATCCGTCATAATGCTACTTTTGGTGAGCTCATATGCTGAACACAGTGAGGAAGCTTAAGTTTTGGAAATAATAAATCAGTAATGGAAACTGCCATACGACAAAACTCAAACAAGGAAAGACTAAAAGGAGTTAAGAAAATAAAACCCATATTGCTTTGTGCTCTCCTGAACATAAGTTTGTATCCGTTTTCTCTTGGACTGGATTCACATGTAATGCTTAAATGCTTTTCAAAACTAGTTCTTAGAATAAAAGAATCATCAGTACCAAAACCACAGATAAAATATTTGTAGTGAACTTCAGCATAAATTAAGAAATTGAACTGGAGTATTCCATGGTGTCATCATTTGTTGTTTGCTTTAGAAACAAAGAAAAAGGAATCCACAAGAATGTGGCAGATTGTTACAGAAGCCTGCTGATGGGGATAGTCCTGGTACATCTCACAGCCCTGCTTGCATAAAGCTCCTGCAAGAATTTTAGTAGCTTCACCGTCCTGAGTCCTACTGTGTAAAAGAAATCGAGAGGTCAAAGTTACACAGTTCCTCTTTCACATCAGAATAAATCTGCTCAATACTTACAGCTAGATCTTAATTCAAACCTAACTTAATTCAAACCTAACAGATTGGCAAGAATTTTCCATGTGGAACTACAATTCTCTAAAAACCCAGTTGTGCAATCCAGAGGAGAAAAAACCCAGGCCTCATAAATATAAAAAAGATGTTGTGAACGACGAAAGAGACAGTTCAAGCTGACAAGACAAAAAGGACTGTATTCAAGCTACAGCAAGTGTATTTCACATTCAATGACAGGAAAAATATTCTAAATTATACACAAAAAATGGAAGAACAGACAAACAAAAATCTTCAAAAAAGAATTCAGAAACTTGACTACTAAATTCCAATATTATTAATCACTACTGCTAATCCTGCCAACAGTGTAAAGCGGGTGGCCTCATGACCACGCAAAATCTCATCTAGTTTAGGACTGGGCTAGCACAGTTTTAGCACAATATAATATCCACCTTTTCCTTTGGAAATGAACTTCATAAAAACAAAAGCAGAACTGCAAATACTGTGCATACTGCTTATTATTTCCAGTCACAAAATACCACAGTCTGTAAACAAGGCACTCCAAAGACATGTAACTGTCCTGCTCATCCAGAGGGGAAAATGTCGCAAAGTCATCATCTTTCTCAAGCACAGAAAAAGTGCTGGAGAAACTCTTGACCTTTTCACAAACAAGCAATGCCTCTGGATGTAACATATTCATCAGTTACATATTTTGTATCCCCAAAAAAGGCAGACCCTTTATTTTAAATAGGCCTAAAGTGTCTGCTGTTTTTCAGATTATGTATTTGGTTTGGGAAATTTCAGGTGCTGGGGAGAACAGCTTTTCTGTCTTGTCCAGCATGGCTCTGCCCTGACTTTCTGCATTACTATCTTCCCTGCCTGGCACTACTGACCAGAACTCACAGTGTCTCACGGAGCCATCAGCATTTCCTTCAATGTACACGTTCATTAGTTAGTTCCAGGCAGACATAGTATTCCTCTGAAACAGCCAGCCATGCCTGCTTGTTATACTTAGCTATAGTGTCACCCTTGTCTGTAAACTGGGAGGGAAACAGGACTAGTATATTTCATAAATAGCAAGTACTACAAAATATTTCGTAAAGTCAAATAATTTCCTGTTTATAATTAGGAACTGTGAATGCAAGTTGCATGTGCTGAGCATTGAAGTTTACCTAGTTTTGCTACTCTGGAATATAAACCAGGAGAAAAGTCAGCCAGAACGTTTTCAGAAACGTGTACACTATGCTTTGTGTATTTTTTTTTAAGAAAGCAAGAGACCTTATTATTTGTGCATGAAAGTAGAATACTACAGATCCCCAACTGCCGTAACTCCAGTCTACAGCAGGTTTTTTTACAAGTTTTTGGAAATATTGCTAAAAGTGTCTTGCTAAGCTTGACTGCATAGCAGAAACCATAAGGATTACCCAAATGTAATGTATACAGAACACTGTGCTGCCATCACGCGATTGTGTATACTATAACTATACTATAACTCTGAGTGCAGTCATTCACTCCAGAAACATTAAACACAAAAAAGGGAGTGGAGAAAGTAGCAACCTAACATCTTCAAAATTCAAATAGCATTAATGGGAGACTTCCAGCTTTAAAGTGATGCTTCTGTCTGGACATACTTACCTGGCATAATTATGAGACTCTGAATAAATGAACAGGAGTTTACCTGTGCTTTTTGCATGCCAGTAGCTTTACAAATAGTCAGTTTAAAAGATCTTTGCCATGGGCATTGCATAAATAATTTTATATACATAAGTATATATGTATATATATTATCTATGTGTGTGTGTACAAATGCATGTTAAACAAAAGCCCTAAGAAGATTTAAAAAACCCATAGCGTACTTCATAACTTATTTTCTAGGATAAACTATATTTCTAATTAATCACTTCAGAAATCGAAGCTGTCAGTGACCTTTTAAAATGACTATACATATACAGCACACTGTTAGATGAATATTGATTTTTTTCCCCCTCCACTGCAAGCAAAGTTTAGAGAATTAGTTTTCATATTGAGAGATAATTATTAAGCTTCAATTTTGTTTCTTAAGAGTTTATAATTAGGCCTTCTGATTGTGAGCTTTTTTTTCAGTTGTTAAGTCCAAGTAACCAAGCAACTATGTGCAGAAATTAACCTTTTTTTACAATATATACTGTAGTAGTAACATTTTTTTGAAGTGCATGAATAAAAAGTTAGTGAAATTACAGGAGGAACAATCTAATATAGCAATAATAGGTGCATTCACTGTGCATCTGAGAGGAGGAGGGGGGAAAAAAAGAAGAGTTTTCACTCATTTTGGCCTAAAACATGTTCAGGTTTCCAGGATTCTGACATCAGAACCCAGATAACACTGGTTAGAACCATAGGGCTTTACAATAAAAGCTAAAATATTGACCATATGATGGCAAAAAGTCTTTACTTTGTGGTTAACTTATTCTCTTCTAGCTACTCTCTGATGAAGTTGGTGGTGCTGTGGAGGATGATCTTCTTCTTGACAAGGATCGTGATCGTTCAGCACTATAGGCAACATGCTTATCATAATTTTGTATCTGAGCCTCAAGGAAATCCCTCTGTTGCTGGCTGATTGTCTGGCTAATCAGTCCAGGGAGAGCTTGAATGCTACCAATTAATGTTTCCAGTTTAGTTTCCAGAGTAACAATTCTCTTCTCAAAATCTTCACTTCTTTCATTTAAGTCAGATATCATGTCATACATGATGTTTTGAGTCTGAAAGTAGAAGGATGGAAAC
This sequence comes from Tringa tobata, assembly GCA_033628505.1. Classification (NCBI taxonomy): domain Eukaryota; kingdom Metazoa; phylum Chordata; class Aves; order Charadriiformes; family Scolopacidae; genus Tringa; species Tringa tobata. The sequence continues at coordinate 5,863,450 of JAHREE010000495.1, forward strand.
AAAGGTTTTGAGAGATTTTACAAATATTCTAACAAACAGCACAACTCTACAAGGATTTGTAAATGCTTTTGCACTTCACACACACAAACACACACACACACAAAAGGATATGAACATTATAACAATATCTAGTCTGGCGAAATAACTTTCATTGTAGATTCAGAATAAACTTTCTACTAAATTTGCTGAGCAGAAATGTAATATATTTTGAGTAGCACTTTTGATGCCAAGGACTAAATGAATCTGAAAGAATACAGGACCTATTTTGGAAGTTCAGGTGCTTAGAAATGTACCATGCCAAGCTTTGTGAATAGTCATTTATGTAAACCACCAGGAGAGTGAAGCCTCCAAGGCTGTGATCCATCCTTGGCTTTTCTGTATTTCCTCTGGTTTTAAACACACTCATTCTTCTAAGCAGAACACAAATGTTGTTCATTTGCTTTCTCATTAAGCTGACCAGGTTCTATTGAAGTGGCTGTACTAAGAGAAGCTGAGTGGATTATTTCTGAAATGTAGTGCAAGAAGTAAAAACTGACCTGTATGCTTCTCTACTTCTGCATTCCTCAATCTATCTGCCCTCTACAAAACAGCGTTTGGTTACAGCAAGGATATAGGGTGTACTTCAAAATGGCACAGTGGTCAGTAAAGATGTAATTGGAAATGTTATTTCACAGAGACTCAGAACTGGTTAAAAATAATGACTGAATTTCTCCCTCTGATAGATAGAGTTTTCAGATTAGATTTACGCTAGAATTGAAACTGGATGTAATTCGGTAGACAAACTGGCTGAAGTTTATAAACCATCCAAAGGGAATGAAAATTAATTGAATGACTGAATGCCTGAAATGTAAAGCACTTCAGTATCAGATGAGTGTCGATAACCCATTTCTCTGCCCCCTGTTTCAAGATGCGAGCATGATCCTTGAAAGTGAAGTACTCTACATTAAACAGTAACTGCAAAGTCCTTATCAGTTGCCAGAAGCATTAGACTGTAATGCATTTTCAGCAACTGAAGTTGTCAGGTGGTTCTCTAAAGCAAAAGGGGAATGAACACTGAAGAGTTTAATCTTTGCTTCGAAGCACTTTAAATTGAGGAGCGTTTTGAGGTACATGAAGAGGTGTACAAGAAACCCTTCAGAGAAGCCCATTAATGCCTCTAATGTACCCTCAAATTAAGATCAAAGTAACTGCTAAATATCGAGGTCTAATGTGAAACCTGGAATGCTATCAACTTAGCCCTATAACTCTCCAGTTATTACTTTAGATTAATGAAAAATTCCAGCAACAATAGACAAGCAGTTTGCAACTGAATAGCCTCTTTCACCTCATCTCAAATGGCTTAAAAAAAGATTAATAAAGCCTTATGATACATCGGTAAAGTAGGCAGCTATTATTCATTATAAAAACTTTAAAAAATGCAGACCTAAATTTACTTGCCTAAAGTCACTGCTGCATAAGACAGCAGGAACAGAAAACCAGAATCTCTAATTCCAGTCTGCATGAGAGAGCCTGTGTACTGTGGTCCCTCACAGCACAGGCATTATTACCAGATGGGATCTCCTTACTAAGCAGTGCTACACTGCTACAGCCCGCTCACAGCTCAGCATTCACCATGACCACTGCAGTCACTTCAGGAGCAAACAGGATCAACCTCTTAAATGTGAAATCTTTTTCAAATGTACAAAAAAACCCCAACAAAAAGCCATGGTGTATTCCAACTTTGGCAAAAACCACAAACGAGGTGTTCCACTCAGCAGGTGCTGCCACAAACACACATATTCTCATTTTTTACAAATAACAAACTTGATAACAATATTTGCATGTATAACGTATAACATTTTCACTTACAAACTCTTACTAACCTTTGCCAGGTCCACCAAAGTGTTGGCTTGATCATTCAGTTTTCTTTGTTCCATTTTTACACTTCTCAATCTAAAAAGTGGAATTTTAAGTCAGATTTTTTTCTGTTATGTGTTCACAGTAGGATTTCTAAAAGCATGCACAAAACTTACAAGAGCAAATAACTGCATGGACAATGCCTTGAGTACTTTGTGTAAAGTCAGAATTGGTCATGTGCCTACTACAATGAGAAGCATGCTTCTTCAACACCGCAAAAAAGGAAAGAGCAAGGAAATGTGATGTCCTTGAGATTACCATTTGCCATGGTAAAAGTTGAATTCAAAAAGGGAGATAACAATTTATCCAGACTATATGAAAGAAAGCCAAAACATTCCTCAAAGCTTCAGTATCGTGACAAGTAGATATAGGAAGAAACATAGAACAACTGTTTTTTTGTCATTAATGTTGTAGCAATCAAGAATCTTCCCATGCCTACATGACTAGATACAGGTATTAGCCCTGTTCTGTCGGAAATGGATTGGGTTAGCAGGTGTTTGAACCTGATGGAAATACAGTGATAAGTGAGTTTCTCATTACTTTAAATAGAACTTCCATCTGACCAGCAGCTAAATAACCAGCATACTTGCCAATACATTTGATTTTCTTACACAATTTGTGAATCTAAATATGATTACTTTTTAAACTTACATTAGACATTCCTTTTCAATGTGCTACTTAAACTACAGCATTGAAAGACTATGAAAGAAGCAGCAAGGGTAAATTTTTCTCTTTGACACCTACCTATCTGCATTATTATTTGTTATGCACATTCTTTAAAAGATATATACATGACAGTTCTTATGTGAAACAAAGTCCATGATTTTCAGATTAACTACTAGAGGAGTGGTTTGCAGATGGGATTTTCACAAATAAGCAATTTCTTCCTTAAGGACAAGTTATTTGTTTGACACTTCCCAACAAAGAAATACTTGGACTTTCAATGACTTCTCTGGTGGCTATTCTAACCAGGAAATAGCATGTTTTGAAAACAACATATCAATTTATAAACAATGCATGATAAGATACCTCGCAGTCTACTAGTACGTCAAGGGCCAACGAAGCCAACCATTTGGTTAGCTGTCAAATGAAAATAAGTTTGGCAGCATTTTGTGGCAGGTGGGTTGCTAACGCATACTCTGCTTATTTCTTAGTGATGGTGTTACTTAGGAAGCTCGTTTAAAGCAAGGCATCTTGGAGCTATTCCAAAATCAGAAAGTTTCTGCTCGTATCCTTAGTTACCAAGCTTTTAATTTCATATCTAGGCTAATCATCATGAGAAAATAAGTTTTCAGGAGTAAAATATCTTTTAAAACACATGGAAATAACTCTGTTAAGGTAGAAATCAATTGTTCACATAAAATTGACATTCCAGTAGCTTGTTACTGGAATGCCACACGCTTGTCTTCCCCTGGAGGCTTTCTTTATAGCACAACATAAACGCAGACTGTAGGAATGGCGCTTTCAGAGACTCTGAGCTGGAGCTATTCTAAAGCAAAAAATATGGAGGAGTTTCCAAGGTATGAAGTTACATCATTAAAGTCTCAGAACAGAGTAACTACTCAAAGGTAAGCATGTAATGATTTGACTGGAGAATGATAACTCTAGTGTTTTGGTGAGCACCTCTCAAATAATTTGCACAATATGTATTTACTGCTTTTGCAAAGATTCGTTGACTCATCTGCTTGTCAGATAGATAGCATTTTAATTTTGAAATGCCACGAAATCCATTGTTATTGTAGCAATACAAGTACCAGCTGACACCAACATGATAATTCCTCATGGTAACCAACCCAATATCTACCACAGACTATAAAAATGTATCTCTGGGTAGTGGCAAGTCTTTAGCTGCAGCAGCCGGATTTAAAGAAAACTGTCAGACTTTCGTTCCTAAATTCATTAACAGAAAATATGAAGCATCTTGATTTTATGAACTTCACTTATCACAGCAAAAGATCATGATTCTGGATCGCGTTTCCATGGCAGCAATCAGACCACTGAAGTTCACAAATAAAGACTCTTATTTTTTGCATGCAGACAGTGGTAAATTCTGCAAATTTAGAAAGGAACAGCTTATACAACTTACTTCCGAGCTCTATTTGCATTTTGTTGAAATAAAAAGACAAAACAAAAGAAAACAAACTGTAAAATATACTAAAACAACCAAATGAGCACAGTGGGCTCGATTCAGCAGGTGGGAAATCCTATGGAGTTGCTACTTCTTTCAATCAGTAACTGCCTGAGGTGGAGTCTAACTCACTTGCATTCATGATAAAGGAACCTGCAATAGCTTCAAACCTTCCCATTATCTGTAGACTTTCTTATTCATGCAATACATAAAATGCCTTTTAATAGTATCGTTTAGACTGACGATTTCACCTTCATCTTATTTAGTCTGAAGCAAAAAAGACCTACATCAGCTAAAGGCAGTTTTAGAGCCATGACTGTGAGTTTGAGGTTGTTATCATGATCTGCTCTGGTTTCTGGCCCTGAAACTTCACTCCTTTTATTTCTGTCTCCAGTGAAATGGTTGGAAAGGTGAAGGAGAAGGGTGAAGAATCCAGAAAGCTGGAAAAGAGCTGTATACTACCATGAGTCACTCAAGAAAAGTTCAAAGATGCACAGGAGAAAAAATAATTTGCACCCACAGCATAGCAACTCTGCTACAGCTGGAAGAAAGCAAACTGCTACAGCAATATTTTCATCCATGGCACATTCTTCAGTATATTCAGAAAATTACCCTTTTTTTCTTTTTTTTTTTTTTTTCCCTAGAAGTACAAAAGTTTTGGTAATGGGATGCAAAGCGCTGAAGGACAGAGGCAAATGCATTATTAACAGAGGTGTTCAAAGTTTAGCTGGCACAGCTAGGAAAAAATTACTGCTGCCACCTTCTTCACCCCACCTGATTAATGAATTTTTAAGGCAGGTGCAGAACAACACTTTACATCCTGTGAAGCTCTTCAGGGCTTGAATGATATATAAAGCTGCAGATCGAGCCTGCTGTGCTTTTTAGATCCTTTTCTGAACATAAGCACATGCACACACACACACACAGATGCACACAGACACACACAAAATAAATAGCAAAGTTAGAATGTTAAGGAATAACCTTTGCAATCAAAGATTCAAGTACAGCAAAGGATGTACAGGACATGCCATCCTCTATCCCAGAACCCTGCCACTCCTTTCCACCTCCCAATCCTTTAAGCTAAGCAGGAAGACCGTACTGGGAAAATATATACACTTTCTATATCCACATAAAAATGCTGACTTTGGTCGTCTTTTTATTCCTTCAATTATTTCTACAACAGTAGAGTAACATTTTTTCCTGAGAGTCTGCTAAATACAGTAATCAAGGTTTATAGAATACTTCATACCTTAAGCTTAGCTACCCATTGCTTCAAAACATTGCTACGAAACAGAAACAATGATTGTTAGCCTAAATTTGCTAAAGGAAATGTGATAACGCTGCCCTCCTTTCTTGTCTTTCCTGCAACATGATCAACAGGTGTGCTTTTAATGACGGATGCTTCCCTCACATCTCCTCACAGGTTGTCTCAGACACAGACCCACACTCAAATGTTAGCAAACATTGGTTCAAAATTAAACTTATGTAAGTTATCTACATATCCCCAGTAATTCTTGGAAACTAATTTCATAGGCTGTACAAATGGCTGTCTCAGACCAGATGAGGACATTGAACAGAGCAGGCAAATAGTGGCATGGGTCCTGAGCATCCCTCAAGAAGAATTTGTGGTTCCTGGAGACAAAGGTCTCTTTTTTTCTCCCATGTCCAAGGAAGAGTAACTGAATCATTGTGCAGTTCTGCTTGTTTTGATGTGCTTTATGACAAACATGTATTATGAATTTTAGAAAAATACTTACAGTCTGGCAATACCATAATTCATCTTAATCCTACTACTGCTTACAGTTCTCGGGCTTGTTTTCAACCCCTTAAGATTTCAGTAGAGGGGAAGAACTCATCTGAATCATGCCAGAGGAGCTCAAAGGTCACACAACAACTGTTGGCATATTCTCCTGTTTTCTGGAACGGATGTCAGGGGTCACAGCTGACATACCAACTTTTGATTTTATGCACTGGAAATATAGGGTGGAGAGAGGCAACTAATTGTTCTTGGGCTATACAATGATGCTTGATGCATATTCTTTTCATTAAACACTACATGCATACTCATAGGCTCTTTTCCACCACATCATTCTGATTTTGAATTATTAAAACTTCTACTACAAATGATACTTTTTTCATTTTCTTCTATTGTAGCATGTATCTTACTACCTGTAAGCAAATAAGTAACAACAAAAGGCGAAAGACAAAAAAAAGTGTTAGATAATTCAAGAAGCATAGGAAACTTCTAAAAAAAATATAAACAAGTTTGATTTGTCTCATATTGGACATACACAGCCAGCATGCTTATTTATTTTTTCGTAAACAGGTAACACAGTAAAACGTTATTTTTGTCCTACTCTTAGAGAAAAATCAACCTCAAGAGCAATGTTCTACGAATGGGGAGGGAAACCGTGGGGTGAGAAGAAAGGGAGGGACAGGTCGGGACACAGGGACTAAGAGTGACTTCGAGGGAGAAAGAAACTAAGAGAGCAAACATCTGCAAAGCAAAACCAAAGCAAAATAGTACTTACTGATGAATAGCTTGCAAGAATTTGCGTTGATGTTTCCTTACTTTCGCATGGTCTATCTTTTTAACCAGCTTTGTGTTTTTATAAATTAACCATGTTTCCCTGAGTACGTTGGCCGCTGCATTTTTCACCTGTTTAATAAAAGAAAAACACCAGGCTGACAAAAGTAGCATTATGTCACGTTCTCTCTTTTCTGGCACAAACTAAAGCACTTAAGGCCCTGCCTAACTGTGGAAGTGTGTCTATCAAGAAGCTGTAGCACTGAGGACAGAAAGCATTAACGGGACCAAAGGGACAGCTGAGCAATTTCCATTATTTATAAACATGCTATTGGAACCACCTCTCTTTGCACTGGGGAATAAATTGTCCCTCTTTAAAGAGTTAGCATTGTTTGGTGTTTATGGCAATATAAATTAAAGTGAGGAAATACTAATGCATTATCTGTATGGTAATTAACTAAACATATTTAATAGGATAATAAAATTTCTTTCTTGTTCTATGGTAAGTACCTCTTGATTCTCTCAGCAATTTAACAGTCTTTTAAATTTCCAGAGCTGCTTCAACATATTTTTTTTTGTTTACATTTTTATTCGTGTTTCTTTTTTACCATTCTCCGAGGATAAGGAAAAATATCTTGTCAATTAATGTGGCCAGTATTCTGTTTCATAAGTGCTTTGAACTTTATTTAAAATGAGCCTTTCTATAAAATGTTAAGGGTAAGAGTACCTACAGTTCCTTCTTAGGCCTTCTAAAATTTTCAAGAATGCTTGAAAACAACAAAGAATTTCAATGCAATGTTGATTACTGACAGAATGACTAGGTTATTTGCAAAGGAAAACTGTCCTTATTATTTTTCTTTATTTTCTCTCCCTGGTACTTTATACATGTCAGTCACTGCAGGGTCAGAGCTAAGTCAACGACTAGGTAAAGGCATTGCAGGAATGCCATGCAGCAGCTCTTCCCAGAAAGAGTTCCCCACCTCGTTGCTGTAGAAGTGATGGAGAACCTTGGTCCTGACTTCAGTGGAAGCACAATCACATTTTAGAGACGTCCTCACTATTTCTACCTAGGCCTTGCATTTCCACAAAGTAGGGCTATGTTCAGGCTATGAGGAAACCTCTCCAGTATCTGTGTAACTGATCAGTGATCTGATGTGCATCTCAGATTTGTTTGCTTGGTTTGATTTTCATGTGCTTTGAGTTTCATGAGTTTAAAGCTGCCAAAGCACCGCTTGGATACAGTATTAGACTGATACTTAGATTTATATAAAGAATAACTGAATAAAATAAACTTTCAAAGGCACAAAGGAAGACCAGATTAAAAATCTGGCCAATCTTCACAAAACCTTTTTTTTCCCTCCTGAAAGACATCTCGAGCTTTGCTGTCAGATTACACAAGAAAAGTGCCTATGTTAGGAAGGGACAAATTGTTGTCTGTGGTCTAGTATTAACAAGACCTTAACTAGGTCTATAAGACTATCATAGGAGTCTAGATCAACAAGCTCATATGGACATCTCAAGTCAAACACCCTTTATACCTATATAAGAACCGACTTCACACTCATGCTTAGTCTTCCCCCACGGTGACTGCTTAGGGAAGATACAGGCTGTTAGTGGTGACCAGCATAAAAATGAGGGAGACAGCACAACCACAGTGGTGTGCTGAGATGTCCTGGAAACACGGTGTGCACAGACATGACATGGCTCTCTGTAGCAGAGGACCTGTCATAGAGCAGCACTGCACCACTGCATGGAGCTGTGCCGAGGCTCCCAACCTCCCTCCTGTCTGAAGCAGAGCCCTGGTTTCCAGCTCAGGCATTGACATCCATCTCCACCCATCATAATGATGAGCTCTGCTGAGTTCCTGTTGGGAGTGTAAGGACCTTCCTCTCCTTATCGGCTCTTCGCAATAACAAAGATTAAGCAACTTGAGAGTAGCTCCTATTCATTTTCTTGTTCTCTGAACACTGACATGTCTTATTTCAATAAAGGAATTCTATTCCTTGCTTGCTGCATTCTTTCATCTTCCAAGGTGTTATTGTAATTTAAATTTTCTTTCATACGGAAAAGTTTGGGTTATTTTTTCTGAATTCTAATGATTTCTAGAGGGTGTTTTAAAAATAATCTCCTTGAAATATTATTATCTACAAACATCTTTCAAGCCACTTCAGTACTGTGCACCACTAAGTGAACCCTGTGAACTTAGTTCCCTGTGAACACCAAGCAATTGGAAGGACTCTCTCAATCACAAAATGTGACTATGTCTTCTTCTCAAGAATGTTCTTCATAGCTTGAAATACTTGTACATATCAGTCATTTCACCTATTTTAGCTACAAAAATTTTAAATGTTCTTCTCATATGCTGCATGACAGTGTTTTAATTTAACATAATAGTCTATAGTTTCACAGCATTTAACTGTTGGTTATACCAATTATCTTCCAGCTGCAAGGACCCTCTACAGAAGAATATTCAAATCCTCAAGATCTGCTGAGAACTCACAGTTGCCCTCAATCCAGAGAAAAGCTCAAGGCATTCAATTCCTCCTCTTTGCAAAAAAACACCCCTGAAAAAGTTCAGTCGGAGAATGGAGCAGGAGACTATTTAAAACTAATGCAGAAATAAATTAACACACATTTCCTTTTCAGTTGTGAATATAAAGTGTGACTTACTCTTTTAGTTAGCTGGGTGTCCATCATGAAATTATGCACATGTTTTTCAGCTTTGGTAAGTTCTAACTTCCTTGCCACCACAGCTACCACCAGTGCAGTGCACCCAGCACCCTGAAAACAATAAAACAAACCCCCAAGGTGTTACTACTGCATTGTGCAGAGATTTTAGTGGAAGTTTCTCCTTTGCTGTAGAAGTATGGCAGGCATCAGGTGATTCATTCCTGGTAAATACAGTGAACACGCTACAGCTATTTCAGTTCAGAGTAATATGAAAAGTCAGTAATTACAGTCTGGTAAACTGTCAAGGCATCAAAATAATCAGTGAGCAGCATCATTTAAAAGTTCTGCTTTTTTTCCTGCAGGGGTTGAAAATTTGAACACATCCCATTTCTAGTGCATGAACAAAGAGGGTGATTGAAATAACTTTAAAAACCCAGAATATTAGTAAATAAATGCAGAATGCCCTGTTTTTAACAATTGTCTCAAGGTTACAGCACTTGCTAAGAGGAAATAAAATAAGATTAGTATTTAGCATACAAAAAAGAGAAAAGTTTCTTAGGATTTTCTGTAGGGCCTAAAAATAATAATAAATACAGTATGTAATCAGTTTAGTATACTTCCCTGTTGTTCTCTGAGTCCTTCAACGATCTTTTCCTACAGTAGTTCTGCTTATCTTATTACTATTTAAAATAGCAAACATACTCAAGACCATTTCTTCAAAACCCCGATGCAGAAAATATCAATGTTCTAATTTTGCTGTGTATATACATATATATACATGGAAATGCGTGTTCACAACCTGCCAAAGCCAGTAGGTGCCTGTCCCTTTGAAAGGACAGTACCTTTATCAGCATCACAAATTTACATGTCTGTTCGCTGGGGGAGGGACAAAAGGAAAGGAGGCTAAAATGAGCCAGGTAATGAGAACCAGCATCTATTATACACATCTAGAGGTATCACTTACCTTACACTACTAATAAATTCTGCTGCCTTAGTCTTTTTTTTAATTATTATTATTATTAAAACAAATCTTTTCAGGTTCCTTTTTACAAACCAAATTAAATACACGATACTGTTTTTAACTTGCTGGTTCACCCCAGCACAGTTGTTATTGCACCTGTGTTAGGTACTCTACAGTATGAAGAAATCTCTTGTTGCATATTGAAGCTTGCCACATTTTAATTCACAGAGCTTTCTTCCACTATTTCTGTATTTCTCCCATTAATTTACTCTAGTTCCCCACCTCTATAGATACCTTACTCTCTCCAGAAAATACAGAAGAAAAATCTGAATATAGCTTCCAGAATACAAATTCCATTAATAAACACATAGTAAATTAACTCATTGGAAACCCTAATTCACATAGTGTTCTCAAAAAAATGAATCTGTTCTCTCTCCTTTCTTACTGAGGCACCCAACGAATTTTGTGAAAGTCTCCAATTTTTAAGTCTCCATTCCTCTGGTAGGTTGTGCAAGACATCCATCTGCTCCATCACAAACACCTAATTCTCTGCAATTAGTTCTCACCTATCAAAGCTTCTATCCCCAACAGCTCTCAACATCCTCTTAAATAAGTCACTTGTAATTTTGCTGCTTCTCTCCTGTCCTTGATACTAAGCTTTGTAGCCATGCCGTTCTTTCTGACTCTGTTCTCCAACCCTGTGTAGATAGAATTTCATGGAAATTTCCTCGAAGTGTTGCATTCTCCTTGAGTCGAGTCAAATTGTGGCTATAAGTTCCTTTGCTTGTCCAGAAGCACTCCCACTAAGAGTTAAAAAGGAAGAAGACAGCCAATGCAGCTTAAGGCTGAGCACTTCAGAAATGCATTGAGCCTTCTGAGAAGAGAACCGGGGAGGAGATGCTTTACCACATACCCTACCTCCCCAGAACATAGACAGCTCTCCTTCAGTCTCCTTCCTGTGAAGAAGGGCAGGAGGGAAGTGCTAATATGCAGAAGACCTCTGTGGGCAAATAAATACATAAATAAACTACCCCTTACAACGGCAAGAAGATGAAGAGAAAGGCAGACATCTTTTGGCCCAATATGCAAGGATAACCAGGGCCAGATGTTGATTTAATCACATAACTTGAGTTCTGCCTGCTTAGAGCAAGAATGCTAAAAGGGAACAAGATTATTAATGCAGACACTCCTGGCAAAGGAGCAAAAACCAGCTATTGATGCCAAGTTACCAGGGGAGTGAAATATTAGATGCCCTTTCCCCAGCGCCCCACCACCCCATTAAAAGGCTACAGGAATGGTGACAGACAAAAGAAATTTGACTAATTTAAAATTATTCCAGCCCTTGAGACTAACTCTCATGCTTCTTCAGAGTGGCACAGCAGTTATAGGGGTCAAACACTGTTAAAAAAATAGTGGCTTTGCATCTCACATGAAAGACAGCAGCAGCAGAACATGGTCACTGGCAAGCTCTGATAACCACCTTTATGGTGTATATGCACTGCTATCTTCCTTATATCTACAACAGTTTACTGCAAAGGCAAGGTATTCCAGATTCAGGTTACCCCTCTTGGCTTTGTGGGATCTCAGAATACCAAAATGAGCTCTTTTAGCATTTCTGCAAAAGAAGGAAGTATTATATTATCTGCACCTTTGCAGTACCTTGAAGGAAAACAAATTACACTCATTCTTTACACAACTAACAGCTTACAGGAATAAGACTGAAATTCCACTTAAAGTACATGATGCTAATTAATGTTTTATGTTACAGTGCTATGCATTATTATGTGACTCTCCTAAAGATCTCAGCATCCTCAGAAATACTAATAAAGTGAAAATTAATCCGAATTGGAGAAATGAAATGGAACCAATATAATTACTTTAAAATAATATCATCATATAAATCAGTCATACCATGTTTTTGAATATTTTGATTCACATGAAAATTAGTAACATGTATTCAATGAATTCATGCTCATATGCTCAGGATTTTTTTTTATATCAATACTAAATAATGCAGCAGCTACTTTTTTATTAAAATGACTTAGGCTAAGTAATAGCACCACAATAATTATTTCATTTGCAGGAAGGGATCTTTTGAGAATAAAATTCTCAAAAGTCTTATTAGATTACTGCATTTTATAACTTCAAACATCATTCTTTTCATATTGTTTTGAAGTAAATAATAAACTAAATCACTGTTACAAGTTCTTGCTTAACTTTCAGGGGAATTATGTATCATACAAAGAAAATGAAAAAGGTATGAATGTATATATTTTCAAGAATCAAGGCAGTAAGTAATTCTATATGGAATTTGCAGTCCTCAGCCAGCCTCCTGTCCACCGCCTGTATTACAGAGTTATTGTAGTGTATTTTGCCTTGGTAAGTAGCCTGATTTTAAGGGCACTTAGGATTTCCAGTATGTCAAAATCTGAGTAAAAAAAGAATGAATATTCATAACCTCCACTCAGCTCATCAGTCCATTGCAGCATTAGTTAAAGATATGTACATCTGTATATGTAAAGAAAGCCACCAACTTCTACCCCATTGAACAGTCCATTCAAGTTGTGTCTAAAGTAAAAGAAGAAAAAGCAAGTTTTGGATTACAAAGAATTAAAATGCATCAGTTTAGACTAGTTAGTAAATGTTCATAACTATGTGCATCAGAACTGGAAGGTTTGACTCAAAACAACTTTGCATGGAAGGGTAAAAATGGCAAAAAAATGTAATTAATTTACATTTTCATCAATTTCAAGCAAATTTGAAAAACATATAATTCAGTGTTCATAGTTTTCAAAATTACAGTATTATATTTTCATTTATATTTGCAGAAAAGTTTTGTATGTGTTCCCATGAAATGTCAACATAGCTTGTAGCTATGTTGACAACTTAGACACAGCTGTTAAAAAAGCTGAACAGAAATTATTACAACACACATGTTATAAGCAACTTGGGCAAACCAAAGTTAAAGTTTGAATATATTGTTCATTTTCTCCATTTAATGGAAACAGGTAATAACAGAACTAATCATCCATTAATCTGATTTCCTTCAAGTGCTATATGATCGAGGATTTGCCAGCAACCACCAGTTTTAAAAGCTTATCTACCTGAATTTTTCTGTTTTATAGAAAGCGCATACAGGCTGAAAAAACTGATCTACTAAACCAGAAGTCCTTAAAGATCACATATTAAAAAATGGACTTCTCTGAAATGACAAGACCAGGACTCCACTGATGAGCTGAGCAATGCCTATTTTCTCTTTGCAAGGATCTGAAGACGAAGCACATGAACCTCATCCTGAATGCACAGCATTTGTTGCTTGACATGAAATGGTGTGTATTAGCCTCCAGGAAAAGCAAGAAGTCTGAAAACAAATATATGACACATCCTCAGTCTTTCAGTTGGGCAAAGCAACAAACACCGGACTGCACACCCCTATCACAGATCTCTGACAGGGATGTAAAACTCGCATTTGTGAGCAGTACAATCTTGAAGCAAAAGTTTACAGTCATTTACACTGGACACGAGTTGCCTTGACTGTCAATTTGTTTAGCTGCTGTCCTGTATGAAAATGTTTTGATTTATCTGCAAACAACTTTAGGACGTTCTTCATCTCTTTAGTTCTAAGCATGCTGCTCCTGTTCAGGAAAAGAATGATGCCTTAAGTTCAAATGTTCATGCAGGTAAGCAATAGCGCGTGAAAGCCCTTCTTCAGTAGCCTTGTTGATGTCTAGAATCCAAAGAAAGTTGCCTTGGTAGAAATAAAGTGTGTGTGGGTATTTGACTCACATATATACTTAGGTACTTGTTAAACACTAGTAGGCTAATTATTTTCTCAGTTACACAAACCTAAATGATGACTGATGCTCCTTAGGAAAAGGAATGGAGGAACAGACTAAGCTGAGGGAAAAATCTAAATGTCAACAGTTGGCTTTTTGACATCAAGCCCACACTATTTGAAAACAGCAAGAGAAGAAAGGTGAAATTCCCCGTATTTTAAGTTATACTTTAAATTTAGGTACTGAACAAAATGCTTAAACATGCCCTCCAGAACAAAATAACTATTATTTGGTGTTCTCTTTCACTTTACTCTTAGGCATCATAAAATGCAACCTGCTGTATCTGTCCACACAGTCTTGGCACTTAGTTGTGAATTATTGCAAGCTTCCTTTCATCTGCTGTAACAAAACAAATTCTCTCCTTCTTAGCCATATCAGAGATTGCTGAAATGGTTATTTTCTATACCTGTCGTTTTTACTGTTACTCTGCTCTGTGTCCATGCATTCCTTTCTCTGCAGCATCACATATAGAACACTTGCCCTCAGTTGCAATATGTTATGACTCCAGGGTCTTCCACCTTGTCAGTAAGGAAGCAATGGATTTGAGCTCTAATAAGCCCTTTTGAGACAAAATCTTTTGCATTATCTCTTGACTTAGGAAAAGCTCCCTGGAAACATGTATAAAACTAATACAAAGCTTTCTTTCAAATTCCTCCCCTTCTTTTTTAGGATATTACTTACCACAAAGCCTAGCAAAACCACTGAAGGTAGTTCAGATTCTGGTGTGCCAAGATCAGTTTTTTTGATTCTACATAATGCTTCATTGTCCCCTACTCTTTGCTATACAGAGATGGTAAATTGTTCAGGAATTTGTACTAGATATTTCTACTGTCTTTATACAGCATTGGTATAGATAGGATCAGGTGCTGGAGTTCTGAAGTGCTACAGGAATATCAATAACAATAAATAAATAAATAAAGATGGTAGGTCTGTATTAACCAATTATAATATTAGACCTCACTTTGCCTTTTTCCTCCTTCAGATCCTGCTGTGGTTTACTGAGATTATGTATCAACATACTTATTATATACTATACCAGCTCAGATGCCTTTAGCAGTCTAATCACAGTACTCTGTCCTCCTCTACACTGATGCAGCCCACCCTGAGCTTTCTGCTGTTATCATCAGAACCACCAGACCAAAGCTGACTAACTTCAAGTTACGACAGAGAGTTTTACATTACGATAAACCACGGTATACGTAGCCACGGCAGCTAGAGGGAAAAAGCTGGTGTTGCTCGAAGTATCCGATGAGGGTGAGGCTATCAAGTTTGGATCAAGACCATGCCTTTCCCACTGCTCACGAGTGCTGATGGTTCACGCTGGTGCAAAACACAGTGACTGCAAAACTGCAGGGTTCTGGCTTCCGTGAAGTCTAGCATTGACATCCAACAGTTTTTAGCAACAACCCAAGAGAGGTGCTTGCAGCTCTTCAGCTGAAGGGTTATCTAAGGGAAGGAATGGTTAGCACTGGCTGCTAACCCGCATTGAAAACAGCATTTGGGCAGCAGAGAAAACCTGTACTCCTCTTAAGTAAACGCCTCCGGCATTTCCACTTGGTTCTTTCTTTAGTAAGGTTCCAAACTACTTTTACAAGATAACAATGAATTGAGCCATCTCTCTGCAACTGCCTGGAGGTCATATAAATGCCTGGAGGGTGCTATTGGTGAGAAAGGAAGCAACGCTGTGTATCAATGTCTCAGCTGAGTCTCCTGGCAGCTTTCGTTTACTGGACTGGAAGTGAAGTGCAGTCTTTAGTGCTGTAGTTGTCATAAAAATGTCCTGCTATACTTGCCTGTAGCTGAAAGAAGGCAGCTGCCACATTTCTTGCTCATTTGCCTTGGGATCCACTGAGGGAGAGAGAAGGTCCGCTTTGCAGACATATGGTTCTGGTGGGAAATTTAGCTCTGCACCAGAAAAGGCACAACATTCCTCCTGCTGCTCTGCATAAAATGAAAATCCTGTAAGAATTTAAACAGGCATTCTGTTCATCTGGCTCTCTAAAGCTGGACTTACAGGACCACCAGGGGAGGGGGAAAAAATGTAAAAAGAAAAAAAATTTGCCTGAAGTAAAAAAAAAAGTCTCCAAAACAAGCAATGCAAAAGTTGAGGGAGGAATTAATCCACAAGACAGACAGAGGCTAGGGAAATGGTGTTGTATAAATGTGGTTTTGCATTCGTCATTGTTTACTGGGAGAGATGTGTAACCTTGCAACACTGAAACAGAATAGGATGAGTAATAGGACAACAACTATGCCATCTCAGCCAAAAAGGTGACCTAAAATAGTTTTGCATTATTTATACTTTCATATATTCAGTATTTGCCTGGCTACTATTGTCTTCAGTGGAGTCTGCCTGCACTGCTAGAACTTTATTGAAGCACTTAAACTTCTAATCTAGACAACAGCAGATGAGCAGGTTCCTTTACTTCTAATTAGTCCTTGTGGTTTTTTGAATGTTGCAAAAATAAAAATTGTGAAGAGCATTAGCGGTCATATAAAAATATGAAATTTATTAAATACTCTCAGACAGTAATGGGTAGTCATAGCAGGGGTAAACTCCTTTTCTTGAGAAATGCAAGCTGGGTACTGGGAAAGGCTTCTGAGACAGCACAGAAAATGATGATTTATAAAATGAACACAATCTCTCTTCTGCAGGGGAACCTCTAAATGATAGTAGTGTTAAGACAGAGAAGCGAAAGAACTGAATGCACCCTGGTGGATGGGCTCCTGAGAAACCTTCAATGGCAGTAACAGCTACAAGCCCCCGGGAGATCAAGACAGTTTCTGGCAATGTGCAAAAAACCTTTTTGCTGAGCAAGGTGGTGAAATCTGATATCACTAAACAAGCAGGCTCAACAGCCTACAACGCTGATGAGAAACATAACTTTAATAATTCAGGATGACGGCTACCGATGATGTTCTTGTCCAACACCTGTGTTGTTAATACAAAAGTTTCATGAGAATACCTGTAAAAATATATTTAAATTGCTGTATTAAAACTGATGTTATTGCAGATGAAACCAAACAAAACTATATTTTTTCAAAACAAAGCAGGAGTTTTGCTGTAACGGTTGTCAGCTCCAGTCGTATCCATGTAAACAAAGACATCATGGGACAATTGTTGTTTATTCCAGTCAGTAACTGACTGCCTTTAAACTTGCTGAAATGCATCTGCAGCTCCTAGCTAGACCTAAGTGGGAAGCAGTTCCCCTGTCCTCTGACACTTCAAAAACTTCTCTGCTTTACTGGTACAAAGAGGAGACCTTCTGAGGGAGGTTTTTTCCTTAATTTTTCTAATTCTAAAAGTGGGTTACACTTTCCAGGAAGGTAGAGCTTCTGCCATCCTCTCTCATTTCAGATTACTGACCTAATCACCACTGCTTCAAGGATCACCTCTGCAGCTTCTCAACTCAATTTTGATGATTTATTTTTCTTTATTTAATTTGAAAATTTCACACCAACAAGCTATAGCCATAAAATAATCCCAAACTATGTTTCTTCCTTTAAAAAGTTTCCATTTTGGCACTCTGGTGTGCTGGAACAACAATAGTAGACAAACTGAAGAACTCCTGAGCAGCCCAACTTTCAGCAGCTTCCACCCAAATAATTCAAGCACCATTCTTCTGCACATTACATTTCTGCTTGACACACTGTCCAGTTAGGTTGTATTATGTTAGAAGGAATAACCACAATCTGTTCTGAATCCTGACATCACTTAAATTTATAGTTGAATTCCAGAACCAACTGAAATAAATTCTACCATATATCTGAGACATGGACACAAAATGCTACCAATCTGCATGAAAAACTTTTCATATTTTTCTGTACTCTCAGGGAAGTAAAAATCTGAGCTGGGTTCTAGAATTTGGAAATTCCTCTAGTAGGCTTTTCAGCCACAAAACTATTCACCACATTGCTCTGATCTTTGACTACCAGGTTCAAGAAATGATTAAAATATTACATATTCTTGATCAATGTAATGGTAATCAACGTAAGGTGATCAATTTAAAGGTAAACCTTTAAATAGCAATACAATCTATTATTCTTTTACTGTCATTACGGGAAATTGAGTTGCTTCTACCAGTTCAACCATCTACCCACAAAGCAGAATATTAGTCTTAATCATACCTTTTTGGATCTCTGAGTGTAACTCAAAACACATTCCTGTGTTTCATAAACAATTATTTGCTTCCTCAACCCATTACAGAATTAAACAATGCAAACAAAAGTTTTCTGTTGTGCTTTAGGCTGAATTGGCCAATGAGCGGCAACAGATGCTCTCCCCCACCTCTCGCTTCAAGGAGAGGAGGAAGAAGGATAAAGAGACTTACGGTTTTAGAATGAACTAAACTACTTTAATGAAATATTAACAATAAAATAAAAAATAAATAATATATATGAAACCATATCAAGCTCCCAGGATGACGTCACCAGCAGGCACTGGGGAAGTCCCAGACTGGACTCAGTGACGGATGGGAACTGGGTTCCAAATCTGGAGTCAAGAAGGATCAGATTGGGATCAAAGGCAGATGAACAGACAAGGTCCTCCTCGGATGTTGGTCTTTGAAGAAAGCAACTGACCCTTTGATCCCTCAGCTTTTATACTGAGCATGGGGCAGATGGGATGGAATACCCTGTTGGTCAGTTTGGGGTCACCTGTCCTGTCCGCTCCTCCCTGCAGGTGGGACCCCTCTGCGCTTTTCCATTTCCAAGCCTCCAATGGGGCAAATAACAAAATGAGCTGACCTTGGTTGTTATGGTAATAAGTAGAAGCAAGAGCCTATAAATACAAGCATATCGTTCCTTGGCATCAACAATAAACACAAGTCTTATCACTCTGAGAACGAACAGTTTTCTGCACATACACTGTTCATTTCAGAGAGTTAGGAGAGGCCTAGCTAAGAAGTAAAATTACTGAACAGAAAGTTGGTTCTGTTTTACCTCAAACCAGAACATTTTCGTAAAAAGTCCCACAATGCTTTAGGCATCATTATGCAAAATAATTAAAGACCTTTTTGTACTTTATCTGTAGAAAGTTCTATAAGATAATTTTCATATTTCTTTGGTCAAATCTGATGTTTACTTTCTTTTTCTCTTTTTCAGGAATCACCCCAGAAGGTGTGCAGCCAATGTTAACTATGCAGTTAGAATCTATTTTTTTTCTTCTTTTTCTTACAATCTAGTAATTATTAAATTCCAAAGATGTTACAGTTCAGATTTTGCTACCAACAAAAATCATATGGTTAAAAACTATACCACTCTAGGTGCCACGTTCCTCTTGTAGATAGTCTTCTGTATTTGTTAGCAAGTCCAGGCTGAGATAAAACTGCATGCACAAACACCACAATTTTACCTTAGATCAAGAGTCCTCTATTCTCAGAAGCACCTCATCCTTGTCACTTTTTTCATGATGCATAAGAAAGGAGTTGTATTTCTTTTTAACTAAATGCAGTCTTTCACAAGGTCAGTAAAAGCTGCAGCATGAGAAGCTTTAAGATCCAATCTGATTAATTTTTGATTCATGATTTATAACTAATAAAAACTGTACCCCTAAGGCCAGATTGTGCACATTGACTCCATTGAGACTACTCTACATAAGAATTCTTCACCTACATAAGTGGTGTCCAAAACCTGTAATTAAAAGACGCTATTAAAAAAATTTCCAAAAGAAATATATAATCTTGTCCATCTCTATGATGTAAATTTAAGAAAACATTCCTAATTTCATGATTCTTTCATAGGCTTAACAATGTCTCTGGAACTCAATTCAATAACAGAGGGACTGAAGCTGCACTTTCAGCGTTAGGGAGGCAGACACTCTGGAGTAACAGATACTTCATTTAAAGCAATCTTCATTCAAGCTATAACCAACCACCCTGTGCATCCTGTGACAGGATTGCAACTCATCCACTTTATTGTAGTGACGTGGGTTTGCCCTACTAGTTCTGCATGTTTGCCTATTACTGTTGGCAGTTGGCTCCGCAGGAAGTTTCTGCATCCTTGCATCATACAATAAGTGAACTAGCTCACTACATAACGCGGGATGCAAAAGGAAAAGAGTCCTCAAACCTTGCAACAGAACCTTGTATTTGGAGTCAGAAGAATGAAATGCCATTATTTTATCTTGCGTAGATAAGCTTACAAAGATCTGCAAAAATTATCCATCTCACAGTCAATAATTATGCAACTTCCAGTATCTTCTAATACTCACCACCTCCTTTTACTTCTACCAATTTCTACACACCTTCTTTAAATTTTTAACGTCATTATACTCCTCATAAAGCAAGGAAAACTTGCAAACCACTCCAACACACTAACTACAAAAAGCCATTAAGAAGATGGAATTTCTGCCCGTATAATCAGCTCCACTTAGCACCAATCAAGCTCAGCCTGCTGACCAGGATCTGAGCTTGGAGGTGTACTGACAATCGCAGGCTGGTTTTGGCTTAAATTTTTCTAATACATTAATCAGACTTCTTTGCTGGCTTACTTTTAACGATTCTCAAAGTCTTCCTCCTTTTGGTATAATCTTCATACGTGTAAAGTTTTTCATATTTTCCAGCAGTGTGAATTTGCACAATTTAAGAGGTGTTACTTGAACCAGTGCCCCAAGATAGCAATAGCCGCGGTTTCGATAGCCAGCACAACTCGGTGCCACCAGCAGACTGCATAAAGTCTACTTCCCAGGCTGGAGCAAAACACAGAGTTCAGCCTGAGCAGTCCAATCTCCATCGCACAGCAAGCTGTTCCTGAGGCAGGGCACCTGGGCTCTCCTTTCATTGGGGTCAAGACACTGAAGGATCCCTCCACAGACCACCAGTTTTGCAAAGCCAATGTTAACTCTTCAGTGGTCTGTGTAACTCCTCCTGTGTTCACAAGTATTTCTACTTATTTTCCCTTCCACCCTTTTTAACAGGCACCTTATCCAAAAGCAAAAACTCGGTGGTATTTGGGATTGATCACACTAATCCAACAATGTATTTGCTACTTCAGATGCTAGGAAATTACATTTTCCCTCTTGTAAAATAAACCAATGTATGTGATTTTTTTGTTACATTCATTCAATAATTATCCTGGTATGTCCATCAACCACTCCTATTGAAAGAAAAATCAGTAAGTCTGTTTTTTTAGGATCTTTTCTACAACAAACATTAATTGGTTTCTGTACAAGTTTCAGAACAGTAGCTGGGTGTAAAGCTGGAAGTTAGCTCCTTATTATGTTCACTTTTTCATACTTTGGATCTTTTAGGTCCTTTATTTAAAAAAAAAAAAAGGAAATAGAGTAATTTCAATATCTGACTTTCTCCCATTGCTTTCTCCCATACCTTTTTTCTCAAAGATGATGTTTCCAAAGCCATATTGCAGATGTCCTTAAAAATGTAATTAGGGGTCAGCTTTCAGTATTGTTTTATCTGTCATCTCACACTAGCTACCTGGCTTGTTTTTCGGTTAAGAACACTTTCTATCCCCGGAGGTATTTATCCCACAAGATTCTAATTGGAGCCTTCACGCTTCCAAAGCAGCTGCAGAATTTTTAATCATAAAAAACATTTGAAGACATGAGGACGAGTGTCATCCATATATTTTACAAGTCTAATTTTCAACAGAATCTTGTTTTATTAGTGAAAAAGAAACACTATGTGTGCAAATGGTACATATTAATCAATACTTTAGTTTTTCACTAGAGCAATAGAAACAAGTGCTATAAATAATTTTACATCTGAATTCAAATGGTGCTGTCATAAGCAAAATTATAAGCATAAGCTTATAATTTCAGCTTCTGTGTGGTTTGTTCCCAGGCGCACAGAATAATATTTGCAATAATCTGGAATCTGCTTTTCTGATTTTATTTTTACCTTGTTTTCATCATAATAAAATCATGAGCCTACCCACAGCTATTACCAAATAACAGTCCAGATGCTGCTGTCATTTGCACTAGCATAAACGCTATAACAGTGTGAAACCCATAGATTATTTTTACCAATACTACTATTCTCATGACAATTCTGCAGAGCTTTGAAGGTCCCAGATTTCTGCTACTGTAAGTTTTTTTGAACAATTCGAGTGAACAAAATGATCTGATAGCTGCACCTTCAGGTATTTGCTTCTTACTTATAAACAGTGCCTGGGAAGCAGGAACACTTTATAACAGGGTTCTGTCCCCATTCTGCACATCCCTCTGGCAATATATACTACTTGTCCTCCTTTTTTCCTAATGAACTCATGACCACATTTTATTCTCCCTGGCATCAAAATCCAGCTCAGAAAGAAGAGTAAAAGCAAATACCCCAGAAGATGGCAGATTTGAGCTTAGACAACAGCCTTTAAAAAAGCCTTCTCAGTCATTCCGTTGCTTTCAGCCTGTCCGTTCCATTGCAAACTCCGTATTTAAGGAGATAAGCATTTCCCACCACAGGGAAAATGTACTTAAGACTTTCTCAATAAACATCAATGACCTGAAACCTGTTAGATGTTTAAAAAAAAAAAAGGCATTTGGAAAAATTTCTTACACATTACAAAAATGCATTGCTCTATTTTACTCTTTGGACACAAAATACACTCTTATAAAAGAAAATTTTACCAAAACATCTGTTTAAAAGGGGCAACTATTTGATACTGTTTGTTTTCAGCAATAATCCCAGTACACCAGTTTTAACAGAAAGTAGACATTGGAGCTGCATTACTTATGATCAATGGCAAAAATTCAGAAACAAATATGTGTCTTACTGTTATATACAGCTTATGTGATGCTCATTCTGCCTTTCTCATTCACAGGGACATTTACACAGGAGTTCATACAAATAAAAGTGGCAGAATCTGAAGCTTTTTTACTTCTAATTTACTGTAGATATGTGAAAATTTCCCAGACATCCCCTTTATTCCCTGCCTAACTCTGATCAAATGGTGCAATACAAAAATATTAAAACTAGACATTAAGTACAATTAGTAAATATATACTGAATATGGACTAACAATTGTGGCATTGTATCAATGGTAACAAACACTCTTACAGTGAAAATTGCCCTACATAAATCCACCTAGAGCAATAGAACGCTATGGATAGTATCCTATTAGACTTACAAGAAATAGTGTGGAAAAAGTGTAGAAATAGACTTAAAAGAATAGCATAGCAAAAAAAAATGCTTTTGGAGATTGGCAAACATCATGGTTTTTTGTTTGTGAGTAACAATTTTAAGAAACAAAAGTCAGAACCGTAGATTCATTATTTGTACTGATCCAATTATACATGTCCAAGATGATATGATACCTTAACATTTAATGAAAGACTCTATTGAGATTTTGAAGCTGCAAATTATCTCAGGGTGGAATTCATTTCTCTGTATTTCATCACACAGCTGCTAAACTTGCCTAAAGAAGAAGAAAACCCTCTACTCCATTACCAGGAAAGAAAGACCATGGGAATGGTGTGAATAAGTATGTATATACTCTACAAGCCAGCAAATAAATATTCATTTATGACTACCATAAGTTTTGGGATTAAATGCAGCAAACTAAATCTCATATCCAATGAATAAATTCAGAAACACTCACCATAATTCCAGTGAGTAAACAGACTCCTTTCCCACAGTATGTATTAGGTACCATGTCACCATATCCAATGGATAGAAAAGTTATTGAAATCAACCACATTGCTCCAAGGAAGTTGCTAGTAACATCCTGTTGATCATGGTACCTGACAAGAAAAAGAAAACAATTTCTTTATCATGAAACTTTTGTTAAAATTTTGTATTTTCAGAGAGAAAACTCATTAACTGGTCATACAACCATCCTTATAGTCTATAGATATTTTCCTTTTTAAAAGCAGCTACAAGGAATTAAATAAAACTCAAATACAATGACATCAGCAGTAAAGAAAAAGAAAGTAGAAGAATATCACCAGCAGTAGAGATAATCAAGATGGTTTTAATTCAGTATTTTGTTATTATTATTACTGAAATTGAAGAAACCTCTTGTTTTTCAATAGAATCTCTTCATCAGGGGTTCTCGTCCTGCTAATCCTCTGCAGCGGCATAAGGCACCATTCTACTATAGCTGCTGCAGTCTGAGGCAAATATGAAAGTCAGAAAAGGATGTGTGGGCAAGCAGATAGAAGAGCACATCTCCATCTCCTTGGCCTAAATATAACTATGTGATTGGAAATCTAATCATGAAGTATCATGTAAATGCTGACTTAGACAACCCTAAAATCCTCCCTCTCCTTCAACATGTTCAAGATAAATAGAAAAGTATGCCACTGTATTTCTGATCATCAAAAGGTAGAATAGACTATTTCAGTTGGAAGGGACCTACAATGATCATCTAGTCCAACTGCCAGACCCCTTCAGGGGTGACCAAAAGTTAAAGCATGTTATTAAGGGCATCTTCCAAATGCCTCTTAAACACCGACAGGCTCAGGGCATCACCAACCTCTCTAGGAAGCCTGTTCCAGTGTTTGACCACCCTCTCAGTAAGGAAATATTTCCTAATATCCAGTCTGAGCCTCCATTACCACAGCTTTGAACCATTCCCATGTGTCCTGTCACTGGATCTCAGGGAGAAGAGCTCAGCACCTCCCTCTCCCCTTCGCCTCCTCAGGAAGCCATAGAGAAGGTCACCGCTCAGTCTCCTTTTCTCCAAACCAGACAAACCCAGAGTCCTCAGATGTTCCTCACAGGATGTGCCTTCCAGCCTTTCCACCAGCTTTGTTACCTTCCTCTGGATGCATCCAAGAACCTTCTTACATTCATCCTTCTTACAATGCAGGGCCCAGAACTGCACACAGTACTCCAGGTGATGCTGCATTAACACTGAATACAGCAGAATAATCCCCTCTTTTACCAGCTAGCCATGCTGTGTTTGATCCACCCCAAGACGTGGTTTGCCCTCTTGGGTGCCAGGACACACTGCTGACTCCTATTGATCCTGCTGTCAACCAGCACCCCCAGATCCCTTTCTGCAGGGCTGCTTCACAGCCATTCCTCTCCTAATTTATACTTTCACCCAATATTCCTCCATCCTAGGTGCAGAATACAGCGTTTTGATTTCCTAAATTTCACCCTATTAATGATATCTCAGTGCTCCAATCTATCTAGATCCCTCTGCAAGGCCTCCTGTCCTTCAAGACAGTCAACAGCAGCTCCCAGTTTGGTATCATCAGCAAACTTGCTAATGTTGCATTCAATTCCTGCATCCAGATCATTGGTAAATTTACTGAACAGAATGGGCTCTGGGGCTGAGCCCTGAGGAACAGCCCTGGTGACTGCCAGACAGATGTAGCCCCATTCACTACAACCTGTTGAGTTCTGCCCTTTGAGCCAGTTCCTCACATAGTGTGGTGTGTACCTGCTCATCCCACAGTTGGACCACTAGTCCAGAAGGGTGCTGTGAGGGACAGTATCAAAAGCCTTACTAAAATCCAGAAAAGCTACATCCACCGCCTTCCTTTCATCCAATAGGTGGGAGATCACCTTAAATATCGCAAAACCTCCCTTTTGTGTTAAATCAGATATTAAGTGCAATTTCCTGATGTGCCATTTGTTGTCTTAGTTTTAATATTCTAGTGGAATATGTTCATTTTCTCCTTCAAAGAAAACAAGTTCAGACGAATAGTCTTCACATGACATATACACCTAATCAAACAGGAAGCTCTTAGGACACATTTTGGGGCTAAAACTTCTTGTCACCACTCACTCTGTGGGGGAAAAATAGCCTAACGTAGGTGGAATTTTGCTCCCTGGATAGAGTAGCTCTGCAAGAGAGACAATCCGTGGCAGCCACTGCAGCCTCAAGGTTGCAATGACCCCTGCAGCTGCTGTGAAGCCTCAGGTTAGCTAGCTATGCTGTTGGATCCTCAAGGGTATTATTTTAGCCAGTTCCTAAATCCGTGTCTCACAGTGGGTCACAGAGGACCATTAGGGAATTAGTTCACAAATGCATAAGCAACCCGCTTTCCACAATTGAAATAATTGCTTCAGTTTGCTTCCTTTCTGGACCACAGTCTCCATGACGGAGCAGGAATGCAGAGTGAACACAAAGACACTCTCAGGAAATTCCCTATTCTCTCACTTGCAAGAGATTAACTATAAATATCCACAAAATGCCTCCTTCAAAGTCCCACCTATGCAATGATGGTTACAACAACCTAAAAACTCTTTGACTACAAGACTACAGCAATCACTCTAAACAAGTCTATTCCACATTTCTCCTGCACTGTTCTCTCTCCTGGTGTCAGTGTTGTCTTTCTTGTGTCCTTTATACAAGCTTTCAAATGTTTTTTTCTTCTGCATCTAGAACAATGCAGCAACAGCCCACATTTGGAGCTCCAAAGGGTGACAGTGACACAAGTAACAAGAAACACAACAGCAACAAGAGTAGTAAGATAAACAACAGCAAACTTGATTTAACTCATGACCACAGAGCTCTGTACACCAAAAATATATATGGCATTGCTTTTTTTCCAGTCTGTAATAACCATTCTAGATTTTAGTCTTCACTTAATGAACTTCACAAATACTGGCTGTGAGATATATGGATGCAGGGAAAGAGATGTATTCATCACTTCCACGAGGCAAGAAGAAAGCCTATGTATCATACAAGTCCCTACAGAGTACCATGTAAGTGATATGACCCATAGACTTTGAATGAGCTTCAAAGAAGGGCGCTAAAGCCACAATACATATCCAAGGCTAGCAACTCTGTTAAATACCAGTAAATGCTTACATAAATATTCATAATACATTTATTTAACGGCCGCCTTTTGGGGTTTGGAACCTGGCCACTTCAGACAGAAAACAGTTTTCCTATGAAGGCGAAAATGCAATGCAATGCTTTTGATTTTTTCTACATTTTGGCCAAACAGTTACATCGTTACAAAATTTCAGATCTACATGGTGATAATTATAGAAATATTGGTATGACTGAAAACAGAACATTCAAATGCAACTCAGTAGTTTCTGAAATAAACACCATTTTCACGTAAAGAAACAAAACCTCTTATTTAAGCCTTTTACAATACAGGAAAAAGATAATGGAGTCTTTATCCATTTATCCCCCTTTACCCATGTCAGAAAACATAGAAGCCAATCTACACATAGATCATTTAACAAAGGTGACATAGGGTTAAATTTTAAAAAGCACAACAGTAGTTTTTCATGTTTCACTGGAGACATGGATCTTAATTAGTAAGGTCCCCTAGATGAAATATTCATTAAAGCCATCTGCATCCATAGAAGCACACTTCAAGGACCTGTTCAATGTTTTTATTTTGTTAGCTCAGTGCTCTTGGATTTCCTACTCTAAATATTTCATCTAGTTGTGATTTTAAGGTTATAGTTCATCAATCAAATGGTGCACTCTTAATTTAAAAATCATCATCAATACTTATGACTTTACTGCGACTAAGAAACAAAGGCTACTTTGTACTCTCTCTATGGGCTCAACTGCTCAAGCATGGCAAAGCATGCAAATTACGACCTAATTTCATCTTTCAACAAAACCAAAACCTTCTTTTTCTCTCACAACTGTGTACAGGGAAAGGTTAAGGATTGAATTCTCAAGTTAAAAATTTGTAAGTTGAATAGGGACAATCTAAAAGGGGTGGAGGGGTGGGGTGTCCCTGTCCTGATAATCCCATCATTTCTAAGCCAGATTTATATGACAGTTTTTGTCCTGTTTTTTTTGCAAACTCACTCACAATTTTTGAATCTCTGTTACATACCTACATCCTTCTGACTTTCATAAGATTACAGTTGTGCCAGCATACACTACCAAGTGCTCTGGTATGTTATTAGGCACCACCATCACTTAGGATTCAAGCCTGAACAAGCAAAGCCAGGGGAGCCTTTGGCTGCCCCGTGTCCACCATCAGGCAGCAAATTATTACAGCTATATCAAAACAGGAAAAACAATTCCTTAAAAAAGTAGAAATTGCAATGTCTTATTTGTGCAGCTGTTGGAATGCCTGAAAATGACCACTGGAGGCATTCATATTGCTTCGTTTTGAGGAGGGGAAATCTACTCACTGCCTTTTTGACTCGCTTTCAGAATTATCACAGGCCTAAAGACTCAACTTCTCCATTTATACAGGGAATAGTAAAATGAACACAGCAGAAATTAAACTTTCCCACATTTTTCCATCAGTGCACCTTTAATGTGTTGCACTCAAGTCACCAGAAGCCTGAGAAAACTCATTCCCATCACTGTATTTTTCACTTTGCTATTGGGACTATCACCAGCAGAGCCAACTGAAATGGACATTATTGTGAGGAGAAAAGCTATTCACATGAACAGCTGGAGCAGAGCTGTCTTGCTCACTGTCAATCATCCTCAGCCACTACAAATATCTCCTCCTTCCAGCTGGACTGTGAAAGACAGCTTGGATGCAACACAGGCCAGAATTCAACTGCATTTTTTCTAAAGTATCCATTCACTCTGTATCTGAGAGTTCTGAAATGT
Organism: Tringa tobata; assembly: GCA_033628505.1. Lineage (NCBI taxonomy): Eukaryota > Metazoa > Chordata > Aves > Charadriiformes > Scolopacidae > Tringa > Tringa tobata. The sequence goes on from JAHREE010000495.1 coordinate 5,891,922, forward strand.
GACAGGAAAATAGTGTACCATGAATGCTCAGAAATCCAAAAGCTCAAGAAGTAAAGCAAGAGAAAAAAAGATTTCCTTTCAGTGGTAAGTTCCACACAAAGCAAAATCCAGTCATTACCAACCAAATTCCAAAACATATGCTTTCTGCCATAAATCTTCAGTTTGATAAAGGTTTTTGTTTTTTATAAAGGTTATGATTTTTTAAAATTCAAATCCCTACAAAAATATTAAAATAATTAAAGCTCACTATTCTAAGTCAATAAAAACTTGGACTAAAAACACAGTGAGTCACTTGAAGATAAGAGCTAGTATTTAATTGTGTTAAAGCTGCAGCTATAAACAGGTTGATTTTCTGGATCATGTCCAACCTCACACAGCAGCAGAATAAAGGGTCATTTAGAAAAGCTGTGTATTCCCCCGAGGTAGGAAAATCCTTGGCTGAAGTCACACAGGCATAAGTATTATTTATCACTTTTCCTCTCCTTCTCTAGGAGGAATGTGCTAGCAGGCAGGCGGTGCTGCAGCTGGAACGTGCTACTCACCAGGCAATCCTCATCCTATGAAACACCACTATCTAGCTCTCACCAACCAGCATGTATAAGTCCTGAGACTATTCTAATTTAAACCCAAAATAGCTGAATGATTAGATTTGTGCAAAAATAGCATGGCTCAATTCCTTCCCAAGCCAAACTGAGTGGGAGTTTTACCATTCATCTCGGGAAGACATAAATATATTTCTCAGCTGACAATACTGCAGTGGCTTGGGCTGTCAAACCAGTATTCCAGATTCTTTATCAAACAGCAGTCCTTTTCTTCAGGTTTCACCAACAGTATCATGATTTTCAGTACTGCTTCCCTTCAGAACTATGGTCATATTTGATGACTTTTCATTTAACTGGTAAAACATCTACACACAGTTATCGCACATTGACATCTTGACATCTAAGACACATTCCTCTGAAAAAGTGATGAATAAGAAGAAATCAAGCATAACATTAAGCTTGACCACTGGCACATTAATTCACGCTTAGCAGCTTCATTTCAGTTTATCTTGCCTCCTTTGACAGCCTCCGATAACTTTGCCATCTTTGGTTTTGCTGTCTTGAGCAAGTAAAGAACTAAAAAAAGTTGAAAAGATGACCCTTTTTGTAAGGAAGAAAATGGCCTGCTTTCGCCATAATCATGAAGAAATTCCTGGCCTGCACTGCAATGGCAATCCAGGCTAAGTTTAGTCTTGTCAAGCCTTAAAAACTTTTAGACTAATAACAGAGGGAAACAGGCTCAGCCCATTAAATCAGAAACTTGTCAAGACTCTGCTGAAGCACTGATTGATCTAACCAGCTATTAGAGCTCTCCCACAGTATCAGGCCATTCTGTTACTAAGTGCCTTTTTAGTCTTAGTTAGATGGTAGGTACTGGCAGCTTTTTATGTGTTAATACAGTGATGATAATAGACAGGTCTTTTTATTTCTTCACACTTCCTTCTGTTTAAAAGAAAGGAAAAAAAAAAAAGAAAACCACAACGGCACTTGGAAGGAACAGCTGGGCTGACTCCCAATCTAATGAAGTCAATGGAAGAAATTTTGCCTGCCTTGACAGGTTTAGGATCAGAAAGGCGACTTGAAAAGTGCATGTCACTCCTCGTCTTTATTCTAACATGCCTGTTGACATCCCCCAAATATTTATGAACGGGAGCAAAAATGATCTTGCCACAAGAAACGCTCCATGAAAGTGCAAAACACCACGGAAAAATGTCTGGATTTCATACAGGCACTCTCACAACAGTAGCAGTTCTGAACCCAACCAAAAGTAAGGGGTGAGAGTAAGCTGTCTGGATTGCTTCTACAGGGGTCAAAATGTTCCTGATTTTTCTATTAAGAGTATTTGTGGACTATTTATGGAAAACTAATAAATCCAACAGAGAAATGTTAAGTATCATTACATAAGTAGCATATGTTACTGTTACCTAAGATGGATGGAAAAAATAATCCAAAAGAAAACAAGAGGACAGAGGAGAAAGAGAAATCAACACAAAAATAGAAGGGTGAGATGGCATGTTTTAAGAAATTTTATCATTATTCTTGAATATAAATTGCAGTTTAAACATAAGTATGAGGACATAAAATTATTTAAACCCCTTGCTGCTGTCAGATACCTACCGTTCAATGTCTGGGTACTGGGTCACCTGCCAGCAGAGAAATAAGGACCCATTGCCATTTTTTCAAAAGGCAACACACTTTCATTTGACCTCCAGTCATGAAGGTCTTGCCTTATTTTCCTGGTGCTGTGAAGAGCTGATGTTCTGCTAAATCAGCATACCTGTCTGCAGCTGTGGGAGATGGAAAGTTTTTCCTTCTTTGCAAGAGAAGTCATTCAGCTACAAGCATAATCTGAAGATACGAAAATTGCTGAAGCTCCTTGAAAGTATTAGCTGCCTTTTTCTTATTTTTTTTTAAACCTGTATTCAATAAATGCGTAAGAGTATTAAGGAGAATCTGTTGAGTCAATTCTATAAGCATTAGGAAATTGGAAAACCTTTACATTTGTGGCAGACTGCAAACCACTGAGATGAAGAGCAGCAAAGATAGGAGTGCTCAGTATCAGTGTAGAAATAAGTACATCTGTGAATAAAGTGATAACTAGCACGTTAGAAGGTCTTAGACTATATGAAAACACTAATGTGTCTTATGAAAGTTTTAGAGAGTTTGTTCAAGGAGAACTTTTGCTTGCCTCGATTAAGAAACACACCCATTGTTCTCCAACCGCCACTTTTGGGGGTTATCCCCCAATATAATCATATTCTTACTCCCACTGTGTTCTTTTCAGCAACTTCAAGCTATCTTGTTCCTGCAGTGGCATAAATAAAGAAAAATCTTATCTCCACTGAAGTCAGCAGCAAAGTTCCCATTAACTTCAGTGGGACCAGGATATCTATTCCATTTTTTTTTTTGGCCGGAGTATGCATGGATCAACCCTTAAAATATTTCCATTTCATGTTTGCATGCTTATCCATTTCAGAATTCTTACTTTGCCTCTGTCTTCCTCTCACATTTTGGATGCCAATAAAGCTTTGCTGTTATAAGTATGACTATGCATACCAAGAAACATCCTAATAAAATTGCTAAGCTAATTAAACTAAAAAGAAAATGTAAAAAATTATGTTTTGTCTCCTCAACCTTTAGAGGCATAGTAAGAAAATGAAATTAAATGCTTGTTTGGGGATTTAAACTTAGCTATAACATATATTTACTTCCAACATGCTTCTTGTGACTCAGTAGAATAATGAATAACACTAAAGATCATGGAAAGTTATCTTAAAGGCTTAAGTCCACAGTCTTAAAACTCACCCTTAACTCCTACAGACCTGAATGGGTTCTGCCTGCAGCAGGGTTTATTAAACACATACCCTGACTGCTCTGAAAGACAATCAGGCTCACTGTGACTAAACATGGCTTATTTTAATAAAATATGCAAAAGAGAAATTGAAAAGAAAGAAAGGTCAGTAATACCTTTCTGTCTCTCAGAGATGACAGCTGGGACGAGCAGTAGCAGTTGTCATGGTTTACATGGCTGATTCTTCCCATTTCAGAAAACTTACATTAATTATCCTTTGTGCAAAATTTTGCCCACTGCTAAGTATTTGGACTAATACATTTTATTATATTCAGATAGTCTTTTTTCAGCTAGATCTAGCTTACTCGTGCTGTGGAGCAGGCTCAGGGATTCAGCTTTTCCCAGCCCAACTGAAATTTATTTACATTTGATGTTATTCTGTCTCCAACAAAAACAGTTTTCATGTTTCACAGGGCTGCCTTTAGTTTTTAAAAACTCAACTCTCTGGCCTTTCCCAGCTGCTATATCCATGTCCAGACTGTGCAGAAAGCTAAGCGTGCTTCATATCACTGAAGTGCTAAGAGGCAAACTCAGGCTCTAAGGATTGTTGTTAGCTGCTGTTGTTAGCAATCGGCACTAAAGCAGTAAGGTCTGGAACAATCTTTATTCATGAACTTTGGCACATGTACTACAATGTGCTTCATCATTCCATTATCATATGCTACTTTTTAGTCTTCACAAAAACACACTAGTACCTTTTTCAATGCAAACTACAGCTCTGCTCCAGGGATGGACAACTGTAGCACAAAACACTTTATTGTCATACAGTCTTCTACCTCATTTTTTGGAAATGAAAAATCACATTTTAATTTTTTATAGCTGACAGACTCCCTGCATGAAGTTAACCATCTTCATTACAGCTTAACATTATTTTGGTGGTCTTCACCTTCTGAGCTTTCAGCTCCACATGTCACATTTTGATTACCCTGGATGCTCAAAGCTCTGACGAAAAACTAATGAAGTCCTCTGTAACGACATGTATGTTTAAAAATAATTCTCTTAAATTAGACATCCAAAAGTTGCATAACACCGAAATTCTTCACTTTACCAAAAATAGCGGTACGTCCCAAAGCAGCAAAATAGCCCTTTAAATGCCTCAGTATCCATACGTGAAGCAACATGGACGGAAAAATGGAAAAATTCTTAGTGAACAAATAACCTGTCAGGCTTCCCACAAGGCACAGGAAAAAGAGCTGTTGATACCCTTTCTTTACTTTAGCAGCCTAGCGACAAGAGCATTCGCCCAAGGGGGGCAAATTTGCTTTAAGTTTCTTCTCAAGCACAAAGTTAATTGACATCAACATCTTAATCTCACTGCCCTACCTGTTAGGATACAGATTGTCAAAGTATCTCAGAGTACCTTTTTGAAGCTATTTCAACTTTAAATTGAATTCAAAATGGAGAGAGCATTACTCCCAAAACTATTGGAGAGAGAGATTTGTCAAAAAAGTTTAAGACATGAACTGGAGAAGGGAACATGTCCGTTCCAATAAAACACTCTTTTGAGTAAACAATAGCTCTGCTTTCAAAGCATAATTCAACAAGTAATCCAGAAAGTACTGGGGCCACAAAACAATTACCTAATAGAAATAAAACCCAAAATATCCAAGAGCTGCTCTTCCTGTAGTTCTGTATATCATCTTTATCAAATGAAGTTCAGTAAAAGAAGCTACTATAAATACACAGTTGAAAGAATATTATAATACATTAATATAAAAGAAGTAAACTGCAGTGACATAAGCAAGCTTGAGGGAAAACTTTTAATTTTCAGCACTCCATTTTGTAATCTGATTTTAAATGAGATATATATATCTGCATGTATATTTCCATTTTGCAGCCATATTTCTTTACAATGTATATTCTTTGAGACTTGTCAATATAGTAAGAATAAATCTTATTTTTAAGGTTTCATTTAATTTTTCAAAGTCTCTAACAGCATTGGTTAAAGCTGTGTTATGATAGAAATATGAATCATTCAAAATCAAAGCATTTCTTAATGAGCTCTACTGTGAATCATTCATTATATTCACTAGCAACTAGTTCCCTTCTAAAATTTTCCCCTATTTTGCATATTGCATTTTCTCTGGAGATACTTTGTTACTATTTTATACACAATCCCCCTCAAAAGGAGGAAAGGTCTGTATTTTGTTCTTCTTTTAAGTTAAGATCATCAAAATCAACTGATATCTAAAGAATCTGAAGTAATTTACTGAAGAAAAACTTCAGAAATAGAAGAATTAGAATTAATCATTATGCACCTAAAATTAAGCCCACCCTTTTTCTGACATAAAATGGCAGAACTAGGTACAAGTTAGCCTTTCTTTTCTCCTGTATGTGGGAAAAGGGAGGAGAGGAGAGGAGGAGGGGAAATTATACAGCAAAGATGATGTTGAATTCTCAGAGAAGACTTTCTGACAAACTGAGCACTCTCAAAGGTATTTTTCTCTCATGGAACTGATTTCATTTATCATCATGCAAATTACTATTTTTTAATATGTTAGTTTTCCACAGCAGAAGCCTGCCATAAACAGGAATGAAGGACAAGCTCACAGCCACAAAGCCTGCCTTTTTTTGGTCCAAAATTAATGAGAATAGCAACAATTTTGCCAACATATGTAAAAGCCCAAGCCAATTTAATTTTCTTTAGAATGAAAAAACAACATAGCCTGCAGACTCTTCAAAATATTCAAAATGTTCTGGATAAACTGGAGAATAAAACCATCTTAAATGGCACAGCATTTTATGAGTAACCATTTTACAAAATCTAGGCAGAATTGTTTTTAAACTAGCTTTGGATCAGAGCGGAAGCCAGCAGTCAGTGTAAAGTGTAAAAAAATGTCACTGACTACCTCAGACTCAGGTCTAGGACTACACCCTATATCACGGACACTGCTGTAACCATATGCTTAACTTAAATCAACTGAAAGTGTGATTATTGCTCAAATATATTTTAATTTCCTTTATGAAAAGGAAAGGCTGTATTGAGTTTAGCTCCTGTAAGTCACACGGCTTGAAATTAGACAGATTTTACTGAATATTTATAAAGACAATTCCAAATCCAAAGTCTGTGTACATTTGAGAGTCATCTGAAAGTTGTGCCAGATTTCACTAACAGTTCGTTAGTGATGTACTAGGGACAGTTAGTACATTTAACATTATGAAGCATAAAGAAGTATAAAAACATAACTATATATTGCTGTGTAGCAAAGGAAACAAGGAAAGCACTTGTAACATAAATATTTTCCACTTACACTTTTATATATGAAACTTCATACAACCTTCAGCAAGAGGTTGTCAATATTTAGAAAGAAAGCCTTCTCCCTTTTTAAATTCTGTTCTTTTCATCAAACCAATCAGAAGGCTAGGAAAATCCTTCAGGGTGAATTTTTGTGATTAGTCTAGAGACGTCCGTTTACTAGGGATCAAAAAATGTTATCCACACAAAAAACAAATTTTTGTGTCTCTCTGGTACCATATGCCTTACAGTGGAATGAGTGCATACATGGATCAACTACGGGACAGACTTCTACCACAAGTCTCTCAAGGCAAACACAAGTTGAGAGAATGCCATAGTTTCAGTCAGGCTACTAGAAATGTGACACAGCTGTACGTAGTGCTTGACTCTGGTGATGATAATAAAGGAATATCATCCTCATTTGTTTATACAGACCTCTGCAGTGCCAGATTTGAAGACAGAAATATTGTCCAGCTAAATGCACTCAAAAAGAAAACACTTAAGAGACTTTCATTGTAATATGTTAAAAATGCCAGATGCACTTATAGTTTTCTTTGCTCTGTTTTAGGCCTTGGCATGTTGCCATCAGATTCTCTGATACTGGGAATGTGAGATTATATGAAGTCTGACTCTTCTACTTTCTCCCCTACTTTGTCATTAAAGAGCAGACTAAAATCAGGCCTCGCAGTTTTGCTAATTTTGGATGTTCAAGTTCATTTGTTGTTTGCTTTCAGAACTGAATAACTTTTGTAGGGATCGGCCTCATTTTAATGACATTTAACCAAAAAGAAAAGAAGAAAAAAGATCTCGCAGTATTTTCTCTAAAGACCATGCACATCAGGCAGAGTTCTTTCTACTGCTGAATTCTTTTTACCAAGACCATTTTGTTGCCTGGTATCTTGGCCTTCATTCAAGGCTTTCTGACTTCTCATTTCTATCAATTTCAGTAAAGCAATGAAGAAAGGAAGGAAACTCTGTGCTCTGAAGGAATTTGAGCAGGTGACATTTTCAGCAAGAAAGAGCAGTTACATATTGTCACTCCATGTTGTAGTGCAAGGGAGAAGCCTGGATGGAGTGGCAGCTGCACTACCTACACTTACTGCATCTGTCTTGCAGTCTACATGTTGAACATGTTGGAAAAACCCTTCAGTAAAACAAAAAATATCTAATGCCTATATATTGCTCTTTTGGCACTTTCTATGCAAATCATATAATAGACATGTGAGATATCTGTGTGACTTTCATACTTAATTCTTTGGCCATGATTCAGGCAAGAAAGCACATAATCAGGGGTGGTGCTTAACTAAGGATGTACATGATAGGAACAGGTGAATTTGGGCATCCTGTCTGTAACTATACTGACTTGATAGGAAAAGTAGCTTTAATTTCAACTGTTACTAACTATTCCTGTTTCAGATTGTGGAATAGTTCATAAAGGCTGTCAACAAAATTAGTATTAAATTGCAACAAAGAGTAGGAGCAGGAAGATGAAATGTTAAACAAACTTGAAATCTAATTTACAGTGCTCCCTTGGCCCTAGAAACAAGACGAGTTCACTGACGGGACAAACACGAGGAAGTGTATATGCATGAGCAGGTCGAGCTCTAGCAAGAAGAATGCTGCCTTAAGGGAGCTATTAATCCTCCTCCTTTCACTTGCTTGGCAGAATTGGCCTTCTGCAAGACTTTACATATACAACAGCAACTGAATCCAGTTGAAAAAAGTTTTTAAATCACAGGCTCCAAATGTGACTGCAAAGTTGCAACTTTTCTGGTATCTTAACTGTTTCAGCTGTCCTTCTTCATAAAAAGTATCTGAGACTGTAATTATAAAGCATCACATAGGACAACAAAAAGAGAATATTTTGGTGGGGGTGTAGGGGGCCCCTCATTTTAAATGAGTAATGACCACCAGTTTACAGCTCAAAGACACCTTATACCATTAGCAAAAGTCCATGACATTAAACAATAAACAAGTCAGAGGTCCTCAGAGAAGATGTTTGGTTTGGGAGAAGACGAAGAGGACTAGAAACAGAACTGAAGATGTGTGTCTCATTCCAGCCAAGTGGGGACCACTTTACACCTAAACCTACAAAATATTCATTATAGAAATTAATAAATAAGACATATTTAACATAGACTGAAAAATTTTCCTGTAAGAATCCAACTACATTTGAGTGCTACCTTTTATATAACTAAAGGAAAGACGTGACTAAAAGTAAAATTATCATTCATCTTTAAAATAAAAAAAACTTGCGTTTCTCTAGATTGCAACTTCTGAGTTCAAGAAATTTAGTCATGAGTCCCCCAAAGGTGCAGAGGACAAAACTTCCAACTATATGAATTAAAAATCCCTGGAAAATACAGGAGATCTACTTTTGCTTTTCCACACTACCCAGCTTCAGTCAGTTTCTCCTTTAGGTTCAGGTGTTGTGACTGAAGAGAAGTAGGTGTGGGGATGCAGAACAGCCACACAGCCTTCTGCAGGGGATAGTCTGTTTTCTGAATATCTTTCCCCAAAGCGTGAGAAAGCAAAATGTAAGCATACAGAATTTAACAGTGTTTCCTACATTTTCAGACTCCTCCCCTTGCTCCTCGGAATGGGTACAGGCAGATTGCATCTTTACCTGTACAATAATTTTAAACAACATAAAAGTATTAGCACTGCAATCATAGTTTAATGGTACTTTCTGCTGGGTAAGTTCAAACCATTTTGTTATTCAGTATAAGGACACACACCAAACAATAACACTAAATATAATTCTCTGCATGGAATAGACACAAAGAGCTTAAGTGACTCTGTTCAAGGTCACAACAGAACTGTAGGACGGATTGTCTATTTCATGCTTTAACAGCTAGAACATTTTCTATATCATTAAATAATGGCATTTTCCACTAAAAAATCCAATTTTTTAATACTTCTGTGAATTTATAAATTATTTGTATACATCTATCATAGTCTTGTTAGTATACTAAAAGCTCCATTTCAGTGTTGTATACTACTAACACTACTACTGCCAGTTACCTGAATAACACTAAAGCATTAGGGTTGAGCTTATTAAAACCACACTAACATTGTTACAGACTAAATTTTTGTTTGCCTTAGAAAGAATATGAAAACGAACTAACAGAATGTGTAGTTCTCGGTGCAGATTGTTGTGTCTCCAGCAGACACTGGAACGTCAGACCACAGCACCTGCTTCTTGGCCGATTACCTGTGCTTCATCTCATTTTCAAAACAATCAAGTCATACTCCGTGCCATCAGGAATACAATCAGTGAAGGACAACAGTGTCCTGCTGCAGTACACTGATTGCGTCAGCAGGTCTTCTGCCTCCCAGCACACAAAGCACAAGGAAGGCAACCGATGTGATCTGCTTGCAAGCAGATTCAACTGTTTGTGCAAATGCCATTCTAAAAGCAGTATTACCAAGAATTATCATGCGCAACTTTTGTTAAAAGCTGGTAGACTTGGAAAATGAAGAAAATTAATGCTGCAAGTACTACTGAGAGCTGACAAGTGCCTTTGGTGTTAAAGGAACTAAATGTAACATATAATTTGCTTTTGAATAACTTGGAAAGAATCTACTGTGAAAGACTGCAATTTAACACCAAAGTTTAAACAGTTGAGGTTACAATTTTAGAAGCTCATTAGTCTGAAGGTGTATGATGATTTTCTGAAAAGATGAATGATTAAAAACAAAGCCAAAAGGGAAAGACATTTAGGCATGAATACTTGATCTGAAATCAATTCAACATCAGGCAACCTCTATGATTTCAGATTGCAGGGAACTTCTCAGGTTACATCCTCTGTATTCTTTAAAGTACAAAATAGCATAAGTGATCGCCATTAACTCAAGGAATTAGAACATCATCTTTCTGAAACTCAGTGAAGAGATAAACTGTTTTTATTAGAAGACTATTACTTGATGTAAATAATCTGCAAGGTCGTTTCCCACATATGCTATTGCATGCCCAGAAATATGCAGTCCAGCCCCTGGACTGACAAAAAGGTCAGAAAGAAAAACATTCTGGATGATTCTCGGGTCAAGTCAATTAAACTAAGTGTCTACAATAACCGATAATTTTCGGTTATTCAGTAACATCAAAGTGGCCAAAGGAAAGAGGACAAAGATTAATGTCATCCCTCTGTAACTACCAAAAGCAAGCCTGAAGCAGCGAATTGATGGTGCACTTGCCAAACAGTTGCACCTGCACCAGAGTAAACTTCACATTCTCCTACCACCACCCCACTGCAAACCCAGCAGTTGGTCTGCCCTGTTTTATAAACCCATGTTTAAGTTCCCCCCTCAGATATACCAAAATCAAAACAAAGCCACTGACACTTCTGATATGATGATTATAAACCAAAATACTTTCCATGCTCCTGCATACTCTTCTCCAGAGTTGGACCAAGAGAGAATCTTCTCCCCTTTAGATTACATGTGCTATACCCATCCTATACCTACTAGAGCAGTGGCAGCAGTAGAAAACAAGCCAAAAAAGGAAAACTCGCTCAGCCAAAATCCTACTCTCCCCTCAATCAACATCAAGCTGCAATGGGACTAAAATATTTTCTTCTTCAAATTCTTCTGTTTAACACTTGCACAGTCAGCTAGGCTAACAATGTCTTTTGTCTCCTTGCTGTTTTAATTTCAAAAACATCCAGACAGCATGAGACACCTCACATGCAGCAAAATAAGGGCAGAAAAAGCATACTGGCTCATAGTCCTTTTTGCAGACAAAGATGAGGTACTTCAATATTTTTTAGTTTTTTAATATTATTTCTTATGTTCATGAAAAATATCATAAAGATAATAATTAGGCACTGTTTAAGTCTTACAAAAAATGACACTTCATACCACAGAACTGCTAACTGCTAGACAGTTCAGCACCAGTTATTCAGCAGTACCCATTCCTGAACATAAATTTCATGGCACAAGCTGCCTCATCTTGCAAGAGCATGAGATCACCAGGTCACAGCTTGCACCTGCACAGGTTTTGACCACAGAGCCCCAAATTTTTAAATATTTTTAGTCACATCTCTACTTAACTGTTTGCTCTACTGTGCAATGACTGGAAGCGTATTACTTTGAAACCATCCTTTGTATCTTTGTGGGTCTGCTATTGATCCCAAGAAAGAACCACCCAACCAAAGACACAGCCATGAAATAAAATGGAAGTTCGGCTACTCTGCTCAAGCAGCAAGATGCAAATGTTTTATTTTCTACAAATGAAGAACGTGTTCCAAAATGGATATGCATAAGCTAGCAGTGACTTGGCTAATAATCACTACATTTTGCTCTAACTAGAAGGATCCACACCTCCTCTGCTTGAGAGGGATAGTTAGTAGCTCAAGGAGAGATAAAACCCCAACGTGGAAACGTATTAAGTCCTAAAGGAAAAAAAAAAAAAAAACAGAACCAGAAGGCCAGCCAGGTTGGTTGGTCTGGCTGGGGACAGGGAGGATCATCCATCCATCAATGCCAGCAGCACGGAAAGAGGTGGAAATGCAGCAGCACAAAGGACAGTCCCTACGAGCTGTGGAGGACAGACCTTCAGCCCCTAGCTCATGCCTGCCTGGCCAGCAAGGCCTCTTTTGGTTTCTTAGTGGGGTGGTGACTGTCCTAATGTTCAGCCTAATCTTTCACTAAATTCCAGCTAGCTTTTGGGCGCATTATTTTCAAGTAGTAATTACTCTGCTCTTTCAAGCTGTGTATGCCCTGCTTGCAGTCTCTTTGCACCTGCTGAAGATGCCCAAATAATCTGCACCAAAAGAGGCCTCACAGCACTATAGGCAAGGAAATTAAAACATAGCTGTAGTAAGTGATAACCCCTAGATTGCAGAGATGGCTCTGGAAAAGCTAGGTTTTAGTATCCTTACACAAAAGTATCCCTTCTTATACAAAATCCTGATCTTTGGAAGAATACGTTCAACTGTTCAGCCCACATAACTCTCAATTCCTATGTTTTTAAAATCTTTCTGCTTTGTACTCCAAAGTTGCCTGAAACTCAAAATATTTTTAGCGCAGCCTGTCCAATGAGACAAAAGAAATGCTATGTAACTACATTTGTATCTACTCAAGTTCACAATTATTTAGAATAGCCTTTAACATGATCACGGCCTGCTTTATTATGTCATCATAACAAAATTAACACTGGTGACCAATACATCATTGCACTCCTAAGACTAGGACGCAATCTTGCAGTCTTGCCATACCCACAACATGTATCCCATTCAGTTTATATTAAGCCAATCATTTGTTTATACTTCTAGGTTATCACAATTATCACAGAAGACTACATAAACATTAATATTAATAAAAACCTTCTGTCCTACAAGTACGTCTTTAATCATTCTGTCATTTCTTCTTTATGTATTACAACACATTTTATTGTTTCAAAGATAGCATACCTTGGTTTTTACTGCTATTTTCACATTGTAAGTAGTCTTTTGCAATTCAAGATTATTTGTAAATATTTAGTGAATTAATGGCATAAACACATCTTTTAAAAACAACAAAAACCCCCAAAACAGCTGTTTTATTCATCGCTCTTGCCAGACATCCTTTTCCCTTTCTGTTTCTTTCTCACACAAATGTGTGCTAAGATATTCTGAGGTGATGATAACATTGCTTTTCATGCACACTGATGCTAGTAACAGCAGTTGCAGATTCTTATTCTTTTTTGCCATGCATCCCTATTTCCTAGCATCGCAAAACCTATTTTCAGACCTGTACACAATTCCTTACAACTAATATTTAAGTTTATACACAAGGCTTATCCCAACAACTTGGCATGATTTTCATGATTACACAATCCGGATGCAATCATTTTAGCCCCATCATTGACGGCCTTGAAGGCATTGCAAGTCCACTGGCTTCCACAGGTTTTGCATCAGGTTCTAAACCAGGCTGTAGCCCCATGACAGTGACACCATCTATTACTGTTTCTGCTCTTAACCTGTTCAGGGACATTTGGTACTCTGGGACATTTGAGTATTTTTTTATCCCTCATTGCAACTTCCCACTTATCAGGGGCTGGTCTCTTTTGCTGTCAGTGTATCTTCTTATGCCAAGCTTGGCAGGAAAAGAGCAGAGAAAACCCCAGTTTAGTGCCAGGCCATTCCAACTCACCCAGATGCCTGTTTTGCAGCACAGTGCTGTGCACAGTGCTTGCACACACCCAGCTGGAGTACAGCTGACCGGCCCTACTAGCCAGTAGATTTTAAGGTCCCACCACCAGACTGGCATGAACATAGCTTCTCCTCTGCAGGTGGGACTACAGAGCCTCTCACCTCAGCCTTCTCCACTTCGGGCAGCGAGTCTCTGCAGGGACATCAAGCCAGCTAGCAGGGCACTGCTCCTGCCTGGGCAGTGATCTCAGCACAAGCTGTAAATTGTCACATCAACACATGAAGGCATTCACCTTCATCTGAAATCACCAGTTTTCTGAAGTGTTTAGCTCCCCTTTTTTCTCGCTAGGAACTATTACATTTATTAGTACTGCAATATCACACATACACAAGTGTTATTCTTGGATACCCCTGTGCTAAGCACTGTGCAAACACAGAACAAAGACATTCCCTAACCCAGAAGCTTGCCATTTCAATAATCCAGGATACTTCTCCCATTCATATTGTCCTGGTAGATTCAGTTTTCCATTAGCATACTTCAGTTCAGTGAACCACTCTTGTGGAAACCCATAGGAATTTTGCCAATAGATTTCATTTAATGCAGAAACAGGCTAAAAAATAAATACTGAATATCATTCTGTTTTAGAGAAAAATAGCTGCAAGTAGACTTATGTTCTGTTTTCTAATTCAGGAATGTTCTTGATTGATCAGCCTACAAGCTCTGAACTAGTATAACATCACTGTTTTTGGAAGCATGAGTGTAGGTGATAACACACACCAACACTTGCACAGCTAAAAGATTAAGAAAGTAAGTCACGTATCATGGCCCTATCTCCAAAATTCATTGTCAGTGAGCACTGCACATCTGAGAAGACTGAGAACCCATGAATACATACACACGCTGCTGATAAGGATGTGGGGGAAAAGGAGAACAAGTTTCTTTTAAAAAACAAATGGTAATGCATTCCTCCTGACTCAATTACCCAAATACAAATATCTAAAACATACCACAAATATCAGAATGTAGGGTATTTTTATAAAAATATATAAAAATAGATAAATATAAATAAAAGTGAAAAAGGTGCATTGACTTCAGTCCAGAAATACCCATTGAAGCTTTACAGAAATAGTAGTATCAGGGTAGGAGAATTCCTGTGTTTTGGGCCAAAATAGGGAAGAGCCTTGTCACTTTTCAATGAATTTGGAAGGCAAAATGTCCTTCGCTCTACCACTTGGTCACTTTTCCTTTGACTAAAAATCTTTTTCTTAATATAAAGATTTTATAAAGAAATACTAAGGGTAAGTTCCTTGCAACAGATGCAACCTTTGGTCTGACTCTTCAGAGAGAGCTGTGTGCCAGAAGCGTGCCCCTCTCACAGACTGAACCAGGGGTGTCATGTCAAGGTAAGCCTCACTAATCCCTGCTGTAAGCATCACTCCAGTTTGGTGCTGCCTGTTTCCTCAAGCATTACTTTCTTACAAACAGGAATACACATAAAGTCACACAGGCAGAGCTATGCCTTTTTCCACTCACACTAAGAGAAGCAAGCTGCCACTTCTAACCTCATTATGGATATAATATCATAGAATCATAGAAAGTTTAGAGTTGGAAGGGACCTTAAAGATCATCTAGTTCCAACCTCTCCTGCCATGGGCAGGGACACCTCCCACTAGAGCAGGTTGCTCAAAGCCCCATCCAACTTTGCCTTGAACAATTCCAGGGATGGGGCATCCATAGCTTCTCTGGATGACATGTTCCAGTGTCTCACCACTCTCCCAGTAAAGAATTTCTTCCTGATATCTAATCTAAATCTACCCTCTTTCATTTTAAAACCTTTACTACTCATCTATCACTACACACCCTGATAAAGTGTCTCTCCCCATCTCTCCTGTAGGCTCCCTTTAGGTACTGGAAGGCTGCTATAAGGTGTCCCTGGAGCCTTCTCTTCTTCAGGCTGACTGACCCCAACTGTCTCAGCCTGTCTTCACAGGAGACATGCTCCAGCCCTCTGATCATCTTTGTTACCCCCCTCTGGACTCACTCCAAGAGGTCCATGTCCTTCATATGTTGGGAGCCCCAGAGCTGGACACAGTACTCCAGGTGGGGTGTCACGAGAACAGAGTAGAGGGGCAGAATCGCCTCCCTTGACCTGCTGGCCACATTTCTCTTGATGCAGCCCAGGACACGGTTGGCTTTCTGGGCTGCTAGCGTCCATTGCCAGCTCATGCTGAGCTTCTCATCAACCAACACCTTCAAGTGCTTCTCCTCATGGCTGCTCTCCAGCCATTCTCTGCCCAACCTGTATTTGTGCTTGGGATTGCCCCAACCCACATGGAGGACTTTACACTTGGCTTGGTTGAACTTCATGAGGTTAGCAGGGGCCCACCTCTCAAGCCTGTCCAGGTCCCTCTGGATGGTATCCCTTCCCTCCAGCATGTCTACTGTGCCTCACAGCTTGGTATCATTGGCAAACTTGCTGAGCGTGCACTCAATCTCACTGTCCTCATTGCCAACAAAGATGTCTAACAGCACTGGGCCCAGTCCTGATCCCTGAGGAATGCCACTCATCTCTGGTCTCCTCTTGGACACCAAGCCATGGACAGCAACTCTTTGAATGTGACCATCCAGCCAATGCCTTATCCACTGAGTCGTCCATCTGTCAAACCCATGTGATTTAGAGACAAGGACATCATGAAGGACAGTATAATGCTCTCCGCACAAGTCCAGGTAGATGACGTCAGTTGCCCTTATCCACCAATGCTGTAACCCCGTCACAGAAGACCACCGAATTTGTCAGCCACAATTTCCCCTTAGTGAAGCTATGCTGGCTGTCAACAATCACGTCCTTATTTTCCATGTGCCTTAGCAGAGTTTCCAGGAGGATAAGCTCCATGATCTTGCCGGGCACAGAGGTTAGACTGACTGGCCTGTACTTTTTCAAACCTTCATTTAATTCAATAAATCTCAATAATATTCCAGAAGGGTGGCGATGGGAACTTTCCACTCACTGGTCATTGGTCTGCAGCATGACACATAATTAGGGCTCTCTGTAATCGCTGTTAATTTTTTTTGCAGGTTTAAATATCAAATGTTTCCACAGGGATTATGGGCTTGTGTACATAACTGAGATGTACTGAAAGAAACACTGTTGGGGATCCTTTAAATAAGCAATTTTAATATAAGGCTTTTTCATCTCTGCATAAACAAAACAGTGTTACATTACCTGGTAAAAACTAAAGTAATCTGTAAATGTGTAAAGCTATGGGACCTTCTGGTAGTAAAGATTTCCCTGCCAAGCTGTACTCCCCATATATATGTTAACTGTATACGGATCTAGCACAGCTATATCCCTAAGCAGAAGTTCTACACATAGGCTGGCCACTAATATGATGTCTCTACAATACTTATTACTGATTTGCTGCAAGTCATTTACCATCTGAAGAACAGCTGTAGCAAAAACTATAGCTGAATTTGAACTTTTCAAGGCAAAAAACTATCCAAGCCAAAAAAACATGAATGTATTGAGGCAACAAATTAAAAAGGGGAGGAGCACAGAAAAGGAAAATAACATACAAAATATTTGAAAAGCACCTTGCCTCCATTGAACCACTAATTTCTTTAAACTGTGCTTTTCCCCTCACACTATCTCCTGTAACTGACCTTATAGACATGATTTTTAAGGACTGAATTGTAAATTCCCAATAAAAGGACTTCTTTAAGGTCAGAGTTCAGTCAGCATATCACCCATTTATTAGCACAACCATGATCCAAAGTTCTCACTGTGGCCTGATATCCAAATCAAGAAGAAAAGAAAACCAGTAGTAAAGCCTAAATCCCCCTTTCAGGCTGCATTTTTCAAATACATTAAGCTACCAGAGCAACAAATTATATTTTGAAGTGATAAGAAATTGATTTCTGCTTCAGTATGGTCACATTTTCTAAGGACTGCTTTTAACATATTACAGTAAATAATTTTGACTCCTTTTGAAGCAAAATTTTCTGAACAGTTTAAGGTGTTGGTTAAAATAGGGAGGGGAAAAAATTAACTACCATATTTAAAAATGCAAAGCCCAGAAGATCATATATCTTTGGATCCGGTAATGAAATAATGATAAAAAAATCCAATAATCTCTCTTATCTGAAAGAATTTGGAGTGGGTACAACAATTCTTGCTGAACATAAGAAAGATCATTCCCTGAATTATGTTTTACGGATTCAAGATTAATGAAGGAAAAAAAAAAAGGGGGACATTTTGTCCTTGAAAGCAGGTAAGTACTCCTTTGTAGGTATTCTCATTCTCTTCAGACTTTTGCTTTTCTTTGTTCACCATTCTTCTGAGACCTTGGAACTATACATGAGCTTTTCCACTTCGTTCTGTCCTCATACAACTGTTGTATGTATAAATCCTTTGTAAATAAAAGGGAATTTAACCTAAAAAAAAGTTTTCCTGCTCTAGTTAGGTGACCCTGAAAAACAGATATAAGATCTTTTTTAGGTAAGCAAGATGATTTTTTTGTGCTTGTTTTTTAACTTTTTGTCTTTTGCACTCCCTTCCCCCAAGTTGGGTCTGCTATTTTTGGACTAGAGAAACACCAATCTATCTTGGCTTGATGAATTTTTATGATGGGATGACTGAGTTACTGCACCAGTTATTGTTACTTTCCATAGCTATAAGGGTAATTCTAGAAATTAGAATTAGCCTTAAACCTAACAATGGAAAGAATGTCTTCTTACTTGTATTCCCAAAATTCTTTTGCTGAGAATACACAAACTGATTGTTCCAAAGGGAAGGAAAATATGAATTTATAAGAATAGCAATCAAACTCTACATGCATTAGAATAAATTCTGCTTCCTCCATTAAATGGACATAAACTATTTTGTCACCAAGCAGCTGAAGAATACATCATTTAGCTATCAGTCCTTCTGAAGACAGCTAGCAAAATGATTTTTTTATTTGGATCAATTTTTCTTTTTTGGATCTGGGTTACGTATATCAGACATCCACTGATGTAGTTGTGCAATAGACTCCCGTGTTGCCTTCATTGCTTGATAAAACAATGTATCTGATGTTCACTGGTAACATTTGCTACAAAAACGCAACCAGTTACACCTGGTTTTACCTACGAGTTGCTTCAAGATGTAGATATTATAAAAAAGTAACCTAACAAGGTGATGATGGGTCATCTTTGATCACTGTTGTGTTGAACAGTTAAGAGTTAACTGTTTCCACCACCAGAGAAACCTGAGTGCAAGTAGCACATTTTACTTTCAGTGAGCCGAGAGAAGGTAAAGAACTGTGATAAACAGCCAGCTGTCAATGTACACACATTATTTGATCTGTTGACAGTAATTAAACATGTTAGCTAGAAAAAATAAAAATTATACGTTGTGGCTTCTGAGCTATTGGGGCTAAAAACAGGTTTAAAACTAAACACCTAAGCTTGGCTTGTTTCTTTTGAGTATTGTTTGTTTGTTTGTTTTTTAAACTACTAGCAAGAATCTTCGCACTGGCACTGTGGATATTGCCAAAAGCAATTTCCAGAGTGTGGCCTCGGGATTATAGATGTAGTGTACAACCTCAGATAAGGTCCTCAAGCCAACCAAAGAAGTCAAATACATACTATGAGAAAAATAAAAAAACTAAGACACATTTTTTCCTGCATGAATTGCAACTGAAAGTCTCGGTGCATCCACCTGCTTGTATCAAATGAATCCTTAACATTTGCCTAGCAGTTGGTATGTGTGAGCTGCACATTGGAGGCTCTCTGACGGCATCATATTTCCAAGAATTAAGACAGATACTCATATATTTGTAGAAAACAAGAATGAGAAGAGAGCAGAAAAGGATTTCACCTTCACACATGGACAGATTTTTTCTTCTTATTATTATTTTATTTCTTGGTTTGTTTTTGCTTTTGTTAAAGCAAGGAAAGAATACTGAGCAGAAGCTGACAGGAGGAAGAAATGCTGACTAAACAAACCACTCAGTCTGAACTGACTTCACTGGCAGAAGTTATAGAGAGGTACAAACAGAACCGAGAATGGTGCCAAAAAATGCGCTCTCTGGGGAAGCAGAAAATCCACTTCTGTTCTCAGTTCTGCTGCTGTAAATCCACAGTAACTCTGGGCATGTGATTTGAGCTGTTCTGGACGTACAACAGTCTCATGTGGGCACATGTGGCTCATGTTGCCCTGATACACGGGCACGTTACAGCCATGTGTGCATTCAGAAGGCAATGTTCTTTCTTCCTTTGCACAGAAAAAATAAAAGATCAACAAGAGCAACTAACCTCTACATAACCTAGAAGAGCAGCTCACTTCTCCCAGCAGAGACAGGTCTTCTCTAGAAGAGCTAAGCAAATTTGTCAGACATTTCAATGACATAATGCTATACATACTAACTTTTTTCTCTATTTTTGAGAAACCAAATATTTCTATTTTAACTGCTATAAACAACTGATGACCATGCACAGAGCTATTTCGGTAACAAGATCAGTTACTGCAAAAGTAATCTGCTTACAGGGCTCATAATTCATATAGAAAAGTAACATGTTCATAAGCGTTCTAGATCGTGTGCTTCAGAGATGTTATAAACACAAACATCTATTGAGTTAGACCTAATAAAAAATTTAGATTTTCATTATGTAGCCCACATATGACAGACAGCAATATACTGATGCTGGCAATGAGAAGGCAGATATTAAAATGTATGTAATGTAATCTTCCCCTCATAAAAACCTGAGCAATAAAAAAAAGGAGTTTCTGGCATTATGTACAGAGCAACACTTCCGTCCTTACCCCACCTTTTCCTCCTTAACTCCCTCATCCAGATTACTCTGCAGCCCTAGCAACTCGTTTAAACTCAGCTGGCTGCCCACCATCATTATCTGTACCACATTCTGCCCTCGTGGATGACCTTAAACTGCAATCCTGGAAAATACCTTGCTCACCAACCCAAAGTGTCACTTGCTATAATTAGCATTCTGAGAGCTAGCAATATAGCCATTAAGGCACTGAGAAAGACACATGTCCTGTCTTAGTTTAGTGTATATCAAGTGATCGGTCAGATGACCATTAAAGCAGTGAAGTCTTTATTCAGACGGCCAACTTGCCTGCCTCAACCCATAACGTGTCTACGGGGTTTTCCTCAGAGAGATGGATAATGATGCTCTTTCATGTTACCTTCCTCACTATGAAATGTGGTGCTTCCAAATCTACCTTCCTATTCCCAGGACAGCCTGCAATGAGCAAAATCTGTCTGCAAATAGAAGAACAGTGTCAAAATCAGGCCGTCATCCAGCAGCAATAGCTTTTGCTGAGCACACACAACTTCACAGAAAGGACACTGCATGAGAATGTTTCATCCCCATTCCAAAATTTCAATATTTTACTCTATTACACCTTATCGCCATCATCTTGTTCCAATTTGGATGGCCAGCTCACTGATTTAATACACTGAAGAAATACTAAAACCTCTGGTGCAAAAACTACATAAAACTACTATATAACATAAATTAAAGCGCTTAGTGCTAGACTGACGCTGAGAACCACTGAACACCAACAAATTTCATTCATGCAAATGCCCCCTCATCAAAACAAAGCCACCAGAATGCTGCCTAATTTCTAATTTCTGTTAAATGTATCAAAATTCATTAGGATTTCATGTATAGTGTCAAGCAGAATAGCAAATACTCCTTCTAATGATAACATTTATTCTCAAGATCATTTTGTGTACATAAAATACTCTATTCCAAAAAATAAACTCCCTCTAGTTAGAACTGAGAAAAAAAACAGTCTTAACTACTGACCAAACCAAAGCCATTAAGACGTTGGGAGACATACTCTGAGGACTATGATCTCTACACAGCACAGAATGGATTCAGCAGCCGTATTTGTCCTCTCCCATGACAAATGGCTATTGTATCTGTCTCCAGCTGTACAAGAAGGGATGCTTAGCTTCAGATGGCAGAGTGTTAAGAGCATTCCAATGCATGGGGTTTTGAGGTTTTCTTCTGAGAGATTTTAATAAAATTTACTTCTCAATGAGCTATAGATCTAGACCTTTCTGGTGGACTAACTAGTAACTCGAATCCAGAGCCAGCTATCACTCTTGGCAAAGACTTTATATATTCCTTCAAGAGAAAATCATACGCAAAAGACACAAAATTGGCCATGCAGCTAGCACGAATGACACAAATATCTTATTCCCAAAGCCAAAATATATCCCTTTTACTGTTTTTGGAACATAAAATTAACAATTTTGTTAAATGTGAAGGAATATAATCTTGGACTGGAATCCACTGACAGAAGGTAATTATGCTAAAGACGTATTAATCTGATAGTCACTTTGATATTTAACTTGCTTTTAGTTGTGTTTTGTTTCAGTTTTAAAGGAGTCAGTGTCTAACCAGCTTACTGTCCAATCTATTACAGTCACTTTAAGGACAGTAACTGCAAATCAAAATGCGGAAAACCCATTACTAGTTTAGCAGACGAAGAAAATTCAGCCTTGTTTGCACTGAGTTCAGTGTACCAACCAAACAAATAAGCTTCTTCCAAGGGTCACAGTGATGCAGAAGTGCCTCAGTCTCTAAGAAGAAAGAAACAAACTCACAAAATCAGAACTTTGTGATAGTGCTGTCTTCACTCTCCCTGACTGGAAAATGGGTGAGGTATTCTTTGCTTGTTTTACTTTCAATATTACTTATACACTATACATCCTCGTCCTGCAATCTTTATAACAACAAATAAATATGTTTTATAAATGTGTATCAGATAGTAGTTAATGTTTTTCAGTAATTTTCACTGTGACAGACACAAGTTTTACAAGCTTATTTTAAAAGTGTATCTGTTAAAAAGTTAATAACATAACGACTATTTAATGCTACTTTTTAATAACAATACTACTACAGATCATTAAGCAGTTATACGTAAAACAGTGACAGCAATGGATGCTGAAGTTACTCAGAGCCACTTCACAAGTGACAATTTGGGAAATGCCTGAATAGACACTCAAGAATTCCTGAGCTGTAAGTCTGTTGAAAGAAAACTGGTGGGAACAGAGGTGAAGAATGTGAAACACAGAGGAGAGGCTTTGTAGAAGTCAGTTACATCTGAAATGAGAACATGCTTATTAAAATATAACTATTACACACTGAGTTGATATCTAGGGTGCTCTGCCTGCTCCCACTATGGGGAATATTTTGAAACTATAACACGTCACTGTTAACATGGCATTTTCAGAACACTCTTAAATGATTAGTCTTGCCATAACATAAGGAAACAACATTGACAAAAAGCATCTACTGTAACAAACTACATTCTACAGTTCTGGCAATTTAACAGTAAAAACTACAACGTCAACATGATCTCTACACTCAGTTTATCAGATCAGCTATTTTTCTTTGTAGCAAATTGAGAAGTAACACAAGGAGTAACTTCCACAAGTAACATAACCTTAAGAGTTGGTGTGCAATTTAACTGCTGATTTAAAGCTGTCACAAATAACTCCCCTAAACTGCTTACAAAACGGACAGTGATGGAAAGGAAGAGGAAAAACAAAATGATCAACAACCAGCAGCAGAAATGCCTTAAACATGTTGAAGATCTTCCAGCTTAAGCAAAGAGAATTTCACTCCAGGATATAAGAGCTGTCCCAGGCATTAAATCTTCTATAGAGAATAATCCTAATCGTCTCCTTAGGGTTAACCTATCTCACGTTCCTAAGAAATCCTATCCAATCAGAAGTTAATTTATTTTTTGTTAAAACGATGTTCATGAAATTAAATTTCAAGCTGTCAGCACTGATAGCCATTTATTCTGCACCTACACTGAAGTCTGTGGGAGGGAAATGTTAGAAAACTGACTGAAATGAATGAAAGTCCGCCTCTCAAATCCACTTTTTTGATTTCCAGGGGAAGAAAAAGGAGTTATGTTACTGCAATTGTTCTGCCTGTTCCCCTTTTTTGATCTTGTGAACTCCCCAACAGTATTTTGCACTCTATTTTTTTATAGCACAATAAAACTCAAATTGAGAAAAAAAAAAAAAACACAAACAAACAAAAAAACCACCAAGACAATTTCCATTGGAATTTTACATAGTTATTTTATCTACCTTATCCTCAGTCAGTTTAACCTACAAACAAAATAATTGAAAGCTGATATCAATGCCAAATATCAACAATTACTCTTAAAGACATTTTATGGTATTTCTCCACCGTATTTTAGCAAACATTCCTGAACTTGTATCAAAACACTGAAATCAAATCACAATGCTACAGTTAACAGTGTGGCACAGACCTCCCTGCAGAAGTCCTTCACATTAAAAGGCAAAGCATTCCTGACAATCTGTGACATAGAATACAAATCAGTCAACACTCAGAATACCAAAGACCTGGAAGCTCCATTTCCTTAAATATTTAGGTCCCCTAGATCCAAAACAGAAGAGGCAAAACAAGAGAGAAAAATAGAAAGACAGAAAGAAAGAACTAAGCAAACAGAACAACCTTACCTTTCACAAGCTCGGACAGTCCATGCAGCAATTATCCATAATGAGATACTAAAAACCAACAGTACAGTTCCTGGACATATTGTCATTAGAGTCTTCATAACAAAACGGGTATTGAAGTTTATCTTATTTAATGCTCCAATGCTTCTAGATGAGGCATCAGTGAAAAGTTTGCTATGCAAAAGCATAACTCTGGCAATAAGATATAGTCTTAAGAACATTGGTATAGATAAAATAATATCCACATCAGCTGTTGTTGTGGATGGAGCGTAAGAAAAGGCGAGCCGGGCTGTCCATGTGAATGTATAGTTCCCAGGTATGGGATGTATAGCACACACCAGTATTTCCAAGCAGATAAAGAAAATACGCTCATAAGTCATGGCTATTCTCCAGTCATCTGCTCCGTTGTCCACCATGAACAACTGAAATAATAAAATATAAGGTTAACTTTAGTACATCATTAAAAAACCTTTTTATAATTCCATTTTAAAATAGCATTGTTTTCAGAGCTGCCAATGACCACTAAAAAGAAAATTACATTACTACATCACTACAAAGTGAAATATAAATCTGGTTAAAACAAAAAAAAAAACAACACTTTTTTTCATGCATTTTTAAAGGTGTATCTGAAACTGAATTTTCAGATATTATTTAATAAGAATTATTCATATTTTCTGACCATTTCTGATGACACAAAACTCTGGACCAATTAAGCCTTGTCCCTTCAAAATCAATTGTTTACTCCAAGTTCATAAAATTGAGAAAAATTTGAGAAAGTGTTTTCAGAATATGCATCTAAATTACAAATTGAAAATACTTCCTAAGATGCAATGTTAAACCTGCCTTAGAGCATATCTATGCTTCAGTCGGGGAGATATTATAGCTTCTATAGAATTATCCAACCTTTTTTCAAGCTTCAGGCACCAATACAGATTGATGTAGGATGCAAAACCACATATGACACTGCACAAACACTCAAAAATTTATCTCATGGTGAAAATTTGAAAAGCCAAGGCCAGTAAATATGAGAGTAGCCCAGGTGATGTCTGCTAATAGCTGAAAATTAAATGCACATGTTTGTTCTTATACAATCAAGGCCTTCAGTTTGCCACCCAGGAACAAAGGTACTGAAATATTTCACAGTGTTTAGTAAATGATGTTCCTGATGATTTCCTAAATATTTAATCAAACAGTATTTGTCACTACTAGAGAGTGGCAGTACGCACAAGGTTCAAATAAGCAATTTTTCAAAAAGGAACATAACCCATAATGAAAAAGAAGATACAACCTCAGTGACAAGAGAAGACCTTCTCATCACTTCAACTATAATTTAAATCTAAAAAAAGCTGTTCAGTAAATAGGTAAAAGGAAATAAAAATACTTTTGCAGGATTTTAAAAATTAGATTATTGAAAAATAATGGTTGAGAAGGAAAATTACACAAAGAATGCACTCCTCACTGTAAGAAGAGTATTTTCAGCATGCTATGTACCATGTACACAGCCGAAACCCCAGTTACTCATCTGCATTGCTCGTCGTCCCTTTCCATCTTTCAAGAGTAAAATACAAGCCTGATCTCTTTTTGTACGTTGTTTAGAGATCAAAAGCACACTCTACATCCTCCTCCCAATACATTGTTTGTCTTTCAGAAAAGTCCTCCAGTCATTTACTTAGAAAAGTGGTAACCACAAATTAACTTTATTGTAGTTGACCTGATACTAAAAGAAATAAAGTTGTTAACCATAGCAAGAAACAGATTTCTGTACTTGTGGACCTGTTTTTCATCCCTTTATATTCTTTCCCTCCATCTTATTGTATTGGGTGTTGGTGACAAGGTTTTGGTCACTGGGGGGGCTGCTGGGGTGGTGTCTGCATACAGAGGTCAGGGGCTGCTCTACCATGGCCCACTGCAGGACATAACTGAGCTCATCCGTGAAGCTGGTGGTCCTTCCGTGAAAGAATATTTAAGAAAGGGCAAAATGCTGTCCAGGCATTGAGGAGTGAAGGAAAAAAAGGTGTGATAAACAACCCCAGAAATGCTAAGGTCAGAGAAGAAGAAGGGGAAGGAAGTCCTCCAGGCACTGGAACAGAGATACCTCTGCAGCCCACAGAGAGGAACATGATGAAAAAGGTATTTCCCTGAAGCCCATGAAGAGGGCCACGCTGGAGCAGATACAACCCTACACTGCAAACCATGGAGGACCCCATGCCAGAACAAAATGGGTATTTCCTGAGGGAATGGCCAACTGCAGAGAGCCCACACTGGAACACATTCTCCTTACAAGAACTAATGCCCATGGAGAAGGACCCAGGCTGGAGCCTGAATGGCTACAGACCGTGGAGAAGACACACACTGGAGCAGGGGGAAAGTGTGAGGAGGAAGGAGCAGCAGAGAGGAACTGTTGTGAACAGACTCCCATTCCTCATATCCCCTGCATCACTCATGGGTGAAAAGAGAGAGGAGATGTGAAAGAAGGAGAGCTGTTGAGCCTGGGAAGAGGGCAGCGGCGTGAAGTGGTTTAGTTTTTGTCTTTGTTTCTCACCACCCTACTCAACTTTTAAGTGGCAATAAACTAAATTTGTTTTCCCCAAGCTGAGCCTGTTTTGTCAGTGCTGGTAATTGGTAAGGGATCTCCCCATCTTTATCTCAACTCACTAACTTTTTTATCTTATTTTCTCTTCTTGTCCTGTTGAGGAGGGAGGGAGAGTGAGAGAGTGGCTGGGTGGGGGTCTCACAGCTGGCCAAGGTCAAGCTACCACACATAGGTATAGTTCCTGCCTCCACTGCAACACTATTAAAGAAACACAGTGCTGAAATAAGCTTAAGAAACAGTGAATTCTATTTATTTATGTAATATAAATTCTATGAATTTATGTAACATAAGCACATACATTTTTCTTTTACCTGTGGTCATTTTGCAAACTTCTCATACCAGATAGGCGAATGATACTGAAAGGCAACTTCATCTACGTATGTACGTATGTATTGCCAAAAGAGTGCTGGTTTGCATTTAGCAAATATACTATTTGGTATTAAGGGCCAAACTTTCAACGTACAGTAATGTTCAAGTGTATATTATTCTTGTGATTAGCCTGTAAATGCTGTCAGTCAGATCACAAAAGTGGTAAATGAGTTATGAAGAGGTTCAGGTATTTAGAACACACAGAATACAGATGTATAGTAACCAGCTTGACTGAAAAGGGGATAGATAATATCAAATATCTCAAAATCTGTGTGGATTTCCAAAGGAAAGAATAAATTAACAACAGAGGTAAATATTTCAATTCTCAGATACATATCAAATACATGTCAAACTGGCAGTATTTTAAAATTTCTTTTAAAGTTTCAAAATCTGCTGAAAAAGCAATGGTCTTTTGTCCTCCCTTTTTACTTACCGTCTTCACAGATTTCAAAAAGAATTCTATATGCAGAAAGGCAATTCAAGAAAAATGATACCTTAAGCACTGATTCGATTTAAATGATGAGAATAGAAGAATGCTGAGTTAAACTTAGGCATTAAAATTTGATCTTACAATTTCCATAGAAGAAAAGGTTATTTAATCACTGAGTTTTTTAAAAGCTTTAAGATGTAATTACGGAATACATGTTAACTTATTCACCTGTCAGCAGAAGAAATCCTAGCATGCTACATAGAATGAAGTTTCTCAGTAGTGCTCAGTAGAATGGCTTATGTTTGCAAACACAGAAGATCCCTATCAAGCTCCCTTCTCCTCAGCTGTGCCAATTTCTTCTAAGGAAAGTAATATTTTAAAGTGCTAATATCTTCAGCTACCACATAATGAGATTTAGGAGGTGAAAACATGGAAATTAGCAAACACCAGAAGCTACAAAGAACCACTGATCCTGTACAAGCATTTCTATTTCATAAAAAATATTAACATTTCAAAATCATATATATGAGGAACATTTCCTTACATTTCTGTGTTTCTAAATTCAAGCTATGATGGATATGAAACACTCTGGAACAAATATGGGCATCTAAAACAGGCTGTGAATAACAATTACATTGGGACATACTGAAATGACACAGAAATTAATACAGGATTTTATGCACATTTTATATACTTGCAATTATGCAAGTTTCACTTTTAATTTGGAAGATACAGATGCATTTGTGCATGCCTGCGAGCTTGGCTAGGTACATTTTTCTGTTTGGAAAGTGAGGAAGGTAAATGAATAAAGAAGAGAAAGAACAGCTGAACAGCACAATTTAAAGGGTAGGTATACACCCTCTCAGGTGCTTTCAGTCAATCCTATTATAGAAACCATGCATTAATTTCAAGACACTACTCCTCATTTGAACGGAGAATGATGCTAGCAATAAAAAGAGAACATAATGAAAGAGTGAGCAAACTCTTCCTATAGAATTGAGTCCTGCGCTCGACAGAGAAGATCAAACTCCAGTCAAGGTCAAAGATGTTATACCTGTTTATAGATTTCAAATTTCTTATAATTATTCAGTGTTGAACTCCAATGCAAGTACTTAATCAGTACTCTGCAAGGTTCTTCAAGTACAGAACTCTCATATACCTTTACTAAGTCTCCACTCTATAGGAAAAATTTTTGAGTTATTTTCACCTAAAATTATGTAACGTCTTCCCAGAATGTGGTGTGTAAATGTAACACATAAATTAATCTTTAACTTCAAATAAACTTGGTATTTTTAAATCACACTGAAAAAACGTGAAAATAAATATCATAACATAGATATTTATATAGGTAAGTGTGTACCTACATAACACTTTGTTAAACATATGTAACAACAGATCAGGAAAAAAGCAACACATTCAAAGTAGACTGCACAAAATGACAACTTAGATCAGAGACTTCCTGAAGCTACTTAAAACAAAAGGAAAGAAGTTAATTTTGTAAATCATTAGTATAACAAAACAGATTCAGAGCAGGCTATCCGAGGATGTTGGTGAATTTAAAGAGCAAGGAAACTAGCCATTTTCTAAAAATGCCTTTGCACTCCAAGTACGAGAACAGATCAGAAAACTGTATCACCACCTTGCTGTAATACAGAGGGGATATGTTAACACAGGAGCAAAAAGGAAGCAATAAATAGTGATAAAGTAGCACCAGCTGTACCCCTGGAAGCATTCCTTGCAGAAGGGGAATCAATGCACTCACAAACATAGTGTTGCAATTGTTTAATTTAAAAATCCAAATTTAAAATGGTTAAATACTGGAGTGACTTAAACCTTACCAAAGAGCTGCTGGGACTATGATTCAGAGTAGGAAAATACAGCCTCTGGAGCTGCTGATTTACCAAAATTTTTGACCAGACATTTTTCAATAGTTTGTAGTTCCCAAAACATTATACAAATAAAAAGGCCATTACGGTACTCAGAAGGGAAGAAGATACCGATTGTTTTCTCACTGCTCCAAAGACCCAAGTTATTGTCCCACAGCACCCCATCAAGTACAAATGATTTAAAACCATATGATGGTGTGAGATAGACATCTCAAGCCTTTAACTCAGTTCCCCCTAATTAGGGGATGAAAAAGACCTCCTTCTATCATCAGAAGGCACATAAACAAATGGTCTGTAAGTTATCTAAAGGACTGTCCCTGACCTTGAAGAGTCTGCAGGAGTTCCTGAGGGCTGCTGTACACCTCAGCCTAAATACAACGCCACAGAGCAGAGACATTAGTGGGTTTAGATCACACAGAAAGTCATGCGGCATCAAACACCTTCTGCATGCAAAGCACAGAAGGCAAAGAACACATTTTTCATAAAAGTACATGAGGGCTCGGCTATCTCATATTTTCCAGAATGTTGCCCGCACCCAGAGCTAAACCCAAACTTTCTAATAGGTCATTAGAAATTGTTCCATAACCTCTTATGGATATAGCTATATACCAAACAAAACATGCTTAGTTCGTTCAAATGAGGAAGACAGACTGCTCTATCACTTATACATGCATATGTCCCCTGTCCGGTTATAAAAATGCCAATTTAAACAGAGGATTGTAAAAGTCTGGTACATAGCTTCAGCACAAAAATTATTATTTGCATAGTATATTTATTTTAGGCATCCCTGTGCAAAATGAGTTTTTCATAGTTATTGGTATTTTTACATCAATGCATATAAAGAAAACAACATGGTAATGTATGCTCGTGGCTAAGCAGGCTCAAAATACTTCTCTCAATGACTGTTTAAACCTTAACATCTCAGGAAGAAATGCGTAAAAGAGGCTCAGACCATTTATAGTCTTTGTGAACTGTATTTTCAGAAATGCAGCATCAAAAACTTTACATGAAAATACATCTGCATAATGCATCTTAGTTACTTTGACAGGCAACACATAACCACAACCTTTTCAAAAAACAAACAAGTGTTAAACAACACTCTTACCAGGTTTCTTATGTCTTGTTTGTATGGCTTTTTTTAACCTCTATCCCTTAGATCATTATAAAAAAACTACCCCAAATAATCCATGAGATTTCTTACAAATAAAGGACATTTACAATCACCGAAACTAACACAGGGTTAAATTCTGTCTAAGCACACAAAGTTAAATTCCGTCAAACCATATTTCCCTTCTTTTTTAAATTATATATTGAGAATTCTCTTTTAGCTGTCTCTCTCCAAAGATATTCAGAGGCATATTTTTAGGTGGTACTGGCCCGACTTTCACCTCCATCATTCATCTCAAACTGTGAAATAGCTTAACCCTCCAACAGCCTATAATGCCAACAGACCACTATAGGACTCAGCAATTGCTGGGACATATGTAATTTCTTTTCATATAGCTCTTTCCATATAGATATATATATATATATGTGCTCCAGGGATCCAAAGAACGTGAGATGCTCCTAAAAATGGCATTCTTTCTACCCAGTGACTTTGTATCCAGCTAATTGTGTTAAGAATTATTATCCAAGGAGTATGGAGGGAAAAAAAAGACATTCCAAGATATCAAGATTTCTTTCCCAATGCTATGGAGAAGAAGAACCCCCTGAGAAAAATGTAATTATGCATTGAACTAAAAAATCATTACAAGCTTATAAAAATATAACAAAATCAAAAGAATTAATTAACTCATTAATAGAAAGGGCTGGTTTAAGAAAAAAAAAAAAGATTAATATCAAAACAAAAGATTTTTTCACTTTCATTATTAAAAGGGTATTTCACAATAAAATCTCCTAACTTAATTTCATTTGGACTTTTGCTGGAGCAATCACAGCTGAGATTCCTCAGATGTATAATCAACAGGGACATATTTAGTTACATGTATTTATGAACCTTTGAACCAAATCTGAGGTCCAGAAATAAGTCTCCCACTCAGGGTTACTAAATTCATTTGAGATACTCAGAAAAGCTATCAGTAAGTGACTGAATTAAACTGACTCAATCAGGAGTTTCTACAGACTCGGTATCCACGACAGGTATTTCTTCATTTTAACAATATTCTTATTTTAACATCTACTTCATTATACCAAAGTATCAGATCCCATCCTCTCCAGCTGCCTAAAACTCAATGCGAATAAGCTCCCCAAGTTACCACATGCAGAAGGTTTCCATCCAGCATCAGCAGTTCCCGAAAGCTCTTGTGACTGGGGTTGAGAGTCAAAAATGTTCTCCGAATGGATACAGAAGGAGCATGAAGCTCTGAATACTGCTGAAGTGTAAGTTGAATAACAGAAAAGGAACAGTTGAGATAGATCTGCATAAACACGCAAAACAAGAAAATGG
Source organism: Tringa tobata (assembly GCA_033628505.1). NCBI lineage: Eukaryota > Metazoa > Chordata > Aves > Charadriiformes > Scolopacidae > Tringa > Tringa tobata. The sequence continues at coordinate 5,923,916 of JAHREE010000495.1, forward strand.
GACCAGTTCACTAAAACAGTATTAATCTTGTTTAATACTATTTATTGTTATGTTATTTAAAAAGCAGGGAAGAAATAACAAAGAAAATAAAAATAATATGTGCATTATTACATAACAGATATATTTCCTAGAGAAGACACTGGGTGACCCAGAGCATCCAGAACAGCGGCTCTGTACAATTGACAGAGACAGAATGAAAAAGATAAGTAGCTTTCAATCACCGTTTTTCTCCCTCAAGAACTGAGCAAGGTTATTTGGATGTAGTCAGCCCTTAGGAAACCATTTCACCACCTAACCTAAACTAGTCCAACCTAATTTAGCATAACCTAGCCTAACCTAACCCAACCTAATCCAACCTAACCACAACCTGTTAATAACTTAGTTCCCATCAGCTGCCACTCGACACTAGCCTGTGCTTTTGCTGGCCTGTGCTGGCTCACTCTCCCTGCTAAGAGAATGCAGCAGGACACGAGCTATACCAGCTTTATTACATCTAAAAGGGAAAGCTGCAAAGAAATAGCGAATGAATTGCTTAGGTTCCCTTTGCACTTCCACAAATGTAAATAAATGACCACACTGACCAAATTACCATGCTGATAAAATAATCCCAAACCAAAACAAAAATATCTCTGAAAACTTCGTCTGGTCTTTTAAGTCTGCTACAATTGCTACGCTGATCTTGGCAGTACGGGGATGGAAACACCGATTTCAAAGTTGGGGATGAATTTAGTTCTGCAATGAAGCAGGAGTTCCAAAACTTTGCATGTAAAAAACACAGCACATCTTCCTGCAAAATAACTGTGCTGTTTTATAGAACTGATTTTTAGAATGAATTTTTTAAGAAACCTAGTGGTCTTTGTTTTATTTTTCCCAATTTCAAGTACCTCAAGAATAAAGTAACTCTGATTCTACAACCTTCTTGCAGAACAACCCACTGGGGAGAAGTATCTACATTCAATATTTTTACGCTGTTAATTTTAAATTATTATTTTACAATTCTTCATTTAGGATTTGTTTTTCTTCATTCAGTACTAAAAATAATTTGTTCTACAGATCACTGCACAAAGAAATGCCATCTCCCAAAACGGCTGCCATCTGCCACTGTTCCCAGAGCGAGAGAAGCTTCGCTCTCTTCAGGGATGATCAGCTTCATTACTCCTAGGAAAACTGGAACCAATTAAAAAAAGGATGTATTTTCTGAAAAAAATCAGCAATATTTTTGCAAGTGAATAGGGGAAACAGAAGTTAAAGGAAGAAACACCGAATCTGAAGCTAGATAAAATGAGCTTACTCATTCATTCTGCCAAAGGAGTACACCAGTGACTCTAAATTTAGGAACTTGTTTTTAAGGAATCACTGGTACCAATACATCATATACACAAGAATTTGTCCTCTCAGTTATTCCTTTAGTGTTTACTTACAACATGTATACACCAGGTATTTTGGAAAGTTTGCATGTTTGTTTTTAAACCGGGTAAATATTTATTTAACTGACAACGGGTGAATACACATTAGCACAACAGGAATTATAAAGTCCCTGCAGTGTTTTTACTGTTTCAGGAACACGGTTAAACTGGGAACTTCAATTAAGAATATGTTTAAAATAACTCGAAATACAGAAATCCAAAATCTAAGTGTTTAAGTGCTGTCCTAGCACGTGACCACTTAAATAAGGAAAACTAAGAATCAGGCAGCAGGAAAAGCACAGTGGAGTTAGTTGTTCTTGTATATTTAAAAATCCTAATAAACATAGTCATGCACTAATCCTAAGCGTGCAGAGGCATTCGGGCAAGAACTGCCTCTGTAATTTGCCCTGGCAAGTAAAACTGGGAGGGAGGGGCAATAAAGCAGCTATTCACTTAGTACCTTTTCCTCCTGAAAGCTTAAAATAGGCTTCTGGCTAAACTGTATAGCAGATAAAATCTTCAAGCTGCTCCAGAGATTAAGTTAAAATATCTTTAAGAAGGGCAATTTCAGTGTCAGGTTATATAAACTTAGACACGAGTTTCTTAAGGTAAAATACTGTTTTACTTGATCACTACTAATTATGACTGCAGCTGCTTCCTCAGAAAAAAAATTCAAAAAAAATCCCCCAAAACCCAAATCCCAGCATATTCTGTCAAACACCTCTCAGGTCTTGTTGCTGTCTCATTAATTATTTGAATGTTACAGCTTCATCAGATCTGTCTAGTTTAGAGCGGCGCTCTCAGGTAAAACATGTTCTGTCCTCAAAGCTACTGTTTTTTAAAGTCTGCAAATCAAATACATGAAACAAGTTTGCACTGAGTGTTGCCAACCCCCTTATCTTCCACATATTAAACATAAAATTGTTATTCAACATGTGTAGGAAAGTTTTATTTTCACAACCATTATGCTTAACGGGACAGTCTACGGCAGCAAAAAGCCACGTCCAGCATTTAACACACATACCAGCCACAACATACCTGCAGAAGTCACAGCTGAAACACAAGAACTATTAATTTTGGAGGAGCTGACATCTCTGGTCACAGGCTGGATATAAAAAACCTGTTCACCTTTTTTATTTTCCTTCCAAGTGCCAAATGGTAGGGGAAAAGAATGGTCTGCCAGCTTACAGCCACACTGCTAAATCTCTCATCTGGCTCCGCTGCATCCCATTCTGTTCCTGGGAGGTAGATAAATGTCTATTCATATACAGCTGCACCTAAAGATGGAGAAAGAACATTTTCCCATCTGACAACCAAATCTGGAAAGCAGACTGGCCATGGTAGTCTTCTATAATATTTTTTTTTTTGCTGTTTTTACACATTTTGCCATTAAACTAACTTAAATCTTTATTGAAGCTGAACTGGGAATATATCAGCCCCAGCACTGGTCTATCCTACTGCAGAAACATTTAGTTATTCTAAACTATCCTACTGCAGAAATCATAATGGAATGCAAGTTATTGGCTTTTACCATGAAGACCAAACCTGAAAGAGAACAAAAGGAGGCTGCGGGCTTAGCGTGAAGCCACTTCACCCAGGACACCATTCAGATGAGGACCGTGTTCAGTAGTAGCTGTCATGGGGTACATTTTCAGCTATACTGGAATTTGGGTGGACGAGAATTTCTCCTGATTCAGCCCATTCCCTACGCAGAGGCCAAGAACAGTTCTTGGGCAGTATCCCACAAAGGAATCTACAATCAAAGGAATCCATTACATACAGTCTGGGTGTCGTAGCTGCATGGCCAAAACTGAATTTTACAGCTACTGCAGAGAGCAGCTTTGTGGGCAAAGGAAAAGTGGGTAAAGAGCATCCTTAGCTTATTCATAAATCAATGTGTGTTCAAGATTTTCTAAGCATTCTTGAAAAGATATTTTAATAATGGACAAAGGTTCAAAGCCTTAACATATAATAAGAATGCCCTAAATTGAAAGGCTTTAAAGATTCCACTAATTTAGACACTCACAAATGCAAATTCTCCTCTGAAGTCAAAACACACCTCAAATGTGCATGACCGGTGTAAAAATGGTAACTGATGTTGTATCAGAAATGCAGTGAGAATATTTTTGAAAAAACTTCATTAAACCTAGGTGCTATCAGTGAGTGCTCGGTGATCATTATTGCTAGTTACATTTACTATGTGTTTCAGGTAGGAAGCAATTTATTTTGTGCTGTGTAGCCCCACCTGAACATTCTTTCTTTCTCCAGTTTCCCAGTGTGAAATCAGAGTTCTATCCATGTGAATCTTGTGGATGTGATGGTACAGACCGAATTGGTTACTGTGCAATTTTTATTTTTAATTAAAGATATGCCTCATTCCCTGGCTGTAACAGAACTTATTCTTTAAGAGCATAGCAACCGTCACAAAACAAGAAATACCATTCGCCACCTGGGATGAATCTTTGTTTTGTTAAGAGACTGATGATGAATCATTGCTTCATAATGCATTATTCTAGGGGAAGACACTACTGTCAGAGGTCAGGGGCAGGGCAGGTGTGAATGTCTGCATACAACTGTAGTAAGGCCACAGAAGTTGCAGTGCTATGAAAGATAGAATAAACAATTGTAACAGCAATAAAATGCTTCATAAAGATTGCCAACACTATTTCATTAGGAAGTACTGTGGAACACTGCATTCATTTTACATTGTGGTGTTTGGGACATCGGCTGAAGTAGGCAAATAATTCTTGAAAATTATAAACATAGCTGGATTGCAACAACAGTGTATTATTTACATGACAAATGACTGATCTAAGCATAAGACTAGAAGATAGGCAAGGCTGAGCTTCAAATGTAGTTACAAAGCCTTCCCCAGATTGCTTGCACAGAACTTGAACTCTTGGTCTCAGTGTTCCCTTGTGTAACAACATCATTTAAGCGACAGAAAAAAATTTTAAGGATTCATCCAGGTAATTCCCTTTGACAATGAAAACTACAATATAAATGCTTGTCATACATGTGTTTCCTTCTTTACAGGCTATCTTACACCTACCATCAAACCACAGAACTAAAGTAAAACTGTTTATGGAAGACACACAGCTACACTCTAAAATACGGTAAGCAACAATATTTATTGCAGACTACAGGTAAGAAAGCTCGGGAAGCTCTTTACCCACAGATGACAATAAAATCTACAGATATGAGCCTATATTTATTTCTCAATTATTTTTCATTTCAAATAAGCTCTTTTACAAGCAAAAGCTCCTCCTTTGCCTCTGGTATCTTCTTCTGAATGCTCACACTCAGTATCAAGCTAGGTCCCTTCCCAAAGATGCATCTTTACCAGCAGCAGCGGTTTTGCAAGACAAATTATACTTAAGAGTTATGCCTCTACAGCCTTTTAACTCGCTATTTATGACCCTTATGGCTCCTGCAGCCTTCAGTAACTTTGTAATATGTATTCAATTAGAATTCGATAAACAATTCTGTCGGTCAATCATATAACACAGAACCCAGCTCTCCCCTATTTAACAGGATAGCTCTGCAGTAGTAATATGCATAAAAGTTTAGAAGGTGCCACTTTGACAGCACGGATTTTTAATAAATCTGTGTCTTAAAAAAAAAAAAAAAAAAAAAACAAAAAAAAACAACCCACAGCAAATTAGTCTTAAAAAGCCTATGAGTAGCAATTTTAAAATATAAAGATATTTAGGGACTACCCTTTGGTTTTCCTATACAGGGATTTCACAGGGATATTTCCATCTGTCATGAAAAGGTTTAGTGTTTCCTTAAAAGAAATTTAATTCTGAAAGGTCAAAATGAATGAGATAAGGCAGCACCTTAGAACATGCATACATCCCTCTTCAGAATTCATCCCTCTACACTTCCTCACGTAATATCTAATGTTCACACGGTTTTGTTTTTAAAATGTCAATATAAAACTATATTTATTAAAGATTGTTTTCACACAGAAGGTGCACAATTGCAGGGAATGTTCAAGAGAGAAAAGCTGAATGAATCAGTAAGTTACAAATGTGCGATTCTCAGCAACTAAATTAAAACAGTATTAAATAAAATATTTATGTGTGATATTAATCAAGCATTTTCAGTTGCAAAGGCCTGGGTTCAGATACACTACTTTAAAGAACAAAATGTTCATCTTTTACCACTTCCTTTACACAAAAATTCTTTCTGTTAAACATGTTCTCATGACAATTCACATTTTTCAATGTAATATAGTTTATGTTATTACAAAAAAAAAATGAAAAAAGTTATATTAAATTATATTTTTTTTATGTTGTCCTGGTGTGTAACTTTTTTCCACAGAACAGAGCTGTGGAAATTTCATCACAAAATTACTTGTTTTTCTGCGTACTTTCCGGTTTATTTTCAATTAGTGAAAGAAATTTTGTACAATAACCAGTATCTCCAGCTTACCCGAAAGCTAATTACAGGATCAATTACAGCCTCTTCTCTTAGGGTTAATTTACGTCTTAAAAGGAGCTTCATAGGCTCAGAGCAGTAATTCATCCTCTAGTAAAGGAGTGTGACAACAACTTTCATCATCAAAATCAAGAGTGAAAACAGCTGATTGAAGTTGCATAGAAGCTTCCACACATCTTTTTAATTCTCCCAAGTCCTAAGCAGCAGCCATTCCTGTTCAGATCTTTGCTCAAAACGGACCATAAATATGTCTCAATCAAATTAAAAGCACAGATTACTGCATTTAGTAGATCACATACAAACCAGGATCACAAGAGCATTAATCTACACTTGTCAGTCTTGGCACACTTTCACTTAAAACTAAGGCAAACCAGAGCTGCAGTGAAGTACCTGACAGAATTTTCTGACTTGAATTCCGCACAGCTGAAGGATCTGCATGTACAACACTTTCACATTGAGAAGTGCATGCAGAATGCCTCTAAGATCATAGGCAACAGTATCTCTGTCAATTTCAGCTAAGTCACACAATTCATTCAAATCAAGGATCTGATCTCTGGTTACAAATGTCCCCCTCCAACTGGGGCAATAAAAAACCTTCTTACACTTCATTATGCATTACTATGCCTTGATAAACTTCTAACAGCTGCATTAAAAAATACTCAGAACAGTGCATATGAATAGATCATTCTAGGTGTGGCCAGGACAACCATTCAGTGTCCTGACCATCAGGTACAGTCTCCTCCTACGTCCTAATGGAGCCTGTCGGAAATGGCACCTTCTACATGTAACATTAATGCAAAAGGCCTCAGATCCTTTTGGATGCTGACCAACATTCAAGGATTTTCTAGCCTGCCTTCCATGCCATATGCATTACAGTGCTGTGTTTCAGAGACACAGGGCATCTGTAACTTTTCCTAGGTCAATAGGTTCTGCAGATATAATCTATCAAAAGTTTACTGAATGGAACTAAGTATTTTCACAAAAATACTCTAAAGTGTTAATTTGACAGATATGGTGTCCACGGATTCCTACATGATTTTCTCGTATTCAATACACACATGGAATGCTCTGTTTAATACACATACAGAATTCTTTGTTTAGTACGCATACGGAATGTGTATTAAACTTGATTGATAGAAGGGAATTTTTGAGCCTGTACATGAAGTTACTGTATCCTGGATCAAAACTGCTACACAATGAGTTTTGTTGTTGCCTGATCCAAGACCTATTAAAATAAATTGAAAAAAAATAAATAAATCAGTACTTCTCAAAGTACAGGATTCCAATACAAATAAAATTATCACTCAAAGTTTATTTCTTGATTGTCGCCTGTTATTCAACAGACTTGATCTCTGTGCTCTTAATCTAACGAACACCCATTAATTCTTATGACAAAAAAACTATAAGGGAGTTTAACTTCAAATTTGTTCATGACTGCAGAATTTTTACTCCAGAACGTTCCACTGATGCCACTAAGATAAGGAAATTCCCAAAAGTAGTGTTTACTACTATCATAAATTATGGAATTTATTTGCACAATAAACATGTCAAGATATGTATTTGTTACCATTCTTTGCTGTTTCCTGATAGTGCCCGTACCATTTCTTCCAGTTTTCAGGAACAGGGGAAACAAAAAAAGATTCCTGATTCTTCAGCAAGATATCTCGGCTCTCAGCTGTGGTAACTTTCCATAAAGTTAATGAAGACTGAAAGTGTTTCTCTCCAAATACATCAGTAGCACACTACATTCCCTCCACTTCAGAACCAGCTAGGAACTGAAGGTGCTTTTTCCCTGGAGCCCTGGGATGCTCTGCTTCGAAAGAAATGGCTTAACGTTAACCATCAAGTTTGCAAGACTTTCGACCAGCGTTCTACCTAAGCATGAACTAGCAACACATTTTAGAAAAAATTTCTATTCATTCTATTCACTTTTACCAAATTCCAACAATTTTCGTGTCTCTGCATGAGTGAGAGCATCTGTATCAGGGAGAAGGCAATGAGGTTCAGATTCTGTCCAGGAGAGCACAGGTCAGTATTACTCAGGTTACTATTATTCAGGAGAGACAGAGAGGTCTATTTTTCAATAAGAGTAGAAAAACTGTCACTTTACCATGTGACCTGCCACCCCAAACTTTCTTAAATTCCACTTTCTTTGGTGACCTAACAGCAAATTCCACTAGAGAAATGTGGAATGGAACAGTAAGTTGTTTAGGAACTACAATTTTAACCATGTTGTGTGCTGCTGCTTTAATTATGTAAAATCGTATTAAGTAACAAACTGTTTATGCATGAAGTGGATAATTTATACATGAAAAATTATGATGATAATTGGATCATTCTATCTTCTTAGCTCTTCCCTCTTTCACCTCTTCAAACTCTCAGCTGGAGTAATAGACAGAGAAATAGCTGTTCTAGGCTGGGCTAACAATGAATTACATTTTCCCCATTGATCTGCCAAATATAGGCAGATCTTGCTCTGAAGAACTGAATCAACAAACACACAAGCTTGGAGAGACAGCAATGCATATTTCATTATCTCCCAAGTGTGATGGTCTTAAATGCATGATAGGCATGACAACAATGGACCAGAAAGAGAACACACACCTTTGGGGTTGTCACTATCCTCAACTCCAACATTGTTACTGTTGCTTATTAGGGTTTTTTTCTAGAAGGGGGATGGAAGTGAAGGAAACTTGCTTGTAATTTGTATCATCTTTTCTAGAAGTGACAATGTAAGCTATGAATTATCATTTAAACCCAGCTGGTTTCATCTGACTTTTATTACAACCCTAACACTAACTCACATTTATTAAATTTAATAACAGCTTACACTTTATTCGTAGAGTTATACAGGAGAACCAACACACTGCGATCACTGAAAAACCGTTTGATGAAAATATTCTAACATTTCCACTACGTCACGAGATTACATAGCATCCATACAGTTATTCCTGCCTACATCCTAAACGCCTAAATCTCCCTCCTGGAGACTTTGGTCTGTCAGAGGCCGAGCTCTGGGCAAGTTCCAGGGATTCAAAAAGAAAGCCGCCGTGTCTCTTACGAGGCTCTGAAACATGCCCGCGGGGGTGGATGTGCCGGCGGGCGGCGGCGGAGTCACCGGGCGGGAGCGGGCGCGGGGCCTCCCGCACCCTGCGCGACGTGCGGAGCTGTCTGCGGTGCTGAAAAGGCGGCGGCGGCGGAAAACGCCCCACCCCCGAGGGGCTGAAGGTGCTCCAGCTCCTCCACCGCACACCAACCCCGGTCTGACCGAGGGAAGGGACGAGAGAGAAAAGTCATTTGTCTCACGTCCATAGAGCGCACTCGGCTCTTGGGAAGAATCCCTACAAGTCTTTATAAACTTCCCTTCCAGAAGGTCCAGAAGACCTTTCTGTTCAGCAGGTCTGGGACAGGCAAACCTTAGAGCTTGGTTTAACTGACTGGCTGACCGTTTTCAAAACAAAATAGATGGGCAAGGTCATTTTCATGGAAAGACTGGAGTCACCTGCTATGCTCCTAGGCACTGCCCCACAGACGTACCTGCAGCATGGCTGTTCGGACTTCCGACCAATAGATCAAGGTCAAAGACTACTGAAAAGAATGAAAAAGCTAATTTCCATTTGCAGGCAGTTTAGGTCACCCAGAGCTTCCAAATATTGAATCTGCAATCAGTAACAATTACAAAGCTGTCATATTTTTATTTCCCAACATGTTTTGTCTCACGCTTTGTAGAGAAATCTACTAATGTTTAGGGTGGTTTGCTTCCACCAGAGCATGAAACATACCACACCGCAAGCAGAATACATTGACCTTCCTCTGTTCTATAGAACAATTTTTCTTCTGTCAATGAATTCCTGCTTATTTACTCTGTATCTACTGTTAAAGTCTAAGTACGCTTCAGAGAAGGATTCGAAAGGAACACTCGAACTTGAACAGGATTGACAAATAGCTGGTGCAAACAATCCTCCAGGACACAACCAACCATCTGTGGGCATGATTCTACAGACATGATTCATTCTACTGCACATAGCAGGCTATCTGCCGGAATTAAAGGCATGTGCCTTCAAAATACAGACAGCTTTAAAGATTATTTTAAAACCAGCATTTTCTTTAGCAAGGAGAAGATACCTTACGTTCCTAAGCCCAAGTATTTTAAAGGTACTGCTTGTTTTCAGATGTGAAGCGTAACATAAATTTGCAACCACAGGTGACTGTAAATTTTGCTCCGCATGTTCTTCGTTTTATTTTTTAAAACTCAAGTGTGTGTACCAAACCAGACTGTGCCTAAATTAAAAAGCTAGCAGGCATTTAACAGCTCAGAGTGGTACTATGCCCTTTCCTTCTAACAGGCTCCTTCAAAAAGATAACTTCCTTTTTATTTTCAACATGAATGTCAGAGCCCCTTGAAGCTGCAGCTCACTCCAGGCCCTGCCATAACTGTTGCAGTTTTCGGTGTCTCTCAGACTAAAACATAGGCTAATGCTGTTTTACAGGCAGGTATATTTCTGTTGTTTACTGTCAGGCAGCACTGAAAACTACACTAACCTTGATTAAGTCACATGATTGCATCACTCCTTCCACATAATTGCATACATGAGGAAGTTCTTTAAAACAACCAATAAAAAAAAACAAAACTAAAACAGAATTACAACTTTAGTTTTTTAAAGATTCTTTTTTTCTGATCAGTAACACACTCCTAAGGGAATGAAAATTTGTAACTATCTACTTGGATAAAACCACAACCAAATCTTGGAGTAACTACTTGGTATAAGCTGATGCACACAGGAACCTATAACTCTTTGGCTATCTTGCATAACATTTTCCATTTAAAGTTTCTGGAAAATGCATACAGTAATTCAAATGTTTACAGAGGTTTTTTTCAGCTTTGCTCTTCATGCCTCAAGCACCACTTGTGGGAAGATAGACCAGAGAAGAGGGCTCCCACGTTGCAGCAGCACCATTTATTTATTTTTATACAGATAAAGAAACCTCTTCATCAGTACTCCAGTAGTTTTTAGAGATGCTCTTTCACTAGAACATTTGTTTATTGAGTACAATATCATTAAACAGCTTGCAGTATCTTTGATATTAATGTAGAAAAATTGGGTTCTGAGCCAGGAATAGAAGTTTTGCATGTGCAAGGACTGCTCAGCAGGATCCAATTTGGCAAAGAGTCTTCAGTAACATAATACTTCTCTAACATTACCCTAAGTAGACGACTACGGTACCGTTTCACATTGAAACTACAGCATTCATTTGCACAGAAGCGGGACACTATACAATTCTTTTTTTCTTTTCTACTCATTGGTACCTGTGGAAAAGTCATTTTTGTCCTTGAAAGCTGTCATCTCAGCTTTTAGCTCAAGGTATCTTTAACTAATCTGAAAAAGCAGAAGCACCGATACATCTGTGAGTAAGGTATTTTTCCCTTCAAAACTTTGTAATATATCTGTTGTTTCAGTTCAGCTGAAATGCCAAATTATAATTTCTTGGTCAAAAAAATTACAGCTGAAACTAGAACTAAATCCCTCAGGCAGAACCTGCAAGAGTATTCGTGAGACTTATTCTGCAGCTTTATCGGGATGTTCTTCCTACCTTTAGCCCTACCTTTCTTGACAGTTTTTGTCTGTCACATTCCTAGTGGCTGTGCAGCGCTAAATGAAACAAGTCAAACATAAGTTTTTCCCCTCCTCTTAAACATCCTCCTAGATTAAGCTCATACCGAAGACAGTGAAGATCACATACCTTGCACAGTGAAGACAATTAACCTTGCCGTCAAGATGAAGCGCACAGCACGAGACTTAGTCATTGGGAAATAGAAAGGCTGTTGCTGCACATCTGCTAGGGAAGACGGCAGGCATGTCACCGAGAGAGCGTGTTTTAACCTCGGGGCTAAGCGATCCTACAGAACGACCCCAGGCGACAGTCCCTAGCGGGGGAGAGCTTCCTGGCGCGTACGCACCCGCTGTGTTCCTCTCCAGGGCTGAGGTCCATTCACCGACTTGGGCAGGGCGCGCAGAGATCCCTTCTGCCTTTTCCATCCCTTCTGGGGGAAACTCCGAGTACTTACCACCACTGCACCCTTAGACAAACCGCCTCGCACCCCGAGCTATGCCAGCAACGCTTGCTCACCACGGAAGGAAACGTTTTACCTGGATTTCCCTTGCATGGTACACGATGATGAGCCCGAGCAGGATGATGGTGGAGAGGCTAATAAGGCATTTCAGAGCAAGGGAATACAGCGACTCCTGCAAGAGAAAAGACATCACCGTCCCTCCGAGACCCCTCGCACACAGGGTCCCCCGCCGCTCCCGTCCCACCGCCACCCCC
>JAHREE010000495.1:5936484-6150458 GCA_033628505.1 Tringa tobata
GCGTGCGGTGCCAGCCCAGCCCCGAAGTTGGTGGCCTGCTCCCATTTTGTCTCTTCCCCCCTTCCTTTCCCTCCCGAACTGGCTGAATAATTCATTCCCTCAGCTCCCTTTGGCAGAGTAGTGCCTGCACCACGTAAAATCTCTTTTCTGCATTTATTTAAGGGAAGAATCGTGAAAACGGTAAGTGGTTTACCTTGTTACAGCTATGCCATTCTTGTCACCTAGGTGAGATTATAAAAGGGCTTTCTTTTTTTATTTTTTCCCCCTGGCCAGGCAGCCCCGTCTTTGCATCTTGATAAATCAACTGCAAAATGTGGTAGGGTGGAAGGTTTCCTTACATCTTTAACTTCTCACTAATGTTAAAACCAAAATGCACTAAACCCTTTTAGGATAAAAGCCTATGTCCTTATAATCTCTGTATCTCACATGGCATCCGATTTGCTTTGAAACTCTACACCCTTGAATGGCTAGCATTTTAGAAATATGAAGGAGGCACTGACATTAACAGTTTTTAAACATGTTCTGCTTTAAAATTTCAAGGACTTAATTCCTGGCCAAGGTGTACCTTTTAAAGTAAGCAGATATTGCACACACAGAATCAGGCAATCCTCACTAATGTAGTAAATACCATGCTTGTACAATATAGATAGATTATTTGGAAGGTGACCAAAAATTAAAAATATCTGAGTATGTTTACATAGCATAGGTTATTTTGGAAAAAACGCCCATAAACAGGAATATATGTGATATACAGTATCATCATGCCTTATGATAATTCAGAATTTGTTTAACAACCCAAGGTTGAATAAAAATCCACACACATTCTTGCATGAATGATAAAGCACTTTCCAAATACATCAGTCTGTGTTTTTAAATGACAGTAAAGTGTATTTGGGTGCTCTCCATTGCACTCAGTTTCCCTAAGCACCGAAGACCAAGAAAAAAGATGCTTTTATTCTTAAGAATGAACAGGCTGCTTAACACAGCTTCAGATCTTCCATTGTTGGTTTGAAAAAACACAGTGCCATAATTCCATCTCACTGGTCCTATTTTGCCTGTGTTTTCAAACACACTTGAATCGCATGGATCTTAGAAAATGAAAACCTTGGGGAACCTGGACTTTTATCACTCTGTAAATGAAAGTGCTGCACAAGCATGCTGTGAAAATACATGTTTTCTGAACTAGTTAAAGATTTATATAGGCCTAGGCTTAATTTTTCCTTTTCTGTTCGTGCTGTGTCCTTAATGTTTGCTTAAAGATACTTTCGAGTGTTCTCCTTAACAGAAGATAAAATCCTCAAGAGCTAGTTTACCGTGAAAGGTTTTTTAACAAATTTGTAGATCTTTTATGTTTTGTTTAGAAGTCACCAAGGCTCCGTCCTGTATTTTCATCTAATCTGGTGATGCAAGGCTTTGTTAGAAATGTGAAGAAAAAATTGATCTTTTTCAAGTCTTGGTAGACTAAAATATATGATAGCTGTGTTCCATGTGGGGAAATGATTGCATCTATTTTTCTGTTTTTCTAGTTCATATATAAAAGTTACAACTCCCAATTTTAATGCCTCTACTGCTACTATCCTATTTATTTGTGGAAATAGCAAGGACAGTGCTATTACTAGCTTTTGGATATTTCATCTACTTGCTTGATTGTTTCATTATGCGAATAAACAAATGAATATTCCCGTGTTTAACACAAGAGGTCATACTAATCACACAGCATGTTATAAAACTAATCAGCTAGGGGGTTCAGTTCCATTGTGCAACCTGGGATATCTCATCACGAATTCAAGGTCTAAAATAAGAATGATTGAGAGTTTGCATTTTCACAGCTAAAGAGGTAAACCTTCCTCTCTATGACACTGATTAATGAGCTGGAGTAGAAAGGTGCTATTTAATCTGACATCTTCCCTTGTAAAATAATTTTAAAGTTTACTTTTAAAAATGAGTGTATTTGTTTTCAGAAATAAAATATACTCTTCACATAAACTGAATTGTTATATTCTTTTGTATCACAAATAAATTAGCATAGGCAGCTCAGAACTGCTAAATCATGCTAAACTGGTAACGGTGAACCCCTATGAAACAAACTGTCTATTTGGGATTGGGGGCTTTGTTTTTTTCCTACCTTTTCATTATATACTGGATGGAACTGCTCTTACTGATTATCATAGGTCCTGCTGCTGCTTTGCCAAAGAGGCTGTTTTCACATGTGTTTGTGTGTAAATGCATGTGCACACACACCTTTGTGTAAAGTAAGAGAGACGATTACTGCAAATCTCACTTGATGATGATTATCGGAGATGTTTGGAAAACAGGGTTTTTTTTCCAAACCCACTAATTGCAAGAGCAAGATAAATACTGTGGAGCAAAACTGTACCAACAGCAGGACAGGAAGCTCAACAGACGCAGGAAAAATTAGATTTCTGAGAGGGAAAAACCAGTATGAAATATTTGAAGTGACCGCTAATGGCTGGTCATTTGAAAAGCTCAAATAACAACATCCAATGGAGATGCAACACCTACAGGCTACAATAAAAGGTATTAGAAAACTATTTTGGCTGTTATCCTATTGCCCCTGCTCATGCCAGAGTCCTGTTAAAATCGCAGAGAATTCTGCACTCATTGAAGTGTCAAAATACACAGAAAGGTAGTAATGAAAAAGAAACAAAAGGAAAGGGGGGAGTGGGAGGTACGAGGGGGGAAAGTATAGGGCATTCCATTCTGTAATAGTAGTTTGAACTCAAAGCACATTCTGCACAAGACCTAGGAGTTTCTAGAAAGCACTAAAGGAAACAGCCTTTTCCAGTTGAGAAAAAGCAAGGAGGTACACAGCACAGTGAAAGAAGAGTCGCATTATTAAAACCAGAGGTAACACCAGCAGCAGTAGGTATCATGAGATCATTCAGGGGTATCCATGCAGCAATAAAAATGCTTCGTGAGACACCACCAAATGACTGCAGCACAGCTGCCAAGACGATGGCGTGGAAACTAACCATATGAGCCACATGTGTGAATTATCTTTTGCATACCATCTGGCAGGGCTTTTACCCACCAGATGTCTCTGACATTCACCCCAGCAATTTCGGTTGTTGCACAGTCATATGCCTTAACTGGAATTCCACCCCTGCTGGACTTGGGCTTGTGTCAAAGACCTTCTGATAATGTTCCATAGTGCTTGGGGAAGAGAAGAAATACCAAATAATGACTCTGTGCAGATACTACAGCTACATATTGGAGGGATGCCTGCTTTACTGTTTATACTTTCAGTATTACACTGCTCCACTAACCTGCACTTTCTTCTGCTTCTCCAGCATATTGCCAGTGAAAATGCAGATTCACTCCAGTTCAAAACCTTTATCTATTATATGGGACATGTAGGATAGAAAAGATAAGGACACGGGACTGACAGCTCTAAAATGGTAACCAGAGTTTTCAAAAGTGGGGATGTCTTAATTCATGGGGATGCAGCTTTAAGAAATATCTAGAATTCCTGCACACCTTTCCTCCAGTCAGGGGCCTTCCTTAATGGATGGAGTTTTTTCAAATCGTTTGCTAACAGCATTTTTTATTAATGCTAAACATGTTGAAAATATTGGATGGGGTCCACAAAACAGCTGGGAAAGGTGTTTCTTCCCTTAATTCACTTTTCTGTCCTTTCTGGGTATCTTTATAGTACTTGGAAATCACAGAAACCTAATGACTTCCTTTCTTGCCACTATTTTTTTCTCATTATCAAGGGATACTGCCACCTACAAGGAAGCTAACTAATTGTGTCAGCATTAATACTATTTTGGCTAGCTGATACAGGTGCTCAGCAGATGACTATTATATTTGATCTGACTACCTGTTATTGTTCTCACAAATTGGTGTCATTTTGTAACAGAACTTTAATTCAGTGCAATTACTGAAACAGTAACACCTCTGTTTCACCCCATGCAAAAGCACAAAGTGACTTTGAGTGTGTGTGGGGTTATCAAGTGTGAGAGCTTACTTTTATCTTCGTACAATGCAGTATTTGAATATTTTTGACCCATTGAGTCCAGTGGGGCAGTATTTATATCTAAATATAAAATCATACTTTGTGAACTTGGTAGTGTGCAAATTAAAGATTTTTTTTTCCTCTCCATAAAATCTGTAATTTCTGATTCATGTAGCAACTTATTCTAAATAATTAGAACTATTTCATTTGCCCATGTTTGAAAAAGAAATATTTTTTTCCATTGGTGCTTTCCACCAAGGCTTCCATTTTACAATCAGAACATAGTTACTATGGATTTGCACTGATGTTGTATTTGGAAAATTAATTCTATTGTTAATAACATAGTCTCTTATAAGGCTGTGAAATGTGAAGAATGGACTTTGCTTTTATTGGGTGACAAATATGTGGGGTGTATGACTAATTAAAAATCTTAAATGCATTGTAGGTTCTTCTAGTCAGTAGCCCTCCCAGTTCAAAACCTGATAAAATGTAAGGTTGCTTCTTTGGTTGTGTGTTTTTATTTGTTTCTGCAGTCCAGGTACCCTGAAAGGCTCCACAACTTCCACAGCAAGTTCAAATGTCACAAAAGTCTGTTTGTTTGTTACTGTCATGACCATACCTGGAGCCTTCTGGATATGTTCATAACACACACAAACATCAATGTACGTTGTGGGCCTATTTGCAGAAATCATACCTCTAACAGTCTGGAATATTTATACACTTGCAGGACAAATGGAAGCAGGGGACAGATGAAAGCCAGTGTCTAGTTTTATGTTACCTGCCGTCCCACTTTCTACTCCATATACACTTCATTGTATTTGTGTGGTTGTTTTTGTAACTTATGAGATGGCTGACTAGAGGAACAAGTTTGGGACAGAAGAGTGGGGCAGTCACTGAGGGAGGAGCATCTCACTCCTTCCTTCCCAGCTAGGTCTGTCTGCAGCACCTTCTTTTCTCCACTCCCTCCCCTTCACGTCACCCCTCCTTCGCACCCTTCCCTCCTGCAGAGGAGGCAGGATGCTTACTCCGATGGTACCTGACAGCACCTCTGGGTGAAGTGGTGGAGGACAGAGAAGAGTTCAGCAGCTCAGCTTTTTTCAAATTAGGGAGTTGCTCGAGCAATCTGTGCTTTGGCTTGATAAGCTCATAGGCTGAGCAACTGTTTGAAGTGATATTCTAGAAAGTGCTGGGAAGTTTTATAAAATTTTCGTTCTCTGAAGTGTGATTCTTCTCACTTTTCTCCTTTATGCCCTATATTTCCATACAGCTCAACCAAAAATTACCTGTGCTTCTGAGGAAAGGACTAGGCAGTTTTAATTATCAAAGCTAAGTTTAAGGAGAAAGGGCTTAAGACTTTTCACATAGCCCATAAAATCTTATCCCATTCAGTAAACATTTCTATAGAATTAAACTTCTTTCTTCCAGCTGGGTAAAAGCCATCTCTGCAACCCAGTGTAGCTCTTCTATTAGTAAAATGACCTTTTAAAATGCATATCACTGTAGACTGCTTTAAAAAGTTAGGATAGACAGATCATTTCTGAAAGGAAAAAACATTTTTTTTTTAAATTCTGTCTACAACTTCACACATTCAAAATATATTCTACACTAGAGTGGCTGATGCAGAAATGGGAAATACATGGACAGCGTAGTTTCTTCACTCCTGATGAGTATTTTAGATTTTTTGTCTTTTTGGAAGATCAAAACCAAGTTTGAAATGGAAAAGCTCTTCTGGCTTTAATTATGACATCTATGCTGTAACTAACTATTATAAGGTATGTCCTAGAAGTTCTTTCTAATTTTCCTAATACTAAAAATGTATCAATGTTCAGGCCGGTCCAAACAACACTAGATTTTCTGTCTCACAGAAGCCTCTCCTCTGGAGAAGAAAGCCACCACAGGGCGTGGTAGGAATCCATTTTCCCCTTTGCAATCATTACTGCAAAACTAACAAGGCATATAGGCAGGAGATCTTCCTGTACTGTCTCGGTAGACAGCAATGCAGGTACCAGACAGTGTTGAGAGCAACAGATCATCAAATTGTCCCATACTACTCAGTAATGCACTTTCTTTTTAAGGACAGAATTCCGGTATTCAGCCAGCCATGTTCTCTGGAAGGTGGAGATGAAATGTCCACTTACACCTCTACACATCTTGTTTATAGGCACCTGATCCCCACTGCTGAGCTCAAGCACATGGATTAGAGGGGTTAGCAAGCAGTGTGCAGAGATTGAGCTACTCAGGAGTATGAACTGAGTGTAGGGACACGTCGTCAAGACCAGCACTTAACTGATGACTCTCTTATTCAGGAGAATGCTCTCCTGATGGGATAGGAGCTTAAGCATTTTCTTTTAAACACCAGCAGCTGTTGTGTTGTCCTCTTAAATGTAAGCCAGGTGGTCCGGGTGTTTCTTCTCCATGTAAACACAGTAAGGGAAGAAAAAGTGGTTTTCTTTTCTGCCAGCCTAGATGGATTCACATGCGTACTCCATCTCGGAGAGCAGGTCCTAAAAATCAAGCAGTATCGTAGTCGGGGCAAAGAACAACCAATCCCTCCCCTTGCAGTTGTCTACCCATGAAATGTGAAATGATTCATCAGGTGAGACAGAATGAGAGGACACAGGACACATGGATCTAGCCAAAAAACAGTCAGTCTCTTCAGAGCAGGAACAGGAATACCCCCCTAGGAGATGGAGAGAGACCTTTTCAGAGATCCCTTCAGAGGCCCCTTCAGAGACCCCTCTCCAAGAACAGTGCACAAATACCCACCAAACCCCCCCAATATCTACCACTGTCCCCTTTGGAGGGGCCACAGGAGCTGGTTGGCCATCTCCAGACCTTCTCAAGTTGAGCCTTCTACGGCTGCTTCAGCACAGTAACGATGTGTGAATGCTCAGGGGAACATGCAGCACTTTGAACCCCAGATCTTAAAGCCACTTTCAGAATTGTCATGAAGTCTTGAGGCTGAAATGGCATTTGCTAGAAATTTCTAACAATCTCTAAGAGTTTACTCTGACGTTCAAGGGTCACTTATACTTTACAATACAGTCAACTGTGGTGACTGTTAGTCTTGAGTGTGAAATTCAGCATTTCATCTCTCCTGTTAAATATGTAGGGAAAGGAAAATTCACTATAAGTTAATGTCATCATATTCATTTGTCATTTGGTTAACGTGCAGTTGTCAGCTTGGGTAAGTTTTTGTCCTGCTGCTCTTCCCATGCACATGCTACGTAACTGACAAGGCTATCATTCCAAGATGTGAAGCTGCTACGTGACTGCTAGTTTAAGCTGTTTTTAAGTGTCTGCATGTGCTCTTTACTAACTCTGGAGAGCAGCTTCTACTTTGGCAATTTGTTTTTCAACTTCACCGAGCTTTTTTTTATGATTTATGCTTTATGAGTATGTTGTACGTAACAGGAAAATGAAAAAGACTATATTTAACATAAAATAGCCACAATTTTATTTATAAAATGTGAAATGCAGCATTAATAAAAAAAAAAAAAAAAAGCCACATTATAGAAGTTTTGGCTGCTTATTCACAAAAACTGCCTAGACTGATTTTACTCTGATCTACCAGAAATTTACTCTTTAAACTCCTGAAGAAAACTTACCAAGTCAGTATTCAATGGTAGCTAAAAGGCAATACAACAATTGTCCTGCTGAAATGTTCCTGTATTCTAGACCTAATCACCAGTTTTAGAGAATTTAGGAGTTTGGTTCTACTTTGTTTTACTTTTGGACTGCCATGAACATGGACAGGGTACCTAATTTACTGGTACATGGCATGACTTTGCAGAAAGTACACTCAAGATCGTATTTGCCTGCTTACATTAGCCAGTGCTACCATGCAAACAGAAGCAATATCAACAAAAATAGGTATGATTGCAGAATTGTGTACTGTGGTAATTCCATAAAGGCTAGAAGTAGTTATGATGAGAAAAAAACCCCAAACATACTGCTAAGCACATTCGCAATGCAAGTTACACTGAACTGTCACCTTTTCACATATCAGATTGAAATTGCAGTTCCCACAAAGCTGGATGATCATTTGGAATTTTTTCCCCATGACAGATAATAACATTTTCCACAAAAAAAAAAAAAAGGCCGGTGCCTGTTTCCGAGCTGTTACATGGCAGAAGTAAAGGATCTGAAATTTTGTTGGTAAAAAATAAATCAATAAAGACCATCTCTGCTTTCTCAAATAATCAGCTATTATTAAGTTATTCCAATTCTCACCCTTTTCATGCTCCCTTCTGTGCACGAGGAGATTAGAAGTTTTTGTATTTCTCATTCTGAGCCTGGTACATTTGTTAAACAAAAAAGTCACAGAATGCAGTCATGCAAACTTTGAAGTTTGGCAGATAAGACCTGAAGGTGATCACCATCATTTCTGCTCCTGCACCAATGAATAGCTGTCTCTCCAATACAGAAAAATAACCAAAAGGGTGGCACAAGAATGTCTGTGCTCAGAACACCTTGTGCTGTCCTGTGGGGCTGGATACCCCAGGCAAAGCCAGAAGGGCATTGGAAGTTTCCAATGTCCTGGGTGACATAGTCTAACTACTAAAAAATTCTGTGTTTATCTATGTTCCTTTATTTTCCTTTTATTGCAACAATGAAACTACTTTTAGGGTTTTGTTTGTTTGTTTGTTGTTTTTGTTTTGTTTTTTTTTTTTTTTTAAATTAAATGATACTGAATGTCGAGGGTTTCTGGTTTCACCAGGGATGAAAAAGAACTCCTACATCTGATTTGATGTAAACCTAAACTTCCTAATTCCCTTGCTCAAAAAATAAATTATTCACAGTTTTACTCCTTCTAACTTTGTTCACCTCTCTTTCAAGTGTAATGCTTTCATTTCTACAGGCAAGTATTTACACAGACCAAATGTGTGTGCCAGTGAATGTTTGCTCATGTCTTCCTACAAAAGTATCTCTTTGCAGATGTAAATGTATATTTTGTAGACATAGTCTGAATATTTGCTTTTGAAAACTGCCCTAGAAGATAGTGGCAGATGTAATTGCGGAATCTAGGTCAGGATGATAAATCTACAGCAAGTGAAATACAGGAAGCATTAATAAAAAGCGATAGAATTATGCCTGTCATTTTCTTATGAGATGTAATGGCTTACATTTGCAGAAACGTGGCTGCTGTATGGTAGGCACAAACTCGGCTGATAAGTTTGCATCTACACTTGTACCTGTGTAACTTCAGGGCTGCAAGTAGAGTGGGAAGTTAGGTGCTAAAGCACTGGAAATGGATGCACAGTTCCCACACTGGAGGAAAGAGTGGCACTTCTGCCTAATACGAGGCAAAAACTTGCATGAAAATACCCCTAGTACACTCATTTCTTTTTCAGTGGCCAAAAGCCATTCAAGTGGATTGGTATTGCTTATTGGTCTCTGATCTGTGATATAAAAGTAACTCATGAGAGTGGAGCTAGAAATGAAAATAAAACAGCAGTCACTGTGGAGGAATACTGGAAGTATAGAGATGAAATATGTAAGGTGGAAAGAATGGTAATAAGGGATAAAAAAAGCTGCAATTCCAAAATAGATGTGACAGCAGATGTTTAAAAAAAAAAATATCTGAGACTTTGGGATTGAAAAGTGTAATTACAAGAATAGGAGGTGATGTTTTGGCCAGAAATATGACATATGTACAAAAGAAATTGTCTAAATGTGATCTGTCACCAGCACTGAATTCCTTAAAATGCAGGAATGTCGGTAATTAAATGCCAATGATAGATTCTGGGAACAGATTTTATCCATGCAGAATACAAGTATAATTTTGGCCTACGTCCTGAAGAATAAAGGATGGCTTGCTGATTTAAGATGCATACGTGCTCTTTTAAGGACAGTTCTACAAGTGAGAAGATCTTGCTGTCTTTACAAACTGGATCTCAGTCTTCAACAGGTGGAGGAGCTGGCTGGGATGTCCTCCCCCTCATCCTCAGCTTCGGAAGGCAGACAAGGTCCACGAGCATCAGGACTGCCCCTCTTTGTAATCCATGGGGAGACGGCAGCGCCCAGGCTCCAGGTTTAGGTGAGCATCCTGTCCCTGACAGGAGCTAATCAGAGATTTGGTAGACGGAGAGTGTTAAGGACCTGGCAGTAGATACAGGGATAATCCACTCCACTTGTTAGGGCTTATAAGGACAGGAGAAAGGGGAATGCATTTGGGCTGACTTTAAATGCCATGGGGGATGGAAGCCTGGTGACCATGTGGAGGGAGGGACAGGCATATTTCTGCTGCTGGTGGGAGCCCCTTTCCAGTGCATCTCCACCATGCAGCAGGCCACCAGGGCGTGCGTGCCTGTCTGGTCTCAGCTCTGCCCCAGAGCAGTTTTGGCACTGCTAGCTGTGAGTAGTTTGGATCTCTCTTCTAAGGTCTCTTATTTGAAATGCTAGGTATAAATCTAAATTGATACCCCAGCTGCCTTCTAATCTCTCTGAGCTTAAAGCTTAGACCTATCAAGACAGTAATTTGCAAAGGTTTACATTTTATGAAAAAAGAATCCCATTACAAATCTTTAATATTTCAATTTCTGATATTTCATTTGTTTGCTACTAACTTTTCTGGTAAGAGAGAGAAAACACAGGTCCTGTTCTGTTTTTCTGGAACATATTTTATTTTTAGGCCCTTTTATTTAAGACACTATTCTTACACCATTGTGAAGTGCAGATATTTAGAAGACCACTCAAAAAAGCTAAGAAGTGAGGAGGGCATGTAGTACGTTTTTTCCACAAGTGTTTTCTATGGCTGGCCAATGGAAATTACCCCTCTCTCAGCCTCAGCCTCCTTTAGCACTGAAGTGCCCTCCTTGAAAGGGAATGTCCAGCACAGCACTTCAGAGAAAAAGGCATCGCCTTCAAAGTTATTAAGCTTTTCTTGTTATTCTTCACCCTATTACTTATGTGTGCACCTTTGGCTGTGACTGCATACTGAAGCTGTTCACTCAGCTACCTACAGTAATGGATAGAATCATAGAATCATAGAATTGTCTAGGTTGGAAGAGACCCTTGGGATCATCGAGTCCAACCATCTACCCTACTCTACAAAGTCCTCCCCTACACCATATCCCTCAGCACCGCATCTAGTTGTCTCTTAAACACATCCAGGGATAATATTCCTACCTCAGGTGACGTTGTAAAAGAAGGTTAAAAATTGTTCCTTTATTGCTACATTAAAGCAATAGTTTCCTAAGGTTCCCAACTTTACATCATTTGTTGAAGCCAAGCTTATCTACAAAGTCCAAGCAAAGAACTCATAATTAGTAATGACCAGCCCTACCACAACATCCTTTATCCTGTTAGGGCATGTGCAAGGATTAACCCAGTTTATTTTTCAGGAGACTTACGAATGTTCGGGTTTTTCTAAATGTGCATGTAACAGAGCAGTGCAGGAAAGGGGACAGATTCGTGTCCGCTATAGCTTTGAAGAGTATGGCTCAGGCACCAAGCAAGTTAACGTCAAACTCTTGGCAGAGTATGCCAGGTCTTTTGGAACTTCTTAGCTGATCTATTTTGCCAAACTGACAATTAGATCAGGTCCTTAGCAATTCTGAAAATTAAGCCAATTACTACGATACTAACAGATTTAGTACTCTTTTTTACATCTAATGCAAGTTTCTATTTTTCAATACTACGCAGAAGAAAAAAAGTGACACAGCACCAGTGCAAGCAAACACAGGTGATTTCCCTGGATGCAGACTTTTTCTAAAATAATATAAACAAGACAGTGTCTTTTATAAGGTTATGGAGAAAATAGATACTGAATATGTGCTTAGTGAAGCATCTGAGAAGAAAGTATTAGGTTAATCAGTAGTTTTGATTTTGGATGGCTATTTTTTGTGGTGGCATTCATTCTCTTGTAGCATTAGAGTATTACATAAATATAGACTTCATATTAAAAGTGGATTAGTGGAATTATGCTAATTCAGGGAGGAGGGAAATATATGAAAAGAGGCATTAAATATTGAAATCAGACCTACTGGAAAAGTAGAAAGTACTTTCTCAGTAACAGTATGACATTGGATGCAAATTAGACATAGTAGATGAGAAGAACTTTCAAGGAGAAGCCCAAGAAATTTGTATCTGAAATTTGAAGAACTGTGCACAGTATTCTTTGGCCTGTGTTGCAGCACTGTTATATTCCTCTGTAAAGATATTGCATAAATATGTTTATTGTATGAACATACTCTTGTATATGCTACTGATTTATATATGAATGCATGAAATGGGCAATGAGGTTCAAAGCAGAAGATTATGTCTACTTCTTACAGAAAGCAAATCCTTAATTTAGGTTTATATAGTTGCCTGACAAAATATAGCCTGTTAGGAATCTCCAAAAAATAGAATTATTGGATATAATCCTGATGCTTGAGAAATGATAAAGGATCAGTGAAGCACAAAGACAGTTGGCACTAGAAGAAGAAACAATTAGAAAAGAATCCAGATTAGGAACTTGACAATAGCTCACAAGCTTATCTTTGAAACTGTATTTTCTTATTTTTAGAAATTAATTTGAAATGGTGCTCACTTAAAGTAGGGAAATACTACATATCCTAGAACACCTTCGCTCATTTCAAGACTTGCCTGTTTTGAGTAGCTGCTCAGTAATTTGCATATTGTAAATTCCTGGTTCCGGAAAATTTCCTAGTAGATGGATTTCTGAATTCTGGTTTACATTAATTATCTCTCAGCTAAGTATATCTTTACAATAATTGCTCAAAATGATGAAAACTATTACACTAGAACATAAATTATGTAACTCTAGTGTTTAACCAGTGAAACTCCTCACTACTGAATACCTGCTCCGCTCCACAGAGCATCCCTTAACCTCTCTGACAAGAACTAGAGGTTCAAAAGCTGTGCACCACGTTCAGCAGTAGTATCAAATGCTGTATTTCTCAGAACTATAATAGTTCTCGGGTATCTAGCCACTAATATAATCCAGAACCTTTACTTGATTATTACAGCTATAAACTTTACACAATACACTGGAAGATTTAGTCATCTAACTATGAAATTGAGAAGCAACACGTGAACCCGATCTGGCCAGTAGACAGCTGCCACCTGAAGGACAATGGCACTTCACAACAATAAGATGCTACCATACACCAAACAAGATAGACTCCCAGATCCATACTGTATCCTAGGGCACAGTATTCACCGTCACTCACTGCAAAATGAAGGGGAGGTGGAAAAAGAACAGGACAAAATGTTGCCTGTGCCATGTTTCACCAGTTCAGCACACGCCCAAGATGCAGAACAAATAGGGCCAATATCTTCCTCTGCTTGATGAGCTTTAATGTGCGTCTCTTAGCTCAATGCTTTAGCCACTAACCTAGAGGGTTCTCTGAAATGGGAATCTTAATAGAATACACTTTAAACACTCATTAGTACAGGGACTGGAATCCAGGCTTCCAAGTCCCAAATGACCTCCTCAGCCATTAGTCTGTAGAGCTTTGCAATGGCTATTTAATTATTCTGTTCAACAGTAAGAGTAATTGAGAAAACCTTACCCTATATTCTGGCAATTAGAGAATCTGGCTCAGAGGGATTTAAGATTTTATCACACAGGAGAGATCTACGGCGTGGTCTCTCTCATGCTAGGGTACAGTCCCAGTCCCTAAGATTATTTAATAAGTGAATTTGTGGGAACAGGTAGTAACACCTCGGCTTTGGAAAGGGCAGTAAGGGAAGGAGAGAAGCTGTATAGCAAGTTGCAGAAATGCCTACCAGAGTTGGCCATGATGGTGAGAAAGGTAGAAGAAATATTCAAGATCATTGTGTTCTGGGCAGATATAGATATGAGCTGGGGGCTTAGCTGGTCATTGCATGTAATGCTCTGGTCATGGCCATCCTCAAAACCAAGTGACTTGATGATTTGACTAATAGAGAGAAAGCATATCTGTAATCAAGTAGCAGATGTGATCTGACATCTTTCAACAAGTGTCCCATAAAGAAGAGATCCAGACGGACAGTTCAAATATCTCTCCCATATTGATTTCTCAGTAAAAGGGGATATGGGAAAAACAAATTAAGCAGGGAGTATCAGCCAGTATTTGCCTATGCATTTGGTGATTCAAGATGAAATAGCTGAATTACTGACCGCAGAATATATAACATCTTGCTTAAGACTACATCCAACATCAGACAGCCAGCAAATGGCCGATATGATGCCAAGATTCCTGGGAAGATAAGGGACACTACAGATCAGTAAACCTGGTGTAAGGACTGCAAAACTGAGTAAGAACTACAGTAAAAGATAGAAGTAATACACACAGAGATCAACATGATTTTGGGAAAGAATAATTTTTTTTTCTTCCCCATCAGGAGGGGTCCTATTTGAAAATTCAGTGTATTTCTTTGAAGAAGTCAACACAATTGTGTTAGCAAGGGGGAACCATTTAATACAGTTGGATTCAAAAGGCAGTTTCAGAGGACCCTGAGATCAAGATGTCTTTGCAGTAAATAGCTATTACTTTTTTTCTAATTTTTCTTAAGCATTCAAATAGATTGTTATGTGGCAAGGCCATGGCACTAAAATTTAATAAAGCATTTCATTTACTGAGGCAGAATAGTAAGTCACTTCATCAAAACATTTCAAACCCATTAATTCTAACAGTGGTTTGTTTTTTTTTCTCTCTCTGCATATACATTTCAAGATTATGTTTGTAAGTACTAAAAGGATGCATAGCAGCCCTGGTAATCTTACTGCTCTTCCACCAAGGCCCTAATGTGAATAAATAAAACAACGAAAACCAGCAGCTGAGTATGAACAAACTTTACATTAAAATACAGCATACCTTTATTTTGCCTGTTGTGAGGATGTGAGTCCCGTGGCAGGAATATCTCTGCAAAGAAGGGTGGGTGACTAGTCAGTGGGAAAAGGGAGAGGCTCCTCCAGCAAACCATTCAGGGAACTAAATTCTGAAAAATCTTTTTACATCTGATTCTAGGGGATGACTATTCACATGAGTGAGTTAGCTGGTTAATCAGAGCAATCAGGTTTAAAAGTGAAACATAAATAGCCTTTTATCAAAAGTAATAGTTTCATCAAGGATGATACACAGAAAGGTTCCTCTTCCTCTTTTGTACAGTATATTTTTTCTCCCTTTTCCTGCCATGTTGTGTGCATACAGTAGCAATAGCTTAAGTTTTATATATAACTATATGCAACAGCAGACTGATTTAATTAAAAAAAAAACAACAACCAAGGGGTGGGAACAGGGTGCTTGAGTCAGTTTTTAACCGACAGCTAGTCAATACTTTTCATGCAGCATTTTACTTCACTTTTCCAAAAGGAAACTTATGCCTAACATTTGTTTGCCGGGAGAGAAAAAAAAAAGTTTCAGATTTTAGGGGTTTATTCCTTTTCCATTGCACTCTATCTATCTTCTTCAGTAAATGGGATTTGGGAAACAATTTTAGCTGAGAATATTGATTTCAATTATACGAAGAAGGAAGATATAGAAGGATTACTGGAGAGAAAGAGTAAAAGAGGAAGAATGTTGAGAAATGCTGATCTTACCAAAAGAGAAGCACTGCTGTAGTGGAGATATTCAGTTAATGAAAGATAAGCCAAATCCTCTTTGTATATTAATTTCTCCTTTGAATTCTCTGTCTTTCATCTAACGGGAGTAGCATTAGCAATCTACACAAAAATAATCGTGCTTATCTTATAACCTTGTAAATGTGAGAAAAATAAAGGAGAAATTAAGAAATTGAACTTCAACATTTGCAGCTGGACTATTTATATCCAATCTATAAATATGTAGGACATTGTTTTGTACTCCCTTTGTTTTATTGTACTCCCTCACATGGCTAAGCCAAAGACAAAAAAAGGATCTATTTTAGATTTAGTTACAGCTTTTGCAGCACTCAGTATTGTGAAAAAGACAGCTTTCTACTTCAAAACTGCTTCCCATAATATTTGTACTTTGCAGATGATTTACAAAAGCTTTGATTTTAATTTAGGGGAGCAGAATTGAAAATTACTGAGGCATCAGAGAACTGTATAATCCTTCTAGATCTCTTTTTCAGAAATTGAGTTGAGAGCTGGATGATATAGTGGTTTTTTATCCCGTAATATGTATAACCATACCTTATGTTCATTTGCTTATTTCATTGGTCTACTTCCTGATAACTGCTTTGCTAAAGAACGTAATCTTTCTGTATCTTTTAAACCTTTTTTTTTTTTTTTTCAGAAGTGGCTTAAAAATTTGGCTGTCTTATTTCTTGATAGATACACTTGCCACTTTAAAAAGACCTGAGCTTCAGAAGGTGCTGAGAATCCAGTCTCAGGTATCAGACCTTGTAAACGCCTGAAGTTGGGCACTGAAGGCACTGGTTCCACATCAGTGCAGGCTTGTGAAAGTCTTGGACTTGCCACCTGCCCTATGTAACTGCAGCTGATGCAGGGAGAAATATCAATTCCTATATAAAATCCCTATCAGAATTGTGCTTGAGCCTACTTTTTAGTCCCGTTTTCTGAAGTATGTAACCCAAATTCCTCACCTCAAAATCAAATATTCAGTAGGATCAAATGCCTAGGAGAGCAAGTGGAAAGATACTCATTTCAATAGATGCTGGATCAAACCTGTGCACACAGTAATATCACCTACTCTACCCTCTGTGTATGTGTCACATTTAACACACTGCATCGTGGAGCCAATTCGGTATCACAGTACTGAGTATTGCAAAAATCTAACTTTCACGTAGTGGAACCCAGTCTTGAGCACCTAGGCTCCCCGTGCAGAAGAAAGACGAGTTTCCAAGAGCTAGCTAATAGGTAAACACAAGTGTAAAAAATACATTTTCTCTGTGGCTTGTTTCTTAGGTTAGTAAGCATCAGAGGTGAGCGTCTCTCTCTGCTTTGATTTCAGAACCTGAAACCTCTCCTGAACACACATCAGTATAAAAGCAAGCCAGAAAAAGGAACAGCATCTTCCCTCCTACGTCATAGCCTTAGGATTAGAAACTCATCTCCTACCTTTTGGAAACCCTCCCAGACTAATATTTTACTGTCTGTATCTCCTGCCAAAGTGTTGAATAAAGTCTTTGAGGAAGAAAAAGAACAGAAAAGGAGCGTGACTATAGAGCCTACAGGCTCCAGCATTCGGTGAGGCAGGGATTCCTGATGTCCAATACTCTGATCTTTGTCCTTTTTCAATATGGAGCATCACATCCTTGTCCTCTTCCTGCTGTGTTTTGAAGAAGTCAATGTCTGTGGATAGATTTCATGAAAATACATTTCATGAGGCTTGTACAAAAGCCTACCAGACCACTGCCTCAAAGAGACTGATGTAGTAACATCTAATTTCTGCGTCCATGTGAGATTATGTGTTAACTGTTCAGCAAAGATAAGACAATGCTTTCTGGTGTAAGAAACCTTTAGAGGCAGAAGTTAAAATGATTGTGGATTAAGTCCTGCAGATTAGCACTGAACAGACCCTTGAAGACCTCCCAGATGATAGTCTTTGTGAATACTTACCGTATTTTGCTGGTTGCTTCCAGGTGGACAAGGAGAAGAGAAGGTATAAAAAGCCCTGCCATCTGTGTGTCTGTGTGTTGACACACAGCAAAGCACAGCTGCAGTTTTGAGCTCCCCTGTGTCACCATTTCTTGGCGTGCCTACATTGCTCCAGTGATTCAGTCTGCCTACATTTCCCATGCACTAATAAGAAAGAAAAGGCAAAATATCATATCCATGGTTCATTTGAGGTCTCTTATATGTGATTCATTAGCAAAAACTTTAGGATTTTGTAAAAATATGTTTATTGAACTCAAATGAGATGGCTAACAGCAACAATGATTCTCTCTTTGCTGGTGTAATATCCCCTGCATTGAATTTTAAGTATTGGTGTGTATTTGAATACATGTGTCCCTCTAACTGCTGCTTTTTTTTTTCCCTCATGACAGTTGTAGATCTGTTAATGCAATAGATATAAATTGAATAAGCAAAATTGTTGAGAGCATTTTACCTTGAGCTAGGAGGCACAAATTTCTTGTCCGGCCAGCTCAGGTGTGTCCCACAGCCTTGTTCCCTGCACTTGCAGTCTCAAGGTAAGGGGTAGAAGGAAGCGCGACCAAGTCTGTTTGACCCCATTAGTTTAAAATTACCCTAAGTCTCACTGCTTTCCAAAGTTTTTTCTTAATCAAGCAGCATCCTCGTCCAGTCACTTGTGATTCATGGTCTGGAGTTGCCTTTCTGAGGTAGAAGAGCTTCTCTTTTTGGAAGAAAAAAAAATAATAAAAGAGCTGAAAAGAATAGACATAAAAATGCAGCTTGGAACACTTTTTTTTCCAGAACTTGGATTCAATGTCTCCTCTGTCTAAAGTAATTCTCAAGGAGATCTCAGATCAGCCTGCTCCAGGCTGGGGGACAGATGTCACCCCCAGGCTTTCATCCTGAAGCTAGGCCACAATTTGAGAAGAAACCAAAATTCACTGGATGAGAATGCGTTAAGATTTCCTTGTTTTTTCTTTTATAAGCAATTCCAGCAAACACATTTAAAATTTTCAGTACATGAAGAATACCAGCTTGAATACACATACTAGCAATTACTGAAATTGACTATTCGTATACCATATATTGTCAGCTGTAGAATTCACTTTTTTTGTATTGGTAAAAGAATTGAACCTACTATCATTGCCAAACTGATTAAAGTATATTTCCTGTTTCCTTTTCTGTATAGTTTTCATGACTTCTGCTGTGTAGTTACAGGGTTGCCACTACCACAGGCAGATATGTGTAACTATAAACACGTGGAAGCCAAAGAAAATGTTTATTTAATAAAGCTTTATAAACACACAGAAGTATGTAAAAAGTTGGAGCACCAGCTGAGTATTTTATTTATGCAGTTCTCTGCAAGCAACTGGCAATACAGGTTAATAGAGCTGCCTAACAAAGGCCAGAAGTGCAGGCATTTACAATGCACATAAGATAGTAGCGTAGCCATTGTTACAGCAGAGACTTGAATGTCAGTGAAGTGATTTGGCAAGAGAAATTTTGCTAGACATTAAGACAGACAGTGATGAGGTGAAATTTCTCTTATTCTATATGTGTCTTTGGTTGAGCAAGGGTAACTTATCGTTCTGTTTATATTTTCTGCATTTTCTGGCTCAGCCTAGAGGAGCTCAAAGGAAGAATCGCATTTATTCAGAATTATGCTTTCCTCTGAGTCCTTACCCTGTGATTTCTGAGCGCTCCTCTCTATGCCAAGTCTCTTAGAGAAACTCCGGCCCCAGCACACAGCCAGAACAAGCAAAGTGTGCTGCGTGTGCCCTGGCCACGGACCTTTGCCTGGCATTCACACAGAAACGCTCCTTTCTTCTCGGCCATGCTCCCCCTCGGTTCACGAAAACAGAAGGGCTTTTACATCATACTGCAAGAGCGTTGTAATTCCTGTTTTCCCTCTAGCTACGCTAGCGCAGCCAGGCATCTTTCTGTACCCGGGCCAGTCCCGTCCCACCTTCCAGTAACGCCCTGGCTTACAGCCTGTGAGCTGGGGGAGAGGCGCAGTCAGCACTGCTGACGTCTCGAGACTTGGGTGGCTTGTCCTACAGCCTCAGCACGTCAGAAAGCAGAGCTTGGCTACCCCAGCGAGTGGACAGCCCGCTCCCTTTCCTCTGCCTGCAGCAGGCTTCGTAGAACAACAAAGTTACTGAAGGTCAAGGAGCCGCTTTTCAGCCTGAAAAGGTCCTGTTTCTTTTTTCATCACTATTTGCACATAATTAGGTATGTTAGCGAGACTGCCATGGTTGAAATCCTGCCTGTCGTACCTGTGTGATTAATCACATTATGCACTAAACCTTGAGAAGGGCTATACACTTGAAAGCATAATTCATTACATCTTGATATAATCAGTATTCACAGTTCTCATTGATTTAAGCTGTTGAGTTCAGTACCTTTCTTGAATAAGACTGGATTTGACCCTAAATATTTGCCTCCAAAAATAAAATCAGTTGTAAATAGATTAAACTCAGAATCATTCGAGCTGTAGACCCCAAGATAGATAGATATTTAAAGATGTGATTTGTAATTGTGGTCTACCATTCCCCTACACCATTGTGAAGTGATAAAAATGAAACACTTTTGCATGTCAGTTATTTTTTGGCATCCTTGTAAAGTGAAAAGGGAACTAAAATAGTTTGGAATTTACTTTGATAACACAGTGAAAAGAATAAATATTTCCAAATAGATGAGCACAGGGCTCAACAACTGTCATTCCTTTGCCATTCAACATAATCAGGCTGTGCCTGATCAGAAGCAAAAAGTGGATATTCTTTGCATAGCAAGCACCCTTTGCAAGCAGGTAGCACCATGCCAAGCTTCCACAACATCCCTGAGCTGCTGCATGCACTTTGTACAATTAAAGATTTCATTTTTAAGAGGTAGCATTCTGTTTTCTCAGATGTCTGTGGCTCCTGCATTTATAGGACATGCGTCTCAGGTTTCATTATTTATTACTCTACCATCATTCACCCTGTCACCTGTTCAGCCATATAAAGCATCAAATGCAAGCACGCATGAAGGTAGGGAAATTGTCATATTATCTGTTGATAAATAAGTGATATAAGTATTAACGTAGAATGGAAGCATTAGCATAATTTACAGCTTTATATGACAGCACGGTAGCCATCCTAATAGGAGTGCACTGCCCTTTAATGATATTCTAAAAAATTTCTGAAGTAGGTAAACACTAAAACAGTGTCTGATACAACATGTAGGTAGTATGCTTGGTTCTTTTTCTGAAAACAAATGAAAAAAATAAAACAACAACAACAACAACAAAAATCCCAACACAGCACAACTGTTATACATTAAAGTCAAGCTTGTCATAATACATCATACCGCAAACCCTCACCCAAACACGGCAACCCACTGCACTCTTGCCACCATAAGGTTCTGGGGAATAGTCACATCTCCCACCACATGACTACAGAAGTGGTCTGGAGTTTGAATTTAATATTGGGCCAGACAAAATATTCATGTCTACACACACACACACACTTACCTTTCTTCCCCACTCCCTTTAAACAAGATAACCCCAGTTGGCACTAGACTTGAGAGGGATTTGACACCTGAAGCTTGCTCTGACACTGTTAGACTTGCATTATTTTCTAGAAGGGATCTGATGTAGTATTTGAGCAATTTTGCATTCACAAAACTAAGCTACAAAGAGACTTGTGCTTTTATGCACAAACATTTCTACATGTTCTACGAAATTACCTCATTTAAAACAAATTAAAGAACAGAGGAAAGGTTCTCACTTAACACAGGACTCCTAAGGATGATCATTCAGTTTTAACAATTTTGCGGTGGTTGCCAAGCATTTCAGAAACCAAGTAAAGGCCTGAGACAGGTTCTGTTAGTTGTTAAAGGCATTGTTTCATGCAGATAGGGCAGTCTTTCCAGAGGTGACTCACAGCAGAGTCTAGCCTTCACGAAAGGGCTTGTGCTACTTGAGACCCCTGTTACTCAGTGAACAAAAGGTGCTTGACATTCTCTAGTACCCTTCTAAGAGATGCACTGTATTAATTCACCTGAGTAAAAAGAGTGGAATACAGACTGTGCCTCTAGCTCAAGTACAGAGTGCAAATGAGGTATTTCACCTAGCAGGAGTGTCAGTCAGCTGGACTTCAGCAGTTCTTATTATATTGTCACTTGATTAAAGCCATAGGTGGAAAAAGATTCAGGTCAAACTAACCCTAAAACTAACACTTTTTAGTACAGCATCTCACGCTGTTCTCACAAGTTGGCCACAGGTCAAGATAGAAGAAGCACAGCAGCCTAGACCTGGCAATAGCAGAAAAAAAGGCATCGCTCACTTTTGGGGTGAACTGCCCTGATGAGTTCCCAGCAGTCGAACAAGCCAACTGCATAGCTCCTGGGTAACTGACTGTCTGCATAAGAGTGGTGAAATAATAAGTGATAATAAGATTATGTTATTCCTTACATGATAAAAGAAACATGCAGAAATATGCAACTTTTTAGAAAAAATCAGTATAAGGTTATCCACAATTAATTTAATGATTTGCCAGTACTTGTGTTATTAGTCACAAGTATTCCAATGCTCACATCTGTAGCCCAGATGTTTTCAGTACATGTGTTCGCTTCTACAGGATAAGGGATGAGAGCTTACAAATTGTTTTATAAATCAATTCTCAGGGTATTTTAATATTCCAGACAGAATCCAGAATGCCTTTCTCTTAAGATCGAAGTTATTGGGGAAGTTAGACAAACTTAACAGATCATTTGCGCAATGAAGAAACATTGGAAGCAAAAAAAAAAAAAAAAAAAAAAAAAGAAGAAAACCAGCCAGCTTCTTAAGATTATTCCAGAATATCCACTGTCAAAACAAATTAGCTTACTGTTGGGTTTTTTTTTGTTGTTGATTACAACAGGAAATAACATAACAAAGTCTACAATTCACATTTTCACATTTATGGAAAGATAAGAATTGGCATTTTCCCCCTGAAAGAGAGATACAAATTACATTTCTCACCGAAAGAAGAAACCATGGTTGACAAGGACATGGTTAAGAGAATAATCAGCTTTCAGAAACGGCATAACCAAAACAACAATTTCTGCCCACCTTCTATGTGCAATCCAGTCTTGGTCTCTAAGCCTCAATGAAATACCAAGATAATTGTCGTGTGGTTTTTATATGCACTTGTTTAATGTGTTTGTGCAGTGGGAAACATGGAAATAAGGTGTTAGTCATCACTACCTGTAGTACAGAAGGGCAGGACTAAAAAAAAGTCATTGTTATATAACTCTTACTTGATGAAAAGCCGAATTTTGGAAGAGACAAGTGTCCAGCTTCTAAACTGCATATATTAAGTAGTACTAAGCTCTTGTAGTACCGAGACCTTATACTGCCAGGATAGCAATTACAATAGGGCTAGATGGGCACAAACCATGGCTGAGGCTGGAGACAACCCTGATATCAACAGGAACTTATATGCAGGTGAAATGGAAAACAAAACCTGTTTATATATGCTCCTTTCCCAGCATTTATTTACCCTGAACAGCCATGAACAGAAACAGCTATTACATCTCTTTTCAGCGCATCTCAAAGCACTTGTCTTTAAAACATGGCTCACAGCCTGTTGTTCCTTCTGAAATGGTGCACAGAATTATATCACACCGCAGCTCTCAAAGAGAGGGGTGGACACAAACTTGGGCCCAATCCAAGGAAGTGCAAGTGACTCCTGTAACTCCTTGGAGGCCACTTAAAATTGTATTTCAAAACTCCAGTGTCAAAGCCCTTGAAACTTGTTGGTGGCTTTGCAAGTAGAAAAATGACAGCAGAGCAGACAGGAACTAAGGGACTCCAGTGCAAGTTGACAAGTTATTTTTATTGGCAGAGCATAAAGTATACAACTACCAAGAAGATATGAAAACAGAGACTCCGCAAAGATTTTACTGTGGGATCGGTCCTTACTTAAGGATGAAATGTATGCCTGAATAACTTCTTTCCATTTCTCCAAATAGTTTTTTTTCAGTAATAACCCAGTATATCTCTTTGTTCCAGCTCTTTCCTGGAGCACATATAATAGAGTTTTATGTGATAAGTCTCTGTAGACTGGATTCATCAGGCTTATATAAAGCTTGTGGAGTGCCAAAGAGCAATCTAGCCAGCACTGGCTTTCTATCAGACAACACTGGGATGAAATGTCATCCAGTCAATTCCCTTAGCCAATTCCTTCTTGCATTCCTGACACCAGTTTGTCTAGCCTAAAAGCCACAAGTAAGGGAAAATACATTGCCCTCAAACGCAACCTCCTCAAAAGCTAAAAAAATCTTAGGAAGTTTTGTAGATAGACAGTAGATTAAATACCTCCTGCTTTATGGAAAATGTTGACTGCATCTCATGACCTTTCCCTAAGTGTGCTGCAGAAAGACAGTCTAGGTGGGAGCTACCATGAAACAAAGATAGAATTGATTAGAAAAATCATAGTCAGACTAGCTCTTAATGATTCACGATTAAATTGTAAAAATATATCAAATAGGTTTGCACATTAATGATCTGAATCCTTGAGTAGACAGTGCACTTAATAAGTTCATGTGTGTATGAAGTGGAAAAGATTGCACTCACTTTGGCAGATAGAGAGCATTTAAAATTGTCTTGACAAGGAAATAATCTGTGCACAATATTATGCTTCTGGGGGAATAATCAACTACAGAAGTCCAACTTGAAGAACATCTATGTAGCAGCTTTGCAGGAAAGGAGCTGTGGATGGAACACAGACCAAAGAGACTTTGCCAACTCATACTTCTGAAATGTGGCATCACATTAGTGATGAGAGACATCACATAGAGACATCACATAGCAGGACTATCAGTAGTCAAGATAGACTTAGGAACCCACATGAATAAAAGCCTTTCTAACGAGAATACTCTGCTCTAAGTGCCACAGTTTAGAATTACATTAGTGGAAAGCTTCCAGAAGAGACTAACAACAACTGGAAACATAAGGAGCAGGGTGGGCAGGGGAGTCAGAGGTGACAGGGATATTTATTTAGTATAGGGACTACACTGCAATGAGAAAATTAATAAAAATTTCCCTGTGTTTCCTGGATCTAGAAGGAGAAGCAATAATCCTGAGTTGCAGAAAGACTAGATGTCTTTGGTGTTGTGGATGGTTAAGGATAAGAATGGATTATCTAGGAAAGATTATAGCATCTGCTAGAAAAAATTTAGTTAGGATACTTTTAGGCAGAGTTCCTGAGGTTGGAATGAACTAGATAAACTTGAGGGTCCCTTCTAGCCATATTCTTTGTTGTTCTATCTATAAGAGGTGAATATCCAGCTCATGCTCTCTGCTAGTTTTAGAAAAGCTTATGACATATTCTTGGCCCAACACATATAATGGTTTACCAGCTTAGATCATTAATTTCCTGCTTTGGAGCTCATGTACACAGTACATGCCATTCTTACTGCAGTCAATAATGCTGTCTCTCACCAGCCTCTCCAGCACCATCATTGAAAACCTGTGTTTCCTGACCTACCTTTTGTTTGTCTCCCTGACACATTACTGAAGGGGAAGATTCCTTTTCCAAACCCATGGTTGTTTGGCTTTTAATTAAGACTTATTTTTAAAAACTTCCAGTAATGCTCCAGCCAAGTTTGGTTTTTTTTCATCAGCAGCTCTGCGGTGGTGACACAATTTATAAAGTTTCATCTACTGGCACACAAAGACAGATAGTTCTCCCTACACAACATTTCAGGACTCTGGTGTTATGCCAGTGCTGTGTGATGCACACGTGAGCAACATTGTGTTTGCATGCCCATTGGAGCACAATATGCAGTGCAGCACAATGCCATGTGTCAGCTTTTGTCTGCTGATGGCAATGATTGCTTGAGCCAAATGCATCAATGCATGAGAACAATAGGTTTCTTTTTTTTTTTTTCCTGTTTCTAATTTAGTGCAACAAATGGTTTTCATTTATTTCAACTATAGTTAGTTCTGGTAATAAAGTTGGACTGATACCCACAGAAAACAAATCTGTGTGTTCTCTTCTCTGTTGTTGCTGCAGAAAAACAGCTTTGAGACACAAAAACTTTAAATATGATGTAGGTAGTCTATCTGATGAAAAACCACTTAAATTCTCCTCTCTTCCTGCTACCATCATAGAATTATCTTCAATAACATTTTTTTTTTTCCTATATAGGAAATTGCATAACATTGCTGAGAACAAATTCTGATTCTGTTTTACAAGAATGATCCATACTTTGGCTAAGGAATGACAGTGTCCACTACTGGTAAACTTCTCTCAAATCTCAGGCTTGGCAGCCTCTCTATTTTCATAGCAATACCAGGTAATGAAATTTGTCCAGGTACTGGTGCATCTCCAACCTCACTGCTTCAGAAAAACATTTAAAAAGTAGTGAAAAATAAATTCAGACATCTGAAATCAGCCCTCAGCATGGAGATGCCATGGCTGGATTAATAGATATTAGAGGACAGATTACTTCATAAACCTGGATGGAACACCATTTTGCATGTGCATCCCAAATTGTCTTAATTTACCAAAGAGGAATGAAACTTAACAGATCCATAAATCAAGGTAATGGGGTAATACTAATGGCACAACTGTCCCTTTCTATCTCTAGCTCACTAGAAACTGCTGCTCCCCAAATAGGAGAACCTGATTGCAGTAATCTTGCTGCATATCGTCTCCATCCAGGACTGTGGTAAACCTTGTATGTGAAAAGCATACACAGCTACGAATGCATAAAAATGTAGTAACAGTTTGGTTGTCATATGGCAGGCCAAAATCTGTCTCAGATTTACCATGCAAGACTCTAGTTTGTTTTCATGCAGATTTTCAAAGACCTCATTACTCCATAGGCACATCCCTCTCCAGGAGTCCTCTAAAACTACTGCATTCTTCTGAAGCAAGGCAAAGCCCATAGGCGAAGCAAGAAAGAAGTAGAAAGAGAAATACTTCTCTTTGAGGCCTTCATGGACTGAATTTCTAGAACAGTTCAGTTGACTCTTGCCACATTGCAGAATTTTCCCTGTAGAAGCTCTCCTGACAATAACCATGGAAGGGGAAAAGAAAAAGTCATGTGCTGTGCAATCTCTCTCAGGTAGATCCTTCTGTACAAGCACAGAAGAAAAGACTAAAGCTCCCTGCAGTCCACCAGACATCCTTGACCTGCAAATCCAGTTTGCTAGGGTATTGCCTAGGTAACAGTTGCTTTAGAAATTTCCTAATGCAGATTAACACTCTGGGCAACAATTTATTCAGTAATTCCAAACCAAATCCTTAGCGTACACCAGTGTTCCAGACCTCTTGTGATTCTTCTGTGAGCTGCATAATCTATCAACGTGTTGGCACACAAAAGTGTGCGCTAATTAATAGATTCATTATCACAATGTGATACACATCACCAAATTTTTACATTGTCTTTGATCCAATAGTCACTGGCAGTGTTACAATGCACGGTAAGTAATTTAAGTTATCATATTATTATCCTTCTATGCATGTTTAAAATTTGCATAGCTGCAGAACATTAATTTTGTTCACAGTTGGGGTTTCTGTACACTGATGTCTCACTTGAGCAGTTTAAAGCAAGAACTGAAATCTCTTTGCCAAAACTTTTCTTCATTTATTTTCAACACCCCTGAGTGACATTTTAGCTTTAAATACTTCCCCTTCGTAATAAGCAGGAGGCACTGCTGATTTCGGATCATATTGCCTCTCTTCCTTTTTCTGGGGGGGAGAGCAAACTATCATTTCAGTCAGTAGAATATTTTAATTAATTATTTGCATGCATCAGTCAGCGACTAAAGTAGCAATTAAAATACCAGTACATGTTCATGTCTTATGAATGAAATTCCATATAAAAACAATTAAGAGATGCAGCTTTTCTGCCTGAGAGCTAAGTGCTGGGTCTTTTACTGCTATGGTGGACAAAACGTCTCCATCCACAGGCCTTCTCCACCCCCAAATTAGAAGGAACACCCATGAAAACTGTGCGGTCATTTTGCTCATGACGGAGAGTATCTGTTGTGGTCTTGCCTTGGATCTATATGTTCTTTTAGGAAGACTAAGGCCAGTGAAGCTCTCTGGAAGGAGGGCAAAGGCGAGGGCTTTGCCTTAAGTCAGAGCACCATCTCAGGGGCAGATGTTCCAGCAACACAAGCGTTTGGCTGGCAAGAGAGTGGTGGACAGCGACAGACCCTTTTTACTTCTATTCTGTCCTAATTTGTTGGGTAATGTTTTCTTTATTCCAAAAGAGTTACGTTTCTGGCTTTTTCAATGAAAAATGGGATTTTCTGATTTTGAAAGTCTTTTAGTCTTCCACTGGGAGTTCACAATAAGGAGAAGACCACATAGCCTCCCATCCAAATGCCTATAAAGCAGTGTATCTTTGTTGTTGGAAACGGTCAGATGATACCTCCCCATCACTTTATAATTTAATACAAAACATGAACATCATACAGCATCATGGTCATCAGGCGATCTAAGCACAGTGTATTGCAGGCACCTGAAACAGGGTCAGTGCATGCTGCAAAATAAAGTGAGTAACAGCAATGAATAAATGACGCATGTAAAAAAAGAAATTGGACAAGGAATAAAGTTAAAAGACAGGTTTTGATTTTCAGTCCCTATAGAAAAAGGATTTATTTAGGGACTCTGTTTTGTGGGCATTTTCCCTTTTATATTTTTAAAACAGGAAAGTTCCCTTGCTACATCAAACAGAACTAGCAATACATTAATCTTACGAGCAAGGATCTACTTAAGTATAATACAAATTTTCATTCCAAGTTTGGCCTGACAAAGAACTGCACCTTATTCAAACAAGTGTAAAGTATGGAGAAAAAAACATAACGGGAAAAAATAGCATGACCAAAAAAACCAAACCCAAAATACCTCTCTCTACCAACAGGACAATGGAACTGTTAATTTTAGTATCTATAGTTACATTAAAAGCATGAGATAAATGCTTCTGGTTTATTAAAACAAGACTTGTGAAAATAACTTAGTCTTACTTCCACTAAGAAAAAAAAAAAGTGGGAAATCTTACATGGCAGCATTTTGAGATTTATGTTCAAAACTTTAGTTTTGAGTCAATTAATACATGTTACATTTCATACAACACGATGTTCAGCAGAGCTAGCAGGAAATCACCCTACTTTACTGACATTTACAAATTAATGTTTGTCCCGATTCAGATCACAAAATTTTGATATTACTTAACGAGGGGAAAGTTCCCAAAAAATTTCAGAGGAAAATATTGACTATATGAAAATTATTAAGGACTGCTAACACCTTTCTAGTCCAAGCAAAATAAATTTGTATTTTTTTGTTTGGTTGCTGTTACTGCATGTAGAGAGAAAATTAAATTGTAGACCTCAAATCATTTACCAATTTATCAAAATCAGTATCAGTATGCTAGGTGATAAACAATGTCTTTCAGCCTTTCCTCATATATTTCCATCAAAACAAGATGGGAGCCAGTGACAGATGCTTCCTGAAGCAATTGCTGCCTTGGTTGAAAATGTTATTGCCCGAAGTGAGAGTTCAATTCCTAAACCAGAACCAGTGGAATGAATCACACTCTTCCTCCTTCTCAGAGTGAGGTCAGAATCCTGGTTAGGTTAATGTGGTTTTCTTTGTCTTCGAGGTAATGATGAACACTAGAAAGATCCTTTCCATCCATTTGTTTAAAGTTCTGGCAAATATACGGTAGCAAACAATCCTAGGAAAATAGTTTTTTAATCCACTTCTGACATGAACATCTAAGTGAGGTTCTACTAATCACAAAAACACAAACACCTAGAGGAACTTTTAGCAGCAAACTAATGAAACGTGCTGCAGACTAGCACTTTTTATTTTCCTTTTTCTCTCATGAACTGTCTCCTGCTTCCCACAGGCTGCTGTGAAACCTTGCACACGCACACAAGGTTGTGGGCTCCTTTTATCTTTGGCAACCCATCCGTAGCTTAACACGAATGCTGAAAGCAGTTACATTAACAGCAAACGTGACTTAACAGTCCGAACTTTCCAGCACACAAACTCCTTTCTTTAGTGAACATGAAACGGTGGATTTGAGCTAGCCAAGGTCTGGACTTGGAGAATTAATTGAAAAAGTAACAGCAGCCCTTGCCAGCCTAAAGCTAATAAGCCGTACAGCCACCTTCTGTGCTTATTACAGTCCCTCTCCTGAAGAGAAAGAGGATGTTTAATGTTTGCTGGGGACACATGGCATTGAGCCGCACAGCTTGTATCCCATTACTTTGCTCCACTTTCAGCTAGTACCAGTAGCTCCATTCAGCTGCCTCAAGCCAACATTACAGAAAGGGACAATCAGGGAGTCAAACCCACCTTCCAGCAACTGCTCACCCCCAGCGCAGCGCAGAATGGGGACAAGCAGATTTAATCCCCCTTACTTATTTTGGTGATACAGCAGCACAGCGTACAAACACCTAGTGACCACAGAGCACGGGCACGGAGAGCACCCCAGAGTTACGGAAACTAAACTGTGTCCAGGGAAACCAAATCTCAAATCTTGAGGCTGGTGCTAAGGTTTATTTATTTATTTTGTTGCTTTTATTGCATAGTCAGATATAATTGAACTGGTCATAACTAAAAAAAATCCTAACGGAACGTGACAAGAACCAGAAAAAAGGGAGTGATATGACTGGGTACACATACTGCAGTGATACAGCGACCGACTGTACGCAGGTGTCAGGCAAAGACAAGGCATTTCTTTATATCCTTCTACAGCTGTGACCACCTGCTGGACCACTTTCTGGCAGGTCTTATGGCTAGGTGTCCAGTTGGAAGTGGAGGAAACTGACTGCTGTCATATTGTCACATCGCAACTCTAAACTGTGGGCTGACTACACTGAAACAGTGGGCACTGAATGCCAAGTTTGTTTAACAACAAACCGTTGGAAATGGAGATATGCTAGCACTGCGTTGCAGAAAGTGCATGAAGAAACCCAGGTTATTCTTAATGATGAAGTAAATTATACTTTGATAAGCCAGAGGAAAAAGCTGGACTGGCTACACAAATGAGAAAGTAAAGTGAAATCTGCAAGATTAGTTTGTGTTTTACCAACAGTCAGGATTAGATCAACAAAAGTAAATACATATACTTAAAAAATCTCAAAAATGCCTTTATGAAGTTATCACAGCAATATTGGCAGCAAAACCAACTAGTTAATCAAAGCCGAAAATTCCAGTTATGCTGTTCTTACAGCTTCTTTTGAAAGCCCCAAATAAGAGAATTATCAAACCTTAGAGGGCAACTGTAAGGCTTTTGAGCAGCTTTAAACATATATCTATTCTTATGTAGTAGGATAACATGTTGTGTTTTTTGCCATTTTATTTTTTTTTATTTTGGTTTTAATTTGAAGAGGGTTTTAAAACACAGACTTTTTTATCTGTGAAAGTTAAGTGATTGAAAAAAAATCCTCCAAGTAATCACCGGTCAATTAAAAATAATGGCGATATGTATATCCATCAGCTAGCAAAATTCTGCTGAATTTCATTTCAATTTTCCCCGAGAACAGGAAAGAGTCCAAGCTGATTTGACATCTGGTTTGATCTGATTAGAGACTTGGCCTAGGTTTGTTTAAATTGACTCTAGATTTTTTTACAAACGTGCTTTTTACGTGGAGTTGGGAAGTAGTTTGCAAAGAAGAGCAAGTAGAAGAGGGTCTGAAAAAGACCTGCACATCTCCAGCCAGGATAATATTATATAGGAGACGCATGTGAGAATTTTAGCAAAAAATACACACAACCCTAGCCTATGTAAAATGGCCTGGTAGGTTTTTTGTTTAGCTATTTTTTTTTGTTTTGCACAGGTTGTTTTCATAAACCAGGGCTTTATTTCCAGGATGGTGAATATGGGGTGCAGCCCAAAGCCTGACAGAGCCTGCCAGGCATCATATCAGCCACCATGAACACAAAGGTGCATGAAGGTACCCTGTGGGCAAGAAGCCTTTTTCCAAGAGAATTGCAAGACAAGCTGCTGGATTTTTGTTTGTCTTCAAAAGCCACCAAACTTAGGTGGCAAAACAGATGAGAGGAAAAGACAGAGTTTAAATTTGCAGGGAGATCCCTTGCATTCACAGGGGGAGCTGAAAGAAATGCTAAGAGAGCACAGAGCGTTACAACTTGACAGAGAGGGAAAAAAGCCCAGAGTTATGATAAATGTTCCTCATGCTGTGCACATTGCTAGCTATGAAGCCCTCCTATTGCTCATCATACTCATTTTATCTTTTCCTCAATTCAGAAAACTACATGTGTCCCAAAGAACTCCATACATTTTCATGTGTTCCCACGTTATCAGCACAG
Organism: Tringa tobata; assembly: GCA_033628505.1. Lineage (NCBI taxonomy): Eukaryota > Metazoa > Chordata > Aves > Charadriiformes > Scolopacidae > Tringa > Tringa tobata. Next base: position 5,968,295 of record JAHREE010000495.1, read on the forward strand.
TGGAGCTCGTATCTTGGGCTAGGATAGTTTAGTGCAGCAAGAATACAAAAATAATAAGAAGAATGCTGATATTCTTTACAGATCCTGTAGGATGTGAAGTTTAAGGATTGTCAAGCAGTTAGTGTTACTATGGGAACTGATTTCTTGGTTAGTCACACATTCAATGTATTTATCTCACTCTGCACTTAAACATGAAAACTGCTCAGTGGTTGTGCTCCAGGGCTACCTGAGTTGCATGGAAAGAAGTGTTCAGTTTATTAAACATTAATCCACTGCAATATGTAAAACTTTGTTTTGTTTTGTTTTCTATAGTAACACATTAAATTAAACCAGACTACAGTATTTTCTGATGAAAGTTGAACGCACTTGCAGTTCCAACAGCCTTAAGGAGTGACAGAGCAATTACAGTTCCAAATTGTGACAGTCCCTGCAAGGCTGCAGAAACAGTAGTGCCTAAACTGGTGCCTAACTAGCCTACCCTGTGGAAAATTCCCAATGGCTGTTATTTCCTATAGAAGGGATAGTTTTTCCCTTCTTACTGACCAAGAACAATTTCCTTTCCTTAGTAAGATAAATTAACATCACTTCACAAATGACATCAAACAACAACAATGAAAGTTCCTGTAGGTCTAGGATGACTTTTATGTCAGAACACATATGCATTCATCTGAAGAAGTTCTGGTATTTGCCTGCAACATGGGAAACAAAACTTCCAGGACTCTGCAGTAGTTGGCACAGACTGCATTTGAACCAGGGTTAAATTTAAGTGTTATAAATTTCTCTCATAGGTTTCCCTCTCATATTATTTACCCTATTGAGTTACGCCACACAACTGAGGTAGAAACAGGGGAGAGAGATGAACAGGCTTTGATCTCTCCCTAGCTCAAGTGCATTCTTATGTAAAAATTATTTTTTTTTTTCTCCGAAGAGCTAAGAGAATAAAATGTCACACACTTTCGGAAAACCAAACAATTGCTTATTTAGAATACTGTTTGATTCTTATTTTATAACAAATTACGTCAAATATTTGTGGATTCAAAGCAAAAAATGAACCAGGACTCAGGTAGCATTTTTAACTTTTCCAATTCACTAAGAGATTGCCAGTGTTCAAGAATTTTGCAGAGGTCATCCTTTTCTCCTCCACAAACATTTTCTCCTCACTCTTACAATTAGAATAAATAAATATATATATATTACATATATATATCTCTCTCAATAATGTATACAAAAATCAGTGTTTCAGACTCCCTGTATGAAAATCAAGAACAAAACTTAATATGCTTACATTTCATATATGTCATAGATTTTTAGCATCCTAGAAGAAAACAATCACTCTGGAAATTTTATTCACCTTTTATTGCTTTGAAATTGTTATAAAACATAATACCTGTAACATCCTCCATATAAATTGCCTTTTTAAACTACCCCTGCAAGTCTCAAATCATCATCTGAGGTACACTGCAATAAAAGATGTTAGTAAAGGGTGGGAATGCGGCCCTTGTGAGGTATGCATGTGTAAGAAAAACATATTTGTTTTAACTGCATGCTCTCTGAAGAGTGATAAATTGTTGTTGCAGAAACGTAAGACTCTTGTGTCTCATTAGGCTACATCAGAAGCGACAAAATACAAGGTTCTTGCAGAGCTAATGGCATAAAAGCAGATCATCCACAGACTACACCTGCTAGCTACTAGGAAACTGATAAGCAGATGATCCCTTGGGATCCAATTCAACAGTAAAATCTACCAAACTAACAACACGAAATCCCACAAAAGATTACTGAATACCCAAATGTTTGCTGATACACTGCAAAAGCATGTGGGCAGAATTTAAACTAGCCCCTTGATGATTATTAACTGCAATATCTAGTATAATCTGGCCTGAAGACTGACCACTTGACAGAGGTTAGACAGCAAAACTTATCTTCCAGGGCTGAGAGCCCTAAATCCTTAGCATTTCTGCATACACTGCTTTCCTCTGTTTCTATTCTGTCCATGGGATATACAGGAGCTTTCAAGTATGTCGATTATTACAATCTTTCATTTTAAAAGGCATAGAAAATAAACAAGTGAGATTTTTTGCCAGATAACTAAAGAAATTAACCTACAAGAGGGCTTGAGGGCAGGGATGGAGATAAAGAACAGAATCACTCTCAGCAGTATCTGAACATGGAGTGTCAGGAGGGAAACAGCAGGAAATCACACTTTTACTTTGAGTTCTACTTTTTAATGTTTGTAACTTAGAGTCCTAAGTGATAAAAGCAGTTGACTAGCAATCAGAAACAATCCTATTTTAACAATCTGGGACCAGTACAAATGCCTTGCTCTAAGTGACCATAAGAAATTGGCAGGACTGCAATTTTTTAATGTTCCTGGTATGAAAATCCAGTGGGGTGGGGGAAATGGTGTTTGCCACTAGGCTGACAGATCAGAGAGGACTGACCATATCATATACATACAGTGCGGTACATTTTGTCAACATCTTGATGACCTGTGGCAGACCTCGCTAAGCACAGTAACAATTTCACTGAGGTATGTGACATGGAATTAGAGAGTGTTATTTTGCCTCCAGGTCCTGGGCCATTTACACATTTGGGAAGGAAGAGAGTACTTCATAGTACCTGTCATATTATCATACCTGTTGCTATAAAAAATAATTTTCCATTAGCAAAGGGCAGCACTGATTCTTTATCCTATCCAAATCCCACTCCCACCCAAAACTGACAGAATAAGCAGAGGCACATTATTCTCGTGTGGGTAAATTTCCAATGATGTGCCTCTCAACGAACGTTATTTCCATTTAACATATGACCACCTGCTTGAAGGTATCAATTTTTCCATGTGTTTTGAGAAAGAAAAGCAAAATCACAAGTCACAGCAGTTTTGAGTCATGCTTCTTCAGTAAAGAAAGACATTGTCATTGGCTCATAGAAAGTTTTCCAACACAGCTGCTTTTCCTGGATCTTTGACAGCAGAGCTGTGCCTCTGAATTGTAAACATAGCTGCTGCTTTGGCCATCAGAAATTTGGTTCAAAAATATAAACACTTTTGGATAAAATAGGCTTGGACTGCAATTCCCTGTGAGTTATTGAAAAAGATGCAGCTACAATTGGAATCCATTCTTTCCCAAATGCTCAGAAACCACAGCAACAGTAATCATTTTTCCTCAAATGCTTTTAAACTCACTCCAGCCATTGTTCAGTGATTTGTAGGCTGTGCAGAAAAGCAGATGGTGTGCTTTGACTGTTGTTTATTTTAGCAGCCAATTTCATTCCACTGTTGTTTCATATCCTTTCTCCTGCTTGTTGCATCTGCTCATTTCTTCAGGTTATACTTGAGCGATTCTTCTGGGCAAGGGTAATTTCTGTGTTGTGTGTGGACAGTGCCTAACATAGGATGGCTCTGCCCCTGTGTTAGGTGTCTGGAGGCAGAAGTTAGACACTAAACAATCTTTTAGTGCCATGTGCTGTCTTGGGTCGCTTGAGGTATAACTTCAAGGTCACTGTAATTTTTGCCCAATTAAGAGACCCAGTAGGCAGAAAAGTGCCACTCATCTGGTGGATTTCAGGAGAGAGAAGGTGTTTAAGAAGCCACAAAACTAGTCTGAATGATAGTGCACTCAGCCTTCCTCTGGGGGGAAAAAAAGTGAATGGGCAAAGGAAGGAAAACTGCTGACAGTCCTGTCAATGCTACAAGCAGTAAGAAGTGATATTGAGGCACCATGTACGTGCTCTTCAGTATTTGATGCTCTGTAAGACAACAGATAACACAGGTCCACTAATCCTCATCTCTCTTGTTCTAGTGAAAGGTCTATGACTTGCTCTGAAAGTAGGCTCAAAGGAACAGAGAAACTCATCCCAGTTACCCAACTGGAGGCAACAGAAACCTTTGGCTACACAGACTATTTTGATTTGAAGTGTCCCACCCACAGAAAACAAGGGATGAGTCATAGGTAATAACACCACAGTTCCGTTTCTAACCAGTAGAAACAAGTACATCTTTTATGTGTTGAGCAGTTTTTCCTAAGCAAATTATTCCTGGAAAACCAAACCATGACTTTTTAAAATGTCCCTGTTCTGTTATTCAGCTCTCTTTTACTGTTACTTTTCAATACCGTTAAAGAATTAGTACACAGATGAAGAGGAGATGCTGCCATTGATTAGCCGTAATGCAACTCATTCACTTAAAAAGAAACCAAGGAAAAACCCACTCCAACACATCCAGTTTGATCGGCATGTGCACTAAATTCTCTCCCCGGACACCTCAGTCTGTAGGTCCTCATTTTCAGCTGTACGGTCTGCGTACGTAACTACATCACACTGTCATGATGAATTGCTGTTGTAGGGATCATCTGTTCCATTTGTACATTCTAAATAAAGAAAAGGAACACTTCTGAGTTGTTATTTAAAATGTACGCTCTTGGTAAATTGCTGGATCAAATGTGCTGAACGTGTAAGTGGACTTGTCCTGTGCCTGCCTACGTACTTTCTGTGGCATCACTACCCCGTGAATGGACTACGAAGTACTTCAGCTCTCTGGCACTGCCGCCTGGAGATTGTCCCGTCCACACACCCGACCTTGGCAGCACGTTGTTACATTACTCCTTTACGAGGAACCAAGGAACAAGTTCAAGGAGAAATGTGCATTGCGTTGCGAAGCAGCAGCACAACAGTCTGGTAGGTGAGAAATGCCAGAAGCAGCTAAAGCAGTAACAGCTGCCCTGGGAGGAACAGAGAAACGGGTCACTGTGGTAAGCCAAAGCACATGCCCGCGTGGGTCTCCTGCCCTGTCAGAGCCAAGAAGGTGGTGGTACCTTCCGACACAAATGCACAAGCACCCACAGTGCCTCGGGAGAGGGCAAATGGAGGGAGATGCCAGATGACCAATCCAACCAAGACAAAACACTGCAAAAGCTACCCGAGCTGTCACCAGCCAAGAGACAAACTCGGCTGTCTCTCTTTCCCAACTTACTTTTGGGGGGATTCGAATATTTAAATTGTTTATAGTTCAGAGCCCACGTAACAAAGCCTTAGTTGCTCACAGACCTGTCTAACAGCAACACGAAGAGTAACAAAGAACTTTATTGCTAAATAACTCACCTAGGTGAAAGCTAGCCAAGATTATATAGAATAAGTCACTAAAGCAACTTCAAGCATGAGAGGCTGAAATGACAGTAATCTAAACAGAAGGAATATCAACCAGAGTACGAGCAGGAATACCAATGATTAGATCAAATTTGAACACACCCTTTAGAAGGAACCTCAGAGACTTGCCCAAGCCTGTGTTTGTGCACTCACAAACACAGCATTGCTATCACAACAGCTATTCCAGAGATATTCTAGAGCAGATGGAGCTCCTGCTGCAGGCTGAGCATTGGAAGCAACAGCTTCCACCAGAGGGTATATTGTAACTTAGGAGGTAAAGAAACATGGTAGGAGATGTGGGGTGAAATCATTTCATGAGTAAGAAAAAGACTATCCATGCTGAGCTGCCTGATGAGAGGAGAGAAGGCCACCACCTTCTTTTCTGGTTGATTTTGAACAGCTTAAGCAAAGGCGGGACCCAAACTGCTGGACGCCACCTGCACAGAGGTTTGGTGGTTGAAGAATGGTAAAAGCCTCAGTGCATGCAGGCACTGAGTTTCCTGCTCAGCAGAAAACTGAGCAGAGAGCTTCTGATTATCTAAATTTTGGGCTCAGACACTTTTCAAGAAAGCTAAGCTCATAAATCCTTTTTTGGAAACATATCCCCCCTTTTGAAAAAAAGGAGTCACTACAGGATATCATGAGGTTCTGTGGAGGTTTCAGGGTTTGCTTCTGGTCTGTGGTACCAAATTTAAGCCAGGGAAGGTGCCATAGAGAAAAGCAGAACACACTAGTGTGAAAAGTGAGAGACCAAAATCTGCCCATGACCAGTAAAGGTGGATGTAAACCTGTAAAGACTGAATGTTCTTTGACACATTATGTAATACATTGCGACAAAACATTCAGTTGCTTCCAGGACTCTGAACAGTAACAACAATAAAGTTATTTTTAAAGGAGTTGAAGCTATGACCTTTGAGAATTATGCTGAATAATCTGACTTCTTGGATATAAAAATGCGTTATTAAAAGTAGCACTGGATCACTTTTTATTTTGTTTTAAATAAAATGTCCTTTAACTTCTGTAACTTTTTCTGTGAAGGATATAAGGATGAGATAAGAGGAAGCTGAAAAATTAACGCCAACTCTTTGAAATGGAAATTGCCTAATAAAAGATTATCAGTGATAACAGATGATTTGCAGAATGCGATAATGCATGGAAAAGGTTTTTGAAATGCTGATGCACACAAGTCTCTAAAATAGATTTTTATTGTTATGGCATGTCCAAAAGATCTTGTCTTCCTTTACTGCACTTTTCAAGTAAGTCTACGCATCCTAAGATTGACAATTTACCCTGTACATTCCTAAAAAATTAATGATTTTCAAAGAACACATAAGTGCTGCAGCAGGCATGACTTCTGCAGTAAACAGTAAAAAATGACTACTACTGTTCTCTGGACTTTGATTTGTAAAACATTTTAAGTAGTAAAACATGGTTTCTAAAGTATCTATAAATTTTTGGAGGTTCCAGATTATGCTTGGACAAATTAATCACAAACTGCAGAGGAGCGGATTCAGTGTCAGGGGACAAACAAGGAGAGTGCTTGTAAGAAACTGTTTTCATTTCAGATCACTGTCAGAATTTGCAGTCTTACCCCTTTTTCTGTAAAATATTACCGGTATGACCTGGTTTTGTTATTAAAGTGTCTTCCAATGACAGCAAGAGAAGACATCCTAGCAACAAAAAGGCAATATCAATTTCTAGTTCATTTAACATTTTATATGCTTAGAATTGTATTTATACGCATTGCTCAGTCATGCATGTTAGTTCTGCTCTTGGGTTTATGTGCTTTTTGATGTTTGCCTAGGCTTGTTTAACTTGTTCTTCCAATTACACAAGTGCATTTCTCTAATTGCGTTGCAGCAAAATCAAATCTGGGTGAGACTGAGCAGTAACGTCAGGGGTGAGTGCAGGCTGGAGGGGTGCTGGGAGAGATTGGGAGGGTCTCTGGGGGTGCAGCTGGGCAGTGCATTGCCACTCAGGGCTCTCCCACCACTCCAGCCAGGGTCTCCTCAAGAGAAAACACCAAAAAACCCCAAAACCTAACAAAAACCCCACCAAAACCTGGACTTTTTGAATTGGTCCTATGTATACCTGACCCTTCTAATAACTCATATGCCTGTGCAAAGCACAACAACAGCTTAAACAAACAGTCTTCCTAAACCTAAATGTAACTAAATGTCAGTTCTCTATTTGAAAAACAGAGTGGTGATTAGCTTGCATCCGGATTGAACTTCTCAATCTGCGAAAGTTTTAGCTGGTGATTTCAGTTTGGATTTATTACAGAAATGAAGGATTCAAGATGCTTCATATCTAGGCAAGTTGGTTGCTTTTGTGTTTAATAAAAATAGCTTGCTCAGTTAGGAAATAGGTGCACGAGTACCATAGGAATAATTCTCTTCAGAATCTCTCCAATAGGAATTGTGATGACACGAATTTAAACTGATTTGACGATGCAGGTACTACCTACATTTTATGAAACTGGGACCCTCTACAACAATACAGGGCTGGCCTCTAAAGTCTAGAAAGTCATTTTTCCTTGGTTAAATATATTTCACCCTCTGAAAGGCTAAAAAAACCCCATGCAGTAAGCATTCATTTCAGCAGGCTTTGAATGAGCCACCAGAAGATGTTTGACTGAATGTCACTATGTCACTTTTTCAGCCATCTAACACTCGCCCTTTGTATTCTTAAGGTTGTCTTCCCTGATAGTTGAGTCATTTATGTACTGTACCATGAATATTTCCCTAATTAGAAAAAAAAGCCTAGAATTTATATTATTCCTATTAAATTAAGTACAGTGACTATTCTTGGACACATAAAGTGAATTAATCCATTTTGGATGAACAAGTAGCTTTGCCTGAATTTTTTATTTACTTTCTTCTACCGTGGTATAACAGATACTTTAATGGCATTTCTGGTATTTTTTGGTTTTACTTTCTGTAAGTTCACCTTGCTCTGTTCCACTCACTTAAGTGCAATGCTAGAGTAATTAAAGGTTTTTATGATGTTTTTCATGAGTCTTGCCTCACCCTTGATCTCTAGAAGACATCAGTTTAGAAGATTTAGACTGACTATTGATGAGTAACTTCATCTTCTTGTGAAACTGCAAGGGATGCCACCCAAAACACAGAAGTCCATTGTGAAGGAGGAAAGTTAAAAGAAAATCTGAAGTTATTCCCTTGTTTATCTCTAGCTGAATGCCTGAAAAACAGCCCAGAAAAAAACTAAACTAAATAAAAACCTGGACCTCCCGATGCAACTGAGAAATTTGACAAGTACAGCACTGTCGAAAGGATTTCCTACACCATCATTTAGAAATTCATATTTGAATACCCAGAAAAACTATTGCTCTAGGGTCTGAAATGTCTTTGCTCCTATCAAAATCAAATCCAGCTTTTGCACAGTAATTCCCTGTGCTAAATACTACCCATTTTTAATGTTGTTTCATTGTTACTTTTTCTTCCTCAGAGCCAATATTTTTCTTTTAATCTATTTCAGAAATGTATTTTTAGAGAATTATTTAAATAAGCACAGAAACAATTATATCTTAAGCAGGTTCTCTTCATCAGGGATAGTGCCGCTCCCCTTTAAACTCTCATGCAGTCCATTTATTTATATTCTGATAAGGAAGCCAATAACAAGAAAGTATAAATTAAAACTGAGAATGACTAATTCAACACAAAATCTTTCATTATGACTTTACTGTCCTTTCATTAGGCCAAGCACAGGGTCCTGCACCTGGGTCTGGGCAATCCCCAATGTCAATACAGCCTGGGGGATGGATGGAACAAGAGCACAGAAGGACATGAGGATTCTGGTGGATGAAAAACTGGACATGAGCTGACAATGTGCGTCTGCAGCCCAAAAAGCTAACCATATCCTGGGCTGCATGAAAAGAAGCGTGGCCAGCAGGTTGAGGGAGGTGATTCTCCCCCTCTACTCCTCTCTCCAGAGACCCCACCTGGAGTACTGTGTCCAGCTCTGGGGTCTCCGGTACAAGAAAGACATGGACCTGTTAGAGAGGGCCCGGAGAAGGGTCACGAAAATTATCAGAGGGCTGAAACACCTCTGTTAGGCTGAGAGAGCTGGGGTTGCTCAGCCTGGAGGAGACAAGGCTCTGGGGAGACTTTGTTGTGGCCTCTCAATATATAAAGAGGGCTTAAAGGAAAGGTGGGGAGACATTTTTTTTCCAAGGCCTGTAAAGACAGGAAAAGGGCCAACAACTTTAAACTGAAAGAGTGTAGGTTTAGGTTGGATGTAAGGATATATTTTTGATGGTAAGGGTGGTGAGACAATGGAACAGGTTGCCCAGAGAAGTTGTGAATCCCTGGAAGTGTTCAAGGTCAGGTTGGATGGGGCTTTTGAGCAACCCGGTTGAGTGAAGGATGTCCCTGCCCATGGCAGGAAGGGTGGATTAGATCATCTTCAAAAGTCCCTTCCAACCCAAACCACTATTTGATGCTGCAACTCTGTGACTTCTTACTGGTAGATTTAATTCATACAACAGGATATTGTTTATATACGTGTGTATATATATGCAGAGCACTCTGCATGAGGAATCAAAAACATAAGAGCCAAGTTTGTCTATCTCATCCCACATTCATTCACTCTCCGACGCCGTATCTCCTCTCCCCTCATTCTTTCACTCCTTCTGTGTTATCTCAAAAGGCCTTCTGTTCCACAGCTGTCTCAAGTGCCATTTCTTCTCTGCAACCCTGTCATTTTACTGGTCTTTCTTCCTGGTTCTGAGTTCACTGCTTTTTCGTGGTAACCCTGACCACTTGCAATACTTCTCCACTGCTCCCCTGGATTAAATCCCTGCCCCACAAATTTCTCCACTCACATGTCTTGCAGAATGAGAAAACCAGAGCAGTTCAGCCTATATCAACATGTACACTGCTTATGCACTCAAGTGAAATGCCTTGCTGGGTTTGACAGCCACAATCAGTTCCATGAAGACTTATGCCCTTCTTTCATGGAAACGACAAACAGAGGAGTTTTTACACTTTTAATAAGAAATTCTGGCTTGGTTTTAAAATTATTTCATTAACCATTTTGGGCACTAGAGATTCACAGCTAAGAACAACCCTTTCAACCAACTGCCTGGAAGGATGGTTTTTAGAGCTAATGACCGTGACCTAAAGGCTTTCAGGTGCCTTGAAATCTGTAGTCCTATGTGTAGTCAAGAAGAATATTTCCTTCTTTTTTTTCAAATACTTGAAATACAATAAGTCTTCATTAAACCCTCTTACTTGGCAGGTGGTTATTTTTCCTTGTTTTCACAGATACTTTTTTTCATTCACCCAAAACAGGCTGCAGAACAAATAACATAAAGCAGATATTGGACGGTTAAACTGCAGCAATACTAATTGCGGTATGAAAAAATGTTCAGGACTTATAAGCCCTTCATTTTTCTGTTTCCATGGCAAATAATGACATCTTAGTCCACTTCTAAATGATGTATCAGAAAAGAAATTACATCGTCATTCAGCATTTCTACATTAAACTAATGAATTCTCAAAAGGAAATGCAGCCTTAATAGGTATGTAAGTGATTATTATAGAGAACCAGATTTGTTAGGAATTTCCACCTAAAGGCATTTTCAACATCAGTTTTTCTCTATTAGCAAATGTTGACTTTTTAATGAGATCATTGCTGCAGTCTCTGATGGTGCTATTTCAGTTTGTCCCCGATTATAAACTCAGTAGGTCACAGCACAGCCTGAGAAAAAACAAAACAAAACAAAACAGAACAGAAAAAAAGGAAAAATCCACAGAGAATCAGACCTATCAATAGTCCCATTAAAAATATCAAGTACAAACTCTCAGCTGAGCGGGGCAAGCAGCAGACGTGCTTCCACAGTTTCATTTTATGCTGAAAGGAGCACTAACACGTCCCCAAACTGACTACATCTAAACCTCATAGGTTTTCACTTGGAGAAATACGAGCAATCCACCTCAAGTACTCTGGGGGCATCACCTCAAGCCTGCAGCAGAGGAGCGCTGTAAGAAGGTAAGGACACAGACGTATTAGTACTGTAGGCCAGGTGGGGAGTGTGCTTTTGAAGACAATTTCGCAATTGCCTCCACATGTGTGGGTTTGTGCCATGGAGCAGGCCCAGACCATAAAAGCTGTATTCCTTCTGGATGACACTGGGGAGGTAAATGCTCTCCGGGGACTTGCCTAATGCACTCCAACCACTAATGGGCAGAGGACCAGATTAGAGAGCAGTTCTTTGAAACAACCCCACCCTATCTCCAAAAAACACTAGCACCATAGCACTAAGCTTGTCAGTTCCCAACAGGCCACACTGCTTAGGAGCATAGGCAAAGCTGAAGTGTAACATGACAAGAGACAACTGCAACTCTGATGGTGCGACTACATCACTGAGAATTTTTAACTTGACCTCAGAAATTTCAAAAAACTCACTCATTAATAGAGCTTCCTTACAAAAAGAAAATTTATCTTTGCAGCTACCCAGTTGGCAGTAACACTGAAGGATGGAAAGGTCACAGGAAATTAACATTATCACTGGAACAATTCAGAGCACTGTTTTGCTCAAACCATGAGGGGAGAAGGAGGGAGGGCAGGATAAATTGACTGCGAGTACATTTAGATTGGAGATCAGAAGAAGACTTGTAACCCGCAAAGACTCAGAAGTTGAAAGCATCCCAGAGATTGCTGTTATCCCTATTTCTAGCCAGTTCAAAGAGGGAGCTTGATCATATTTTAAAAGTGATTATATGAATCCAGTAGATTAGACTCTGTGGCCCAGTAAATCTCTTTCACTCTTATTTTTCCCTAAGCTCCTGAGACAGAGAAGTACTATGGGTAAGTGTGAATATCAATAGGGATGAGGACTTATTCCCACCCAGATCCTGTGTTACCGCTGCCTGAGCAGGTGAGGATCCGCACAGTTCCTTCCCGTCAAACACTTGTTCAAAGCCTGGAAGAGAAGAAGAAGAAGACAGCCTAAGCAAACTGATAGGACACCACCACTGCTCACATTGCTCTCTCCCTTCTCTGAGAATTACTAACACAATAGTGGATACTTATATTAAAAGCTTTTCTAGTTTTTTATGGAAGATTTGCAACCAAAACTATGGCATTTTAGCAGCATGCATGTACAGAAGATTACATGGTTATCACTCCTAATATAATGAGATACGGACTTTTAGGTAAAAACATTTCTAGTGTATGTGGCAAGAAACAAAGCAATATTGCTGTACATGCAGGTAGAGATGCACGTACCTGTCAATAGGGAAGGATTTACACAGATAGAAGAAGCTGTTTGGTAATTAGTGGTTTTCTATTCAAAGAGCTGAAAGATGCTTCACAAAAAGGGAGGCCTACACTATTTCCATGTTTGAAATGGAGATGCAAATGAGAAGAGCATGCTCCTTCATGCTTACTACAGAATTAGTAGCATCCTGCTCTGCAGACAGCGGCAGCCCAGGGGCAGGTGGCATGTCCAAAATCACACAGCAACACAGCCCAGTCAGGAACCTCACTGTCACCCTCTAGCAGTACAGCTTTCCACACACTTTTCGCTTCCTTGCAGTTGGTTCCTTTTTAGTACATCTTTTATTACTTGCCACCAAGTCTTTTATTACTTCCCACCAAGTCTTTATCACCGGTATTTCTTTAGCTATGTCAGGCATTCAGCCAGGCCAATGCTCTGTAGGAAATAGCTCCTTGTGCTGTTAAGGAGGACACGTGGTGCAGCTGCACCATCACTAAGCGTAACAAAAAATGACAGGCTGCAGGCTTAGAATCACTGTGAAAAGAAGGTTTGACACAGCAGAACAGAGGATCCTGAACAAAATACGTTTAAGATCATCTTGTACCATTCTATCATCTTTGTCCTGCACACACCAGCCATGAGGGTGACTTGGGTTCACCCTGAAGTATTGGTTTCTTTTATTTTAATTGCCTCAAGGAGATCTGTCTCTTTTTTTCAAGGAATGTTCTTAAAGTAATAAATAAATATGTTAACCCAACATAAATGTGAGAAGAAACCAATTTATTTGTGTAAATCCACATCAGACTTTGTATTTAGACTCCAGAACAACATGGAAAGGAGTTCAAAACTCAGTTCACAAATGTGAAAGCTGGGAAACTAGAATTAAACAGAACTGAAGGATCACTCACTGGACAAGAAGCACAGGGAATAACTCCTCTGAAAAGAGATTTGTGGTAAAGTCAGTAGCTTCCAACGAGGCCATCTGGGATTCCCTGAGGTCAGTTAAAGTTTTGTCACTGAGATCAGAAGGATCTAAAGTTTCATGACCGGAGGCTTGGTGTTCCTCTTAAGATTGCCTGTTTTTACACTAATGAAATTTCCGTGTTAGAGCAAAGATCAGACTATTGCATTTGTCTGAGCCAGTAGCAGCAAGAATGTCTCTGGAGAAAGTGAAATACTACATTAGCGTATTAGAACAAAAAATAGTGTTGAAAGTACGCTTAAGTGGCAGGTGTTTACTTTTAAAAGTCCACCATAATTTTAATTTACATCAGCCATAGCACTTAATGGTTATTTAGATACAGCAGTGAGCCAATACATCATTTTTGGTACCAGTTAGCACATTTTCAAGGCTTTAAAGAACTGCCAAGAATTGCAATTGAAGTACATTAGATTCCAGCTCACCTCTACTCTACTGGGAAAAGTCCTTATCTCCCCACTGGGAGAAGCATCCACATTCTTGCTGTGCTAAATATCAGTTTAAAAATTCTGGGTGAATTTTAATAATGCAGAGAAACTTCATAGTATTGAAGAGCTTCTATTGTATCAGGCCTTTTTAGTTTTAAGGATCTCTGTCTAGATGAAAAGCTCTCCTATCACTGACTCAAATTCAAGCAGCAAGACAATTTCAGTGTCCCTAACACCTCTGAGAAACTGCAAGACTTAAAAACTAGTTATATTTTGATGAGGGGTCTGCTACACAGGGCACCTGCAATAGGTACCTACAGGTCTGTTGCAGACACATCTGGTGTGTCTAGAGAACGACCTGGCAGCATTGTACATTTGGCAATAATATTACATATGTTAGTATTTCCTACACCGAGCAAGTTTTGCAGCTTGAGGCATTCAGACATCAATTCACTCACTGTTCAATGCCCTCCTTCGGAGGTCATGAGCTGGTGCCCAGAGACCAGCACTGCTCCCAGGCAGAACACAGGGATGTATGAGAACGAACAGGACTGTGCCCACGGGCAGACATCCTTCTGCACCGCCAGAGCCCAAAGACATTTGCCGTGACCTCAAGCAATTTGTCACAGGCTGCTCAGCCAGAGAGCAGCAGAGCAGGGTCTGCTGGACCTGAACCCCACTTGGATGTCACTTTATAATGAGTATCATTTTAGGTAGTTATTAAAACTGCAAAAAAAAAAGGAACCTAAACACCATTATCATTTGCTCTGGTGAAGGCAAGCTGTAGCTGCAAGTGCTTGTCTGACAAATTATATTGCACAGAACATTCAGCATTTTTTTAAAAAATCATCAGACATGAATTATTTCTAACCAAGGGAGAGTTTATGACTTTCAACAGCTTCTGTCCAAAATTAGAAGATTTGCATTTTAGAGAGGTGAAAGTACCTGTGGCTCTCATATAAAATAAATAAAATAAAATAAAATAAAATAAAATAAAATAAAATAAAATAAAATAAAACCCTTCATTTTCAACAGTCATAGAATAAACCAGCACTGACACAGGGCTCTCTGTCATCTGCTTTACAAACATTTTACAAAGGAATGGAAGCATAAACAGATGAGGAAGAATGAAGCAAAGCAAAAGCAGATACACAACTCTATTGGGTGCAGGTGTCCAAGTGTTGGCAATGGGGGTATTTAAGAAAGGGCAAAAGCACCAGAGAGAAGGGGAGGAGAAAATTAGAAGTGTAAAGCAGCAGGATGAACACCAGGAGGTGCCCTGTGGCAGAGCAGATGTCCACACTTCAGCCCATGGAGATGAGTCCACGCTGTACCAGTTCATGAAGGACTGTATCCCGCAGGAAGGACCGATGCTGGAGCAGGGGAATGGTATGAGAAGGAAAGAATGGCAGACAGGAACTGTTATGGACTGACCATAACCCCCATTCCCCATCCCCCTGCACCGGCTGGTGGGGAGAAGAAGCTGGGCCTGGAAAAAGGGTTGAGGGAAGATGGTTTTTATCTTATTTTCTCACCATCCTACTCTACTTTTAATTGGCAATAAATTAAATTAATTTTCTGACAGTTGAATCTGTTTGGCCTGGGATGGCAATTGTTAAGTGATCTCCCTACCCTTACTTTGATGCATGAGCTTTCTCATCTTATTTTCTCCCCCGGTCCTGCTGCGGTGGGTTAGTGAGAGAGCGGCTGGGCAGGAGCGGGGCTGCGTGCCAAGGCTAACCCACCACAACAGCTTACTGAAAGTCACACAACAATTCATGATAGCAAAGCCAAGAACAAAAAACAGCTCTCTGGCTTCCCAGCACAGCGTATGTTATTTTAGCCAGCTCTAACCTCCCCTTGGACAGAGCTGCAGGACCATGACCCAATTCCTACTGAGTTGCACAGGAAGCATCAATGTGGTACAGAGAGTAGCCAACAAGTGCCCCTGAGGCTGTGGCTAATCCGCGATCCCAGGCAGCCCCACAAACTTCAAAGGAAACATTGCACTGGCACAGTATGGCTGGGGCTTAAGAGGCCTTACAGTTGATTTCAGTAAGTGCTTTTTGGCACTAGCTGCATCAGAAACATTTCATGCAAGTAGCATCTGCAGAGTGTCAAGAAGTCACGCCATAATAACGTTACATTATTTTTACATTTGGATTTATTGTCTGCAGTTCACTCTAAAGACGTAGCTATTGTAGAAGGCAATCCTTACACAAGAGGGTAGGGGAAAAGTAAAAGCCCTTAATTTTTTTTTTCTATTAAGATATTTTCATGCCTTCTAAATCACTGTCATGTAGTCATCTATGATTTAAGACAGAACTTTTTGACTTTTATGGCATACAGTTGAAAAACAGTTCCTATCTGGATTAGAAGAGGCAGAAAATAAAATATAGTCAAAGTATATTTGTATATGTAAAGTATATATAAAGTAGCTATATAGGAATTTCACTGATATATCTACAGTAAGTGCTTTTGTGGAAGAAAACCTCATATTTATACTGGATTTTGGAAAAAATGCAATTTATATTGGAAAATGTCCTATTTATATTGGAAAAAAAACCTGGGTTTTTTGGTCCTCCTCTCTGGTGCCATGTCAATTGGCTCTGTTCCAACTCAACGCACCACCAAAAAACCCCACAAGATACCCTATTCACCGTCTGTATGTATGGATACACACATGGCTTCCAAAAGAACTAGTAAAAATCACATTGGCATGGACAGGCATTCCATTCTAAAAGCATTTTTTGGCTTTTTGTTCTGTATGCACTCCCTACCAGGACAGAACAAAGCATGAATCCACTGTGGCACAGAGCTGCAAATGGTCAATGACCACATCAGCTGTCTTATCATTTTTTACATTTCCCTGCAAGCAGATGCAAAGCCAGTTATTCTGCTAAGCAAGTTGTCAGGTATTTATTCCGAATGACCCATAATTTCAGCATCTGTTTGTTTTAGCACGTATTTTGTGCCCTACTATGAGGGCACCAATGCTTGAACATTTTTTCAAGGTGCACAAGTGGTAGCAACTCACCCCATGGCAGACAATAATGTAAAAAAGTATAACTATGGACTAAAGTTACACATTTATGAGACAAAGCCAAGGTGATCAAGTGTTTCAGCACATTTGCCTCATGCAATTATGACTGTATTTCAAGGCTGCTTAGAAAAATAATAAGATGTGTTACAGCAGTAGTAACACTTGAGAAGCTTTGCCGAAGCTTTCCTTTCCTCATATAAAAAAGGTCAGTTAAGTTTTTACAGGGGTATTTATATAACAATCACTTGCAATGCAAGGTTATTACCAACAATATTCTTGACCATGTTCACATCATAGGAGTATGCTGTACTTTGTATCATACTGTACTACGCCAACAAAAATTAAGAGACATTAATGCATTTCTGTGGATGTATACTGGGACATGCAATCAGGACATGTAATCACTCTCACTAATTAAATATTTTAAGATGCATCCTCAGCAGACTAAAAAACACAAATATTATCTTAGAGCTTTGATCTTGGAATCCCCAGGCTATAGAAAGTCTTTGATTTTATACTGATACGTAAGAGCTGTGAATTAGAACAGGCCATAGAAAAGTGGCAGCAAAGTCAAAGTAAGTTTGCTCATGATAAGCTTGTGCTGAGTCTACAAGACAGAGTATATGGTCAAGAATTAGAGAAGAGAAGAATGTTGGGGTACATGCTAATGAGTTGGAAAAGATCCAAGATCAGTAATGATAAAGCTTTTACAGTAAAAGCATAAGGAATGGCGTAGACACTGAACTTTGTAAGTAATCCAGTGATGACAACCTCATCTGGTTTTGAACATAAAACAAACACTATTTATTGCCCAAACATTCTAGCAAGAAAATGCATGTTGATCTTTCTATTTTGTTCATAACAGTTCCTAACAGGTGATGCTTCATTCTTGCTTTTTTGTGTAAAATAGATCATATAGGGGAAAGCAAAATAAAGGACAATGTTCTGCAGCTGTTACTTCTATTTCATCAAATTATACTGAATTCAGATGTGACACTACCCCAAGCACATCTGTAATATAAACATGCTCTCTTCATTATTTGAAAGCTAAGCAATACATTTCTAAGGTTTGAAGGATGCTGTTGATCCAGTAAAGATCCAGACCAGCTTTTTTTCTTGTATTGAATACTACTCTGCAATCGGTGTAGCCTGGCTCACCTCAGTGTGGAGGAGAAACACAGATTTGGAAAACAAAATACTTGCATTCTCAAGTAAAGCATGCTCAAATTAATTGAACATCAGCTAACTGAGGAGCTGGCAAAGCTTCAAGAAAAATGGGTTGCCTGGTACTAAAAAAGGGTAAAGAAAGAGATGAGTAAGAATCATATAATCTCATTCTCCCTTGTTTGACGTTTTTGCCTCAAAATATATTCCAGCTGTTTAAAGCACCTAACTGGTAAACTCTATGTTTCCCTAAGCACAAAATAATTTCTCAGTTTACCTGTTGTGTCTATCAGCTCAGAGAGGTCCTGTTCTGACACCTGGTCATTCGGTTGTTGCAATCAGCAAGACTGTTCCTGAAGGGCGCTTGCTTCTAGGATGGGGTGACCAACCATAGACTGGCTGTGACCTCCTCCACTGCTCACAGTCTTCTTGCTTGCCTGTGGCTGTGTCACTGCAGGAGTTCCTCGTGGGAGGGAGTGTGAGAGGGGCAAGACCTGCAGGTTTGTTTCACTCATTCCCCACTTCCAGCTGAGGCGCCATCCTGTCACCTCAAGCTGCACACCCTAAAGGTGGATAACACAGCAAGTGAAGAAGAAAATGATCATTTGTACACAAGGCTTAAAGTTTAAAAAGAAACACTAATAAAGTCTTCTGAGACATAAAACAACTGCTTTCAGAGACAGCAAACTTCTGCTGCTGAGAGGATCTGGGGGGGAAAAACAGAGAGGAACTTCTGTGCTTAAAGGGGAGACATCTGACAGGAAAGCAGCTTATTGAGGAGGAGGGGACTGGCTACAGAAATATTTGCATGACTGACAGCCTGGAGAGCCATTTTCCCTTTGATTCTTTTCTTTCTTCACACAGTGAAAGGAACACCTGGATACAGAAGTAATTCACAGCTAGTTGTATTCATGCCCTCAAGAAATTATGTCTATTTGCCATTTAATCCAGCTCCAATAAACAGGCCTTTCTAGGTGCACTAGGAGCATTTCACTATGCTCCTGCTTCTGTATTTGAGGATTAATCTTTTATTTTACCTGGCACAAAGCATAGCAAGTTTTTAATTATTTGGGTTTTACAAAGAACAGATCGTTTAACTATAAAACTTTTCCTCTTGCTTTCGGATAAAACTTCAACTTGCTTTTGAGTAATTCTGCATTTCTCTCCCTTTCACTGGAGAAAGCTCAAGTAGAAAGGCACTGTGACCCTGCATCTCTATGCTCCTTAGTAAGACACAGTTTTTGTCATTCTTTGTCACCCTCCTTGTGCTAAGTGTTCTCACTGATTTTAGTGGTGATGTTTAATCAATGGAAATCCTCAGTGGGCAGGTAGTGTGAGCCATGTGGAGTCTGGTTTTATGTAGTTATTTAAAGCTAAAGGAAAATGTTGGCTTGAGGTCTCAACCAGTCTGCCATTTATCTCAAATTCAGCTGGTCAAGCAGAAACACAATCTTCCCTTAATCAGCTGTAGCTAAAAAGTAGGCAGGATGGACAAGCAAAATAAATTACTTTTTTTTCTTAAAAAAATCAGTTAGTTCTTGACTTCCTCACCAAGTAAACAATACTGATTGTTCTAGATTTCACTGACTTTTGTAATGTTCCTGTTCACTCAAGTGATTTGTATGAAGTCAAATCCTGTCAGTGTTGTTCAAGGTGGACTGCCATTACTTTTCAAATAAGACAACAGTCAAATTCCTCATGAAAAAAATTGGCAGCAGCATACTGCTTAAAGGCTCTGTATTTCAGTAAGTCACACAGGCTTTCTTTTTAATGATCATGGGTTTTATTTCCCACAGTAACTCATAGATTAATTTCTTCTTGACTCCAATCAATTTGCTGTATATTTTTAGAACAACAAATTGTGTGCCATCTCTGTGGGTACAGTCTTTCCAGTACGAGAATCAATCACGGAAGTTATGAGATCTGAATCATCTAACTTTTCATGTAGCTTTGCTTTTCTCTTAATTGCATCCAATTACTGCCCTTTGAAAGAGTACTGGACATTCAGAACATGCTCAATTTCATGTCTCAGCACACATCTTTATTATCAAAAGGGATGATGGCCTGCTGCTGTTAAAGAATAAATAGCTTGACATAATATCGAGGGGAGATGGACATCACAGCTGGACATGGGAGCTGCAAGGGCAAATAAGGAACAAATGACCTCTTTTAAATCTTATAATACAGCTTAAAGAGTTCTATATTACAATGTAAATACACTTTGGAGTAGGTATTAGGGATATGTAATTATGCAGGTAGAAATATTGACAAAGAACAGCTTGGTGGTTTAGTCCAGAACTTCTAGTTATGACAGGACTGAAGGGAGTATGATACAAAAACATTAGTCAGAGGATACCCCACATAAGCAATCTGGTGACCAAGACACCTAAAGAAGAATGTCAAGTTATTTTATAGAGAATGCAGTACATGTATTAACTCACTTGAAATTACATTGTCAAATAACACACTGCATTTCTTGTAAATGCTTTTGACTACACAATTCTTCCTAGGCAAAAAAGCTTAATTTCAAAATATTTTTTAAGTACAGTTCTGCTCATTCATTTTAGATGGTGAGTGATGTACAGAAGACAAAGCAAAAGAATTGAAAGTAAAGTGGTGGGCTCACAGAAGTAACTGCTGTACTAAAGGGAACTTGATAAAGAAAGTGAAAGAAATGAGCAGAGAAAGGAACAGATGGCTTGAAGAAATACCTGGTTTTCTATGCAAAATTCACATGATCATATTGCTTTACAAAGCAGTTTTTCTAACCTGCCCATCTGTATGAAGTCAACAACACCTGCAGTTAGAAAGCAGCCTCTGTTACAAAATCTAAGTCCTTTGTTGCGGATTGTGTTAGTTTCTGCTTGTCCTTCACTGCAGAGGGCTTAGGGAACCATCACCATTCCCTGCACAGCACCATTTGTGCCTCAGGCAACTTTGCCCAAACATATTCTTCTCACTGCTCTCCTCATGACTGCAGTAGTTTTGTTTCTTCAAAAAGGAGCACATCCTTCAGCTGAATATGGGTAGCCCCACACAGAGCAGCACTGTTATTTCCCCTCCTTCCTTATAACCCCCAAGTGAAGTACCACAGAAAAGTGTTTTATGCCAGTTTTAACGGCTGGCATCATGTTACTGGCTGGCATGCTTGTCTGCCTTACAAGAGTTCTCTGATCAGGGACTGAAATAACTAACGGCAATATCCACCTGACCAGGGCCTGGGAGAGATCACCCAAAGCTTCTCGAGCCTTTTCAGTTTGATACCAAACCATGACAATCACTCGGAGGGTAAATGATTACTAACCCATTATGTTTAGAAAAAAATTCATTATATTTCTGTAAAGAGTGCCTCTCTGACTACTCTTGAACTCGGCATGAAGACAGGACAAGTCATGTCTTGCTTCACCTTCTTCCTCAGTAAGCCAGCTGCTTTGACAAAGAAGAAAATTATATTAACCTGACTATTAGATCTTTAAAATATCCATGCTGGCTTTTTGGGGTTGTTTACTTTTTAAATTGGTTAATTGAATTTGTTCATCGTGTGATTTACAGCCAAATTTTTAACAAATTGAATTAACTTTTTTATTGGATCTTTCCAAGAATCAGACTTACGTTGACCAGCCAGTACTTATCTAGTTTCTCCTCCTTAAAAGACTAAATGTTATGTCACCATTGTCATGAAACTTATTAGGTAACTATTAGTTACCTACCCAGTGAAAGAAAGCATTAAATCTTCCACAGTTAGTAAGTATACCTTCTGTTGCCTCTAATGAGCAGAAAAAAGAAATGCTGCAGGATTGCAGACTTCATTGGTGGTTGGTACTTTACTGTTGATAGATACTATAGATATATGATTTAATAATGGACTGCTTATGCATCTGAGTTAACATAGCCATTAACATTGAAAAACATACTAAATCCCGAAAAAAAAAGAAATAAGCTAATCATCTATATAAAAATATACACACATGCAGGACAGCTGAACAGAGGATACCAAGCTGGTGAGCTACGGTTTTCCACTTCCTACTCAGCAAGTTCCAATGGACAAACTCCATGCCTTTCCCGTGAGTGCCAGGGAAGCCTTGCCTCCCCTGATGCCAAGCTGTTTGTCTGCTTTGGCTTGTCTGTGGGTCCCCATGCCACCTGCCTCGCTGTCTCCCCAGGGGGCTGCTGCTCTGCTTTCCTCTGGCGTCACCAGCTGCAGCAGCTGGGCAGGGACAAGGGGAACACCACAGCTGTCCGTGTGCTGGATACCAGTGGTTTTGCTCAGGAGCCTCCTGGAAACTGTGAGCTAGCAGCAGCGTAGCTCAAAACCTGACCCTTTCTCCGTCTTTACCTCAAATCTTTGCCGACAGTCTTCTGTTCTAAAAGTGTAGTTTTTGAAAAGCTGCTTGTGAAACACTTCATCAGCAGACTGTGGGGATTTCTCCCTCTGGGAATTTGGCAGAGGACTATATTTTCTCTTCTATTGCTAGAGTCTCAAGCTTTGCTAACATTAACTGCTGTTAACCTAACTTCAGTCCAGCTAATCTGTTTTTATGCCATTCTCTGTTACTATGTTGTGGTATTTTTTTCATCTCCCTTAGTCTTGCTTCTCACTTACTTCTGCATTGCGCTGAATTTTCTTTAAATGCTTCCTTTTCACCTTTGCCACTTTACATTTTACTTTGGGCTTATTTGTATTTCTTTTGTTTTACATCTAAATAAGTTACTTTATGATTATTTCGTATCTTGCATTTTAGTTGTCAGCCTATTTTTAGTGGCTTACTTTCTTTTTCTTAATTCAGGAATATATTTTTGTTTATAAAACCATACAAAGGAACTGTTTAACTTGTGGTTTCTATATAACTGTATGCAGATAGAAACTATAGGTTAATTAAAAATGCAAAGACCTATGTTCTAAGTAAATGTTAGCTAAACAAAGCTATTTGAAGTGTGCCCAAACCACAACAAGATGTAATGGAGAAAGGAAGCTTATCAAAACTGGTTTTGTATTGAAACTCATACAGCACAAATAATACTTATAGTTAAAAAATTAAACTAGTTGTTCTCAGGCACTGTATTTGTAATTAAAGAGCCAGTAGAACTTTTCATGAACTGGTTAAATAAGCTGAAATGAGAATTATTTTTTTCTCCTGTTTCAAAGGTGACACTTTCAAAGGTGGTGTAGTGCTGTAGCAAAACATTCTTTGCAGTTTAGTATTGCCAACCTGCTATAACAAACTCCTACATCTTTAGAAGTTAATTTTTTTCCCAAAAAAAGTAAATAAAAATAGATCACCTTAGCAGGAATTACTTAAGTTTCTATGAAACTATTCATACAAAGACATGACTTCATTCTTGTCTATCAATTATGTTTACCAGTAAAAGAAGCTGAAAAGGTTGCATAATTAGCACATATTAAATTAGCTGAATGATAGGAGTAGATGATTGTGTTGAAAATCAAAGTAGTGTTCTTCTCAACCAATATTTCAATATAGTTAGGTTTCCTTTGCTGACAAAATAATTACGGTACAAAGTATCGCCCTCTCATACTCTGTAAGGAATTGCCAATAGACTGTATGCAGTTAATTTACTGCCTAAAAGGAGAAAATTTATTTGGATTTTTGGAGGACCGCTGATTTATTTATTCATCTACCCATAGTATACCATGGTAGAGATTGGATCATGGCCATAGGTTCAAGGTGTTGTCACACCAGTGCTCTCAGAAACAACTAATTTGTCTAGCTCCTTGCCAAAGTCCTGTTTGTCCACACAGTCAAACCACTAGACTGCCTTCCAAGAATGTTGGCAATCCCTAGGGAGTGAAACCCAGGAAGGCACCCCATCCTCCCTGTTCCTCCCAGTTACACTCCAAAACAGTAGTCTGTGTCCCCTGCATTCCCAGATGCCAGCTGAAAACACAGCAAAACTTCCTACTGCATAGCCCAGATCACCACCGTGCTACATTGCACTCAGTTCCTTTGAGGTCTCATTCAAAATACTTTCTCTTCCCCACCCCTAAGTCAGCATGGTGACTTAATGAAGAACGCACTACACCAGGAACTGGTGACAGCTGTGTATAGAGCATCACCATGCTTGTCTCTCCATGGGGTGAGAGTATGTACAGAGGTACAGTTTTGGCAAGAACACCTGAAACGTATCTAGAAAAAGACCAATGTTTGGGTGGATCAGGTAGGGAATGCACAGAGCCATAGCCAAGTGCTGAGTCAAACTGAATAAGCTGAAAGGGCTGTCATGAGCTCCAAAAAGATGAATAAATGCATGAAGTGAAGGTGGCAAATCACATCTTGCTTCACAAACACAGTGTTCTTGTAAGCCCTGAGCAGAGAGTACAGGCCATTCTTGACCGCACTAGAGATTTTAGCAGAATAATGGCAGTGCAGGTAGAAAAGAACTACATCTTAAGAGGCCTTGCTAATTAGGGTTTTAAGTACTTGACAGGAGGACACAGAGTACACAGAGTAGCCTGCTTTAAATCAAAAAAGCTGTGCCTTAATTGGGAAAAATAAATCAACTTTGCATTACCAAGGGAAAAGATACAAGCATGTAGTTCCTCATTAGCTAGAAACAAATGTAAACTAAAAGCCAGTTTTCTTTTGGTAATGGGTATTTTGATAAGCATCTGCCTTTAGCCATCAATCTTTGTCCCAGTGAAATGGAGAGGAACCTGGACTGCAATTGCATCCTGTCCCCACAGCCATTCCTGTTGCAGGAGTGAAGCCTGTGCTGCCTCAGCAGCAAGCAGCGTGTTGGCAAACATTTATGTCAGCCACCAGAGGCTGGAATTTAGCAAGACTAGAAAATTATTAAAGAGCTTATGTGAAGAGCAAGAGGCAGATTATTTTCAACAAGAAAACCTCACCAACACTCATGGTCCCTTCAGCATTAATCCAAATGGTGGAGAGCACAGTGTCTTCACTGCATGCAGCAATCAGTTCCTGGGAAAGGATCAGCAATAGCTACAACAGACCTGGGAATAAGAGCACCTGGCAGAGGATCACCCAGCCCTTGTCACCTCCAAAAAAAGATATGAGATGTCAGAGGCCAGGCAACACAAGGAATTTCTTTCACCCATAGCCCCATGGAACATTATTGGTCTTTGCCAAACTCACAGTTCATCAGAAGATGCTCCTGTGACACACCTACTGTGGGGACTCACAGGCAGTGAGAGTCCCAAGTACAAGGCATTATGTGGGGCAGATGTGCCCCAGTGCCCAGTGCTTGGGAAAACACTGGGGAGCAGAAGGGTCCGGGGCAAGAACAATGGGGAAGCTCTCACCTATAGCCATTTGAGGTTGGGTTGTTCTGGAAGTGATGGCATGGTTTTTGACAAGAGATGATCCTCCAGTCCAGCTAGCCTTAGTGGGACAATTCCTGGGAATGACAGAACAAAACAGTAGTACATGGCCTGGGACATATAAAATTGTCCATTAAAATTCTTTCTTAAGATTAGAGACAATTTTGAGAAAATCCTTATTAATGTAATAAATCCAAGAAAGCAGATATCACAGTGCAGAAAGAAATTTATTTCAGGCAAAAATAACACAGTAATAAATAAGTTTTATGCATATTGCTGTGTTCTAAATTAACCTGTCAGGGAAAACAGTGAAGGTTTATTGATAAATGAATGAAAACTTCTCTGTTCAGTGATGAAAAGGAATGAAAACAAGCAAACATTCAACTAAACAAAAAAAGTAATATACTGAAAATATTACCGTGTATAATCTGATACAAGGCAATTCAATGTGACTGTCCAAATCTAGCAAGACTGCTCCCAAAAGGAGAAATAAAGAGAAAGGAAAGCACAATTAAGCCACAGATCGCAGGAGGCACAACTAGACTTTGTCCAATTGAAGGCAAAGACACATATGAGAATAGAATGGAATAAACTGGGAATGTCTAATTAGAGAAAGGAACAAGAATAAATCTAAAAGCAGTGAATGACTGGGATAAGACAAAGCAAGTATATTACAAAGCAGATAAAACCAAACCTTTTCCTACAATTTAGCCAATGTTTGAGACTACAGGCTGCAAGATAGCAAAACAGAATCCTTGATGAGACTCAGAAACTCTTGACAATGCAGTTAATGAGAACATCCATAGGGCTCATTTGCAAACAAAATGGAGCAGCCTTGAACCCTTCCTTACATTTCAAGACCAATGGTTATTCCAGTAACTATCCATTGAGTAATTTCTGGCAATTTTCCCTGCAACTGATAGTAGCTGCTATCAAAAACAATATTAAATTGGATGAATTATACATCTAAACCAGAATGGCAATTGTATTCCATTGTAAGCATAACTCTATTTATGTTGTGCTGTTTGTTGCATGCTACTCTGGTGTTTCTCTAGAATTTGTGACCCTCAGCTTTTTTTTATATTGCCTACTTTTTGTTTGTAATTAGTTTTTGGTATCTTGAGATACTTTGAAAAAGTGCAAAGGCTGATAAATGTTGTTCTAAAATCAGTATTGACAAACACACAGTGATGTAGCAAAGCCAAAAGTGTTGCAGCATTTCTATCTACTGTCTTCAAAACTGAAAGGTACTCAAGTTAGCAATTAAAAAAAAAAATAAAAAAAAATATCCAGGAATAAAAACCAGCATGGAATCATGGACACAAATGAAAAATACCTCTATGTATGGACTATAAATTGTGGCAGCAGATGAATAGGAAAGCTGTTTCCTGGTCCCAGGAAACCTAAAACATTTCCCATTCTGCAACAGCAAGACGTCAGTATTTTTCTGAGAAAAAAGGGAAACTGGAAACAAATACATGAAGAATAACAAGAGCAAAAGAGAGTAGGTAAGATCTGGTGAAGTAACTGCTGGTTATTTATAACACTTTCCCACAATGTTTCTTCAAGTTCATTCAACTGACTGGTCTGTCACCCACCTGGTGCCTGGAAGAGGAATAGTTTCACCACTAAACTTGTTCTGGGTTAGGTGATTCTTGCTGTTGCCTGCTGAAGATGTTCCTCTGTGTCAATATACATTCCATTTGCAAGGCAGCTTAGGATGGAAAGTCTTCAGCATCCCTGACGTGCCCTAATCTGGGTAAGAGAGAAAGCTGGTCTCAGATATTCTCTTTCAAATTAAAAAATACATGGATAATCAGGAATTTCTATGTGCTCAACTGCAGATGTAAAATAAGGGCATATGCCTTCATAACCTGTGACTAGTACCAAATGTGGCTACCATTTACACCCTCTGCTTCTAGCCAGTACTTTGCAAAAAGGAGCTACACTCCCAGTCCTCCTGTCATGCCACTTTCTGCTGGACCTTATAAAAAATCTTGGGCCAGGACAGGGTGACCTCCTGAGATCCCCTATGTTACTCTCCTCCAAGACTATTACTGTGGCTGTCTCTACAGGCACTTGCTCATCTATTCTCATAGGTTCCCAAAAACAGAGACTCTAGCCAACCTCACCAATCTAACTAGCACTACCTCATTTTGTCACCAGAAAATTTTTCTTACTACTGAATCTGAATGGTCCTTGCCACAGATTTCATCCCATTACATCTTGTCCCAGCTGGGACAACAGATAAGCATCATTGGTTTTTCAGTTGTCTGTACATTCAGAAAGACCATGTCCTCTCAGTTCCTGCTGAAAGCTTCATTTAACTGTTCCTCAGAGTTCATGTTTGCCAGAGAGATGATCATCACCAATGCTCTCCTGGCCTGGCTCTCCTCTGTCTGTGCCCTCTCAAATCTCTCAATGCCTTTCTTTAAGCACCGTACCTGAAACTGGATGGAGCTGTGCCAGGGAAACCTTGCCAGTGCAGTAGGGTACTACATGTCTCAGTGCGGTTTCCCCATCACCTTATGAGGCCTATGGGGCAGGAGGGTGCTACAGGATCTTAGTCCCAACAGACTTTCTCTAGACATAACCCCTTCACACTGCAGCTAGGAGGGAATTGCCAGACCACAATAAGAGTATATCAAGAGATGGGAGAGGGTAGGAGTCTGAAATGTCTCGATGCCTACACAGACTCCCAGCTCAATCCCACCAGCACAGCAGTGGTAGAGAGAACAGACCAGAAAACTCAGCCATTTTAAAGCCCAGCCATCCTCCCTCCTGAGGTACTGCTACCATGAGGCGCTGTGCCAAGAAAGCCATCAGTCTGGCACGATTTTTTCACATTCGTTTAACGAACACATTCTGTGCCACTTGCACTGCCTGCTGCCCAGAGGTTAATCAAGAAAAGGGTGGGGAGATGGGAACAGAACTCCCAGGATATCATGTAGAGACAAGACTAGCTCCAGTGGCAAAAGAGCATGAAACCAAAATCACGGTGGCCAGAAGGCTGTTAAAAAGCTGGGGCAGCGGGGAGAGGGTTTGCTATCAACACCACTCCATCACATTCCCCTGCCTGCCTTCCACCTGCATCTCATCAGGTCTCATTTCGTTATTTCTTTTCTCCTCCCAGCTGAAGGTTGATAACTGAAGTAACTGAACTGTAGATCCCGAATTGCTTTGGTGGAGAAATATCATTACGGGTAAATTATTTTTCAGAAAGAAAAATAATTTTAGGAGATTATGGATAACTTTTTACTGAAAAAATAAGTACTCAGAACATACCGTGACATCAGATTGAAATCCCCACAGCTCTTGAGCAATAACTGTATTCCAGAAAGACAGCAGTGGAAGAAAGACATCTGTGAATATCTGCCAATGTTTAT
This sequence comes from Tringa tobata, assembly GCA_033628505.1. Taxonomy (NCBI): domain Eukaryota; kingdom Metazoa; phylum Chordata; class Aves; order Charadriiformes; family Scolopacidae; genus Tringa; species Tringa tobata. Next base: position 5,996,980 of record JAHREE010000495.1, read on the forward strand.
CACCTAATAGAAATCTTTGGTCATACCTTGAAGCCAAGAAAGGAAACTGAAAAGAAACACCACTTACCTACACCACGTCTTTATTTTCTTCTCAATAGGAGAACAGGAAACACAAATGATAAATTTTCAATGAGAGTCTAAGACATTATATTAATACACCCTTTCAGTTGATGAAATACTTCCGTATGGCGATAGTTACATGCCATGTAAATGATCATCAATAAAGGTACTTGAACACTGCAGCAGCAACAACCAAGAAAATCATCCAGATCGCATCAGCCATTTCACCTAGGCGTTGCCATATTTCCTTCACCACCACTTTCCATCCTCTCTTTGCTGACTCTACAACTTAGATTTCACTGAATTACTAGCACCTCTTAATAGCAATTTCCGTGCTTTGAGAAAGACATTTATTTTCAGTCCAGCAAAGGTTCTAAGCATGTCATCAGTCTGAACCAGTAAGCCAACCTGCTTACTTTACATACACTGCTGGATCGAGCTCTAATTTTTCTGTGCTGTTCAGAAAATTTAGGACATACCCATTAGGACTCTACCATAAATACGGGATTCTCCAGATACTCCTTTTGATCAAGCAAATATCACCCAGGAAAGTAATATACTTCCTTATAACTAATGTTAGAGGTTTACAGTTTGTATTGGAGGCTCAGACTAAACAGGAACAGCTCAGTCCTGGTTTGTTTACAATTTATTCATGTAAGGTTCTTGTTTGTATTTCCAAGTATCTCTGACACAATAATAATATTAAAAATTCTTTGTATTTAAAAAATAAAACTAAGCCCACAGTGATCCATTATGCATTTCTCATTGTTTTACTTACTACAAATAATCCTGTATCAGCTGAGTCAGAACTGAAAAACAAAGTAAAGTTAAGGTTCATACTGCTAAAAAAGAGGAAAAGGAAAGGATTTTTCAAAAGGGAACTACAAGTATAAAAATAGCAGGTAATTCTACTGCACCCCATTTGTAAAATATGCAAAATATGTTTGGCTCTGTTTCCTACAGCAGATACCTTCCTGCTGTCCCTGAGCAGTTATTTCCCTAGAGGAAGGATGCACAGGAACATATCCCCATGCTTATTCTCCTGCACCATGGAGTATTATTACTGATCTTGTAAAGACACAGAGAGGTCTAAATCACTTGATGTAATTGTGTCCCTAAACTGAGTGTGATTTCAGCAGAAAGGAAATAGCAGGAGACAGAATAAACACACTTTTGATATCTCAAGATCGTCCTACAAAACAATCAATGTAATCTGAAAATCCCCTTCCTTCAGGTCAGTATCAACATACGGTTTAGCTAACTAGGTTCAGCTGTAAGTAAAATGATTGCAGGCATAACTAAGTTAATGAAGTTGTGCTTCAGTCCTCAGGATTGAATGTGCACTTTTTATCTTGATCTTTGAGGAGTTCTAAATGCATAAATATCCAGACTTCTCTTTAAGGGGGTTATCACTACTATATTTCTTCCTTGCAGCTATACCTACCTTCCAAATATTTCCAATAGTCTCACTAACAACATCAGTCATTCCTCAACAGGTCAAGACAGCTAACAGTCTTCTTACTCAGCCTGAACATACTGTTTACTTTGTTCTCACTGAACTGGGTAAGCTGATCAGTAGAAATTTAATCCATACGTAAATTTGCTAGCTATATTTGTATTCCCAAGGGGAAGGAGGTGTACATTAGAGAAATTTATGAAGTATCAAATAGTCCTAAAACAGAGAAATATAGACCCATTATCACCTTAAAACATGCACAATAATTAAAAATTTCAAAAACGGATAAAGAGCTTAGAAATTAATTTTAAATTATCTCTGATAAGAACAGTTATTGAAGATTATAAATAGGTTTTTTAGCATTGTATAATTTTTGAAGGTCAGAAAGCAAACTGCTTTCAGATCATTTGGGAACTGCTGAAAAATTACTTTGTCTCTAAATTAATGATGTATTCAGACAATCAAACAATTGTGGTCATGACTATCATTACAGTCCCTATCTAAACCTGACATCTGTTTTACTCACAGATAGCTCTAATAGCTATCTTCATAGCTAATCTTATCCAAAGTTCATGAAAAAAAAAAAAAGAAAAACTTCTAATTTTGTTCCCCAGTCACTCCACTAGCAGCCATCCCGCTGCAAGTATCATGTGGATCACGACCACAGGGTAAATCTCAGCTCAGCTGATGTATAACTCACGCAGCTCTGCTGAAGATGATGAGTCAGACATAAGGGTTAGAGGGTTATGGTGGGGCTACAGAATTAAGTAAAGCAGATAAGCAGATCCAACTGCAAGGAGACTATGTGGAAAGGGAAGGAAGATCAATCTCTGTGTAGGTGTTAATCCTTCCTTATTGCTCTGCTGAAGACACATGTGGACTGCAGACAACTTCACTGATTGGGCTATGGCAGCCTCAGCTGCCACACATAGTTCTTTTCAACACAGTGGCAGGGCCCATCTCAGTATTTTGCCCCAGCGTCCCAATTTGTTTCTTAGATTTAAAGTGGACACAAATTAGTCATCAAAATCCAGAGCCACTGAGAGTCAAGGAAAGACTCCAAGTTTAGTGAAGTTTGTGCCTATACAGCATACATTATTTTGTTCACATGATTCTTACCATCCATTGGCATTCTGGAATTTAGGAGGATATGTAAAAGATGGCATTGCATTGTGGTCAAGTGAAACTTTATCCATGTGATCTGCTGACAAACTCCAAAACAGACATATCATTTCTATCAGATATGAAATATGCATGTACACGCATACAATTTGAGTCAGGGAAAAAAAAACCAATGAGGCAAACATGAAAAGATTTTGGGAAGGATTTAAGACTCTTGGTATCTCTGCAAAGCCAACCCAGAGAACACTCTGCCATGCCTTCCCCTGTTGTTCAGAAAGGAACATTTCCAGTATGTGTAGTCGTCACACACATACATATGAACAAGCCACCCTCCCTTGCCCCCAGAAGAGGATTTTCCATATCAAAGTGCCATGCTAGACTAGAGTGTAACAGAGGTGCCAAACTGCCCTTCCTAGCATCTCAGCTTTCCATTGTAACTAAGTGTTGGGAAGCTAGTACCTTCTCTATGACATCTGGAAACCTTCAACTTAAACTCTGTAATACAAGGAATTATTAAAACCTTAGGAAAAAATACGATTCCTTTACCCTCAGGCTTAATATCTGTAGGCATCAATTTTGATTAGTAAACTCAAAATTGAGATGGATAGAACTCAAGGTTCCATATATTTTAAGAGTATTTGAATTGAAAATATAAGACAAATTTAGTCCCAGTCTTTCTCTCAATGATGTTTATGCAGTTTTCCTGTCTGTAAGCAGGTGTTGTCATCAATGGTTATATCAAAGACCTTTTTGAGTTTAATATTTGCAAGCTATCCCCTTTTTTCTTTTGTTAGCAACTTCTTTTGTACATATTAATTACTGCAGACCTCTGCCAACATGTGTTAATATCCAAGCACAGTCTCTTTCAACGGGAAATGTCAAAGATTAAATTAAAATGAAGGATGACATTTCAGTTTGTATATTCCATGTATAATAGTTCTTCTCTACCTTCTAGAAGCTTCAGCTGAGGAAAAATGTAATATTTAAAGAGAAAGCCAAAACAAGTTTACTTTATGTTTTTATATAATGGCTAGGTCTCCAAATCTTCTTTCTAGAGACAAAAAAAACCCACCATACATGACAAAAAAAATCAGAAATTAAATTAAAATCTTGCAAGATAATATACTTTACTTGCCAGGTGCTAACAGAGAGCTGTCAGAAAAATAACAAAATGTATCCCATTCTTCTGCCCTTTTGCTTTCCTGACTGTGTGCTTGGGCAGAATGCATTAATAAGCACTTCTGGTTCTCCTAGATGATGTTCACCACTTTAGACTAATTTGCTCTCATTGGCAGTTTTCTACACACATGTCAGGAACCAGCAAGGACAGTCTGCTCCGCAAGGGAAGGTGAACCAGGACCAAGCACCAGGAGACCAGAGGCAACGACCCACTTACAAGGGCACAGGTCCACCACATCTGAATGTGGGGAGAGATGTGGGGCCGGGATACTGACCCGGGTGGCCAAGGGACCTGTATCTCCCACACCAGCCCTGGTGATAAAGCAGGCCTGAGGTTAATGCAGGGATCAAAGTCAGCAAGTCAGAGTCCAGGCGGTATGGGAGTACACGTCCCTGTAACACAGCTCAGACCAAGGATGAGAGATCAGCTCAGAAGCAGATCCCGAGAGATGGAAAGGTGAGATGCCTGGTCAGGGCTTCTCACAGCTGCACAGCTGCCCTGTTGGTGCTGGCTCCCTTCCTAGGTAGCTGAACCTCCAGTAACGGGGAGAGGCTGTTGGTACACTCACCTCTGACACTATGGTCAGAGAGAGGAAGCCACCAGGACAACTTTTGGAGGGTGTGTAGAAGAAAACCATGAGAATCAATACAGTTATTTACAGATCTGAGTTTTCTATATGTAAAATTTGCAGTTCTATTGACAACATTTTAGGGACCTGCAAGATCAAGAACGCTTATAAGCACTAGTTTTGGAAGAGTTTTGGACTGAATGTTCTGCTTGCTCCTGTGGTCTTCTCAATGGCCATGTTATACCCATATAGACTTCTTTAAAAATTTCTCTGAATTCACAAAAAAACCCAATTGATTGGTAAGTGTGATCTCCAACAACTTAAATGCTCTTAAGAGAAGAATCCTTGAGATTCATTCAAGTGAACATGTGTTCTCTTCTGCTACTTTTCTCCTCTGGAGTGTCTTTGCGTTTCTAGTACTGTATTTGAGGAGGAAGGCATGGAAAAGACAATAGCTGACTCAAAGAGTTAAGAATTCTGAAGAAAACGGGGCTTGAAGAGACAAACGGGGGCCTGCCACAGGAAAAGGGGATATACAATTACTCTTTTGCTGCAATGCCTTAGACTTACAGACCAGTAAAACTAGCACTCTGATGAGCTAGAAGCAGCTATAAGAGTCAATAGCCCTAATGAATTTGTCAGCACAGGAAAAATAACTGACATAGCTATTCTGGGGTAACTAGTGAGACAGTGATATCCAGACATAACATCCATATGTGAGCCCTACTAAAACTGAAAAACTACAGAGCCAGGAATTAATATCCTTGTTTGGAACTACCCTGAATATCATACTCATTTGATACACTCCATCAGTCAGTTTCCTGGTGTTAACAAGTCCCTGGATGATTCAACCAAGCATAACTTAGACATCACTTTTTGGTTCGATTTTATAACACAGCCAGTATTACTTGGCAGTGTATTTTCTTAACATTTGTAACCTTGGCATGATATCTCAATAATTTACACCACTAGCGGTGATATTTTTGTTCCCTGGTTCTCAGTGGGACTCAGACCTAGTCCCACTAGCCACTTTCTAGGAATCCAAAAGATAAGCAGTAACTAAACTCAAAATATAGAAGCTCAAAAGTTCTGCCTTACAAACTTTGGGCATTCTGTAAATACAAACTAAAGAGTAAATCTCAGTCATTTGTCTAGAGCCTTCATGAAATATTGTATTGTATATACACAATTGAATAGCAGGTAGAAGAATCTGAATCACATTACAAAATTGAATAAAGAATCACATCATTGTTATAATGACAGCTCAGGAACCCTCTAAAACATATATTTGTACTAATAAAATATCTCATATGTCTGATTTAAGATCCTGAGGTTTATATGAAATGGACTATTAATGACCAGCATCCATTCTGTTTTATGCAATTTTCTTGTCACCATTTAAGAAGTTTTATAATAAGAAATAGACCTTATTCCCTTGTCTGTTTTTTTTTCTCAACAAAGAATATAGTCCCTATATTCATTTAGACTGACAGATATTTGACGTAACAGTGTTTTGTAGATTAGAATATGTATTTGCTCTCTACTGCCATTGACTTTCCTTGTTCAGATTATTTCAATAAATTCTACTTCTGCGAATTGATTTTGAAGGCCGCCTATTTTTAGAAGATGCAAAATGGGACCAATAGAGTAGAACTTCAGTGAGAAACACCACCATGTCACAATCAGAATAGCAGTGAAGCGCTGATACAGTCAACATGGCTGAATGCCATTTTTAAAGGCCATTTGACTTTGATATTCCACCCAGAGTTGTATTAAACTATATTACCTCCACAATGAATCATATTTGTTCTTCCACTTTCCAGCATGTTTACAAGCCAAGCATCCAATACTGCAAACATTGAAACATACAGGAAAACGCATTGACTTTACATAATGTGTTAATAGGATTATATTAGAAAAATCCCTTATCTGCATGAAATGGAAGAGGAGGTTATAAATGGGGCTTAGGCTACAAACCAGAACAGTGGTGCCAGGCACCTCTGCCCCTTCTGTGTCTGAGCAGGACTGGGATAGCGTGTCCCCTCACTGGGAGGGAAAAGCAGAGCTCTCCTCCACATGCCTGGCCCCACTGCCCAGTATGCAGGTAAGTGGTAGAGTTGGGACCATGGTACCTGCCATACCATCACAAGCGGCAGCACAACCTACAACCCCCAAAGACGCTCAGGTAATCACCTCTTCCCACAGCTCCCTGAGAACGACTGAAATGTCAGGAGGAGTATCTTGTGAAAGGTATCGGGAGAGGTCTCAAGTGCCTGGATGCAACAGAGGAACTGCACACCAGAGGGGTTTTTGCAGGCACTGTCTGCTCTCAGGCAGCTCTGGGACAGACTATCCCAGGCTTTGCCCTTGGCAGATTCACTTCAAGGCATGCAGAACTAGGCATGCACACAGCTGTACCACTACCACCTAATGCCTCTTCTACGTTTCTAGTGTATTATTACCAATATTTAGTCCGTACAGAGTATTAAGGATCTTAGATTTATATTGTCCTGCTGTTGTAGTACTATTTCTCGATGCAGGCTTTCACTTTGACCAGCATTAATTTCCCACCTCTTTTCTCTCATGATTTCATCCTTTGCTCTTTTGAGGTCTGTCTCCATACATTTGCCTCAAGGAGTTTTGCAGCTGCAGCATACCAATAACCTTACAGGAGATGCTGCATGACTGATTCACATCTACTGTTGCAAATCAAGGACAAAGAACTGAACTGGCTGATAAAAGTAATTGCAATTTTCCATTCCTGCTTCACAAGCAAGCCAAACAAATGGGTCATCGTCCAAAAAAGGTATTTAAATTAACTGATGACTTCTAAAATAGAAATAAATAGGAATGTACTGATCTGCTTAGTACAAAAATAGAACAGAAAAACTCAGTAGCTCATCACTGTATGCACAGTCTGCACAGTTGAACATTTGAGATTACTACTTTCATTCCTCAAAAAAAATGTACATTGAACTCATAGTAAAAACAATGGGCCAAATCTTGTGTTCCTGACATGAATAATATTTTGTCTGCACAAAGGCTCCTGAATACCCCGAACCCAAGCTACAGCATCTATATTTCTCCTGTGTTATTCAAATTTAAGTAATCATTAATTCAGTGGATATTGAAGAACTCTGATCAGAAGATCCTGGCATAATTAGTAAGACATCAAACAAACCTCTAAAAGACGTTGTTTATGTTTTCTGTTTTCATTTACTTTCTTCTAGACTATCAAAAAACTCTCTTCTTCCCTCTCTTTTTTTCACTTATAAGTTCTTTAAATTGTAACCTATAAAGAGAAATAGCAAAGGCTGGAGATGTAAATTAATGTACACCACCTGGTAGTGTTTCTGAGTACCTTGCTGACAGGTAGGTTCTCCCTGAGAACCTGTCCAGTGGCAAGTTAGTGACTGTGTTATATTTTTATAACAAAACATTCTCAATCATAAAAACCAATCATTTCCATTTTAACGGCTGTTACCCCTACAAACCCCAGACCGTGCATTTACAGTCCCAGGACTGTAAATTCAAGTAATCATTCATTCACTGCTGCTATTCAGTCTTGACTGGGAAGGAGCACAAAAACAATGCTGAAACAGCATCCGTTTTTGGAACGCTTAAGGAAGGAAGGAAATTTTGCAACCTCTCATGAACTATGTAGATGTCATTTGTATACAGATTGTTGTGCATCAACTCCTGAGGGTGCTTTTTGAAGAATTTTAACTTCAGTGCAGAATAAGAGTCGCTGCTAAAGGAAGCAATAAGGTCATTTTTAAAAAGAAATCACAAATAACTTCCTATCATATCCACTGCATGTAACTTCAATGTATCTAAAGGACATTTGAAGTTAACTCAAGCAGCACTATGTATCCTTGTCTTGACTCTTGCATATTTTGAATAAAAGACAGCAGGATACATATTCTTGTGTATCTTTACTGTAACTCATTTCTGCTACTACGTTATTCCTAATGTCTTAACATAATTGTAAAAATTACTAAGAATTATGAGACTAGCATTTCAGCATTTCTGGAAAGCTTCTGGAAAACTAACAGGATTTAGGATTCACCATGCCCTTAATTAGATTTCCATCTTTGTCTAAGAAATGAAAGAGATTTAAGGTGCAATACAATGACAACACTGTTACTTTGTGGGACTGGGGCACATACTGCTGAATTTTTCCATTGAATTGTAGTTATTAATGAAATACCTCAAAAAAAGTTAAGCAACTAGGAAATTTGAATCATCAGTTGCTTGGATTTTTTGTGCAAGATCGCAGATCAGTCAGATGTAACTCAAAAATGAACTGTGATGCATTTCTATGAGTTTCTAAATTATAGGAAACCTATATCAAAACTGGCATTGGCTTTGAATTTGTAGAGAAATCTAAAGTTACATTTCTCATGAGTTAGCTTGAATATAATCAGAGTTAACTTGAATATAAATGGGGTTTATATTCAAGAATATAAAGACGAGTTTGTATATACATATATATGAGTTCAAGTATGTATGTATGTATATATACATATAATATGGGTTCATATTCTGTGGCCCACCATAAGGCTGACTGCAAGTCAGTGTCAGACTGTGCAGAAAACTGCTTGTACGTGCAGCCCTCAGCTGTTCACATTCCAAGTGCTATGTTCATTTGGGAAAAATTGGTCTATACTAGATGGAATGTTGACATGAAAGTTCGCTATATTAGACATGCTCACACAGATGTACACACATATGCCAAAAAATTTTTAGCAAATGGACCAAGCTTGGAAATGTAACTGATTGTGATGAAAACATCAGCAAATTAGCAAGTCTGCTTCCTCCTCTACTTCCTGTCCAATTGATTATGTTAAGGAAGCTGTGGAAGGTCTTTGTGAGCAAAAAAGGAATTGAACCAACTGCTATTTGCACTATGTTTTGTGAAATTAAAAGAAAATATTTTCTTCACTTGTAAGATATGTCTACTTTACAGCAATATGTCTGCTCTATTGAGCACCCTGCTATGGCAATTATAGATGTATTTTTACACTTTTGTCCTCGCACTGCTACCATTAAAAATATACTCTAAAACAAAGCAATCTTCTAACTTTCAAAATTTAATTAAGGATGCTTTTTTGTGTGCTGTGTGGTATCTTATGACACAACAAGAATAGAGAGCATTATTTATAAACCACTCATTTACATTGTTTTTATAAATGTGCAGAAAAGAGAATAACAAGGTGGTTTTGTCACTTAGCTTTTCATGTGCTTCGGGAGCCATTTTCTCCTAATGCACCACTTATCAGCACTGCATCAAATTACATTAGTTTAATTTCAGTCTATCATTAGATCAGTTCTGTTTCTTGTTGGCATTGCCATATGAAAGGTCTGAAATGTTGATAGCAGTGTTCTTGTCTTTTATATATAATAGAGATAAACTATGCATATACCTCAGTAAAATTTCAGTGACTGTTCTTGTGTTTATCATCTTCTAGTTGCCCCATGGGAAGCACCAGTGACCACTGACCCTTTTTACTATAGTTTCTGCCCTGAGGTAAGATTCTGGCAGTTGCTTCTTGACCATGAAGGACCTATAGGTTCTTTTTGAAATGCACACGCGCTTTACAAAATAACTATTCAAATTCTAGGCATCTATGCCTGGGGCAAACAAAACAAATTTCTTCAGACAGTGCTTCTGCCTGACTGCCCACATGGTGAACGCAAGTCCACTTTGATAAGAGAAACAACATTTCTAATTAACTTCGCTTTCATAAAACTAGCCCAGGAAAATAGAATTTACTTAATTACATACAAGAATGTGTAATTGCATGAGTATTTGTGCTGCCAACATGAAAGACTTGTCAAAGTTAGGCATTATCCACACAAAAGTTTTAAGTGATATTTCGCACTCATGCAACAGAGGTAATTCTTGGTAGTGTGTAAGAAATAATAATTGATATTAACAATGACCCTAAAGGATTGCAATTTTTCGTTAACATATTATAGAGGTTGGTATCCTCAGAACAGTGTCAATTAATGGAGAGAAAACGTAAGAGAACTAGTAATTAATTTGGTAGAAACACAACATTTTTGTAACCCTTGCATGGAAAGGATGTAAGTGGTATCGTTTATGGTTATCAGCCTTTTTCATGTCCCACGGTGTTGCCATCCCACAGTGCAGCGGAGGGGCAAAGCTAAAGGTAGTTTGCAACATGCCCAGTGCAAGCTGATCTACATCAATATCACTGTAACTTAGAAAACTTCTAGTCACTCATTCTGTAACATACAAGTCATACCAATCATGCATAAAACACGGAATTTTGGCTTACCATCCTCATCAGGATTTCAGTATGGCAATTTAGGTGAAAAAGTATTATTCAACACAGGTACGTGTCTTGTATTTTGACCCCTGGTACTCTCGTCATTAGTACAGCCAGAAGAACAGAAACTAATATTCAACTCTATTTGTCAATATGACTGTACATAATAACCAAGTTCAACTTTGCTATGACATGGACTAGTTCAATCCTACTATCTTCAGAAGTCTTTTGAATAACCTTAGCATGGATTAGGAGACAAGAAACCAGAAATTTGTGGAACTTCTGTTTTTCAAGTAGTTTGGTATGCATGATCTTTACTTAGTTCAAGGTTTTCCAACTGTGTACAGTCAAAGAAAAATCACCAAAAAATAATCATTTGATGAGAATATGTAAAGCCACTATACATGATCAGATTTGCTTTGATTTCCTCTGGTTGTCATCTGCTGAAAATTAGTGGGCCTTTGGGTGGAACAGTGGGAGAATACATTGTAGGTCTGTTTCAAGAAGTCAGTTAGATTGCCAGAAAGTTATAAGGTACTGGGAATCTATACTGAATGTAAGAGTTTCTCGATGCCAGTTAGTAAAATATATGGGTTTGTAAATTATTTTAAAGGCTATTGCAGATATTTTCTGTTTGTACACACATTACTGGAAGAGAGAATTCAGACACTTGGAGGAGCTGACTGCTCAGTTATTAGTTGAACCTTCCCCACAAAGAAAATTACCCTAGGATTTTTTGTGGTTTTTTCCCAGGCATCACAGTTTGCTCACTGCCCTTATCAGAGTTGGGACACTGGGATATAGAAGGACAGTTACTGAATATTTCCGTAGGAAAAAGCAAGCAAGGTGCGTGTGGTATTTTTCCTAATTACAAATAAGTCATACTTCAAGACTCTGCTTTGTTCATACACCTCTGGTTCTTCCTATAACTCCTGCTGGATTTTGCTAGATCTTGATTCTTTTCCAGTTTAAGCCTAAAAATTTCAGTCATGCAAAACAGTGTCTCTGAGAGCAAAATTTACATTACAATAGTTGCAGCAAGGACAATTGTTGCAATTCTGTTGCCAAACTTAGGGAAGCACCATGGCCCATGCTAACAAGCTGGAACCTTCCTCCAAATAACTTCCATCCACATAAATCTGAAATAACTTCAGGAAAAGTTGCAGTAGTTTATCCCAAAGAAAAGTAATAAGAATGTTAACGCTAACATTCTGTACTGGTGTATTGATCCTGTACTACCAGCTGAAGATGTCCTTTTACTTCTTTTCTTCAAATTTCAAACTTCATAGTAAAACCATGACCTTTTATCTACAGCTGTTGCTAATTAAGCTCAAGGAAAACCTGTATTTCATTTTAAGGAAAAATAATTGATCATTTCAAGCAAATTTTTCAATATCCACAAACTTTACAAACTTTAGGGTTCTATCAATAGATAAGACAGAGAACTGGTGTCTCAGGCAAACAGTGAGATTTTATTACACATTCCAAAATATTTCACAAAGCTATCATGCATCCTATAGAGATCACAGAACAGTGGGAGAGGATTTTCTTTTCCTTACATTTTCCAAATACAGGCAGTTAACTCAGCAATGTGTATTTACAATGGTTTTTTAGGCAGATATTTCTTGGATGTCCTTCTACTTCCAACAAGCTTGAAGAGCAATTTCTTTATTACAGCATACAACTACTTATGTGAAATATGTAAGATTTCATAAAATGCTTCAGCAGCCAGGACATTTATTACAAACGGAAATACAGAATAAGTCTTACTAAAGCAAGAACCTATATTTTGCTCTTAATAGTACCTTCATCACCAGGGAGCCATCACAAACACTGGCAGGACACAGAAGTATGGTTCTTCTTGATACAAATTTATTTGTGGAAAACAAAATGAACAAGGTTCCTATTCTGCAGTGTTCAAAGTTACATTAAATCCTAATTAATGTTGAAGTACAAGGACATGGAAAGAAGATAGGGAATTTCTTTCAGAGCCTTCAATTTTATAATCTGACAATCAACTGTAAATCCATTGGAGCACAGACTTTGTACCATCAAGAGATGTAGCTATCTATGCACACTTGGATTAACAGTGTGTGTCTGTTGGCCCATGACAGATATTGGACGTTTACAAGCAGAAGATGCAAAGATTTCAATTCTGTGGTGAAGGGAAATGCTTGCAAATGATTTGTTTTCCTTTAGTGACTGGATATAACTAGGAAACTAGACTCCAACAAAGAACATTGGAGCCATTTTAATTTTGGTTAGAACTGATGTATCACTTCTCTTGATGGCTGAAAGAGAATTTCCCTAAGTCCTGTGAAACCCTCTGTTAATAATGTTTTTCTTCAGAGAGTTACAGAAGTATTTACTAAAAAAGTTACAAAAACTTAGATTATTAGAAAAACATGCATCATTACAGGGCCCATGCACCTCAACAGCATTCAGGTTCACAGCTGAAATAGGGTACAATTTTTACTGCCAATTGACACGTCGCCTTTCCCCTTCCAAACTCCTTTTCATTAGTCATAAGTGCAAGATAAAATACAGATGACAGTAGCAATCTGCATAGCACATCAAATGAGAACCAGGAGGAAGCCTGAACTTTATCATGGTAGTAACATAAATAATATTTATTCAGTGCTCCAATTAGCTAACTGCATTTTTAAATAGCAGCAAAACAAGGACAACTTATCAATTCATCAAACTCATGTTTAATGCATAGCCAAATGTACCACGAAGCAAGACAAACACACTCATAATGAACACACAGATTAATGAACCGAACTCACATAACCTTTCTCAGCTGAATTATTTCCTACTCAGCAAGCTATCTGAATTATATAACTGCACCTTTTATTAAGTGAAATATTATTAACCATGTCTAGAAGTAGTAAGATCTAGTCCCCTGATCGAATGTTTTGTCATGCATGCATATATGTTAATAAAAAATGTTAAGTTCTCACCTAGATTTTGGGCATCCGTTACATAAATTTAAAAACTACTACAGTTATAAAATACAATATAATAAAGAGAATTAAATCTTTAAAATTTTCTTCAGCCTTAGCTATCACCTGTAAAAAATAAAAGTAGAAGTATATGGTAAACTCTTAACATAACTGATACTACCAGGAATAATTAATTATTAGCAAATGTGAAACACACGCAAGGAACAATTTCTTCAATAAAACCATTTATTTGAAAAACAGTGTTGTACGCCAAAACTACAAAATTCTACTTGATAACTTCCAGTGATACTTACCATACTGACAAAACCAGAAACCTAACAAACCAGCCGCACATCAGAGTAACTGACATCACCCAACTTATTAGCATGTAACCAACACCCAGAATTAAGAAGTTTCTGTGACTTTGACTCCAAATGTTACAGTGGGATAACGAAGTCCTAGTCATTGACCAGTCAGCCTGTGAGACAGCAAGAAGACTCAGTTTGTCCAACAGGCCTAATTTCTGATTAATTAAGTCATTGACAATTTTGTCATGTGTTCCACATGTGGAACTAAAACATTACAACCACTGTATTGCTTTGGATACTCCTTGATGTACAGAGAAAGCCCTCACAACATCCATCCTCAGGAGAGGGTCAGAGGAGATCCTGAGTGGTCATCACACGCTCCGCTGGCTTCCACTGTCTCTGCTTGAGAACCTCTACCATAAATGCATAATCCTCACTCTTCTATTCCTATGACTAGCAGTTATTGAACCACTTATTGTTTCACAGATGCCTACAGGCTGATGGAAAATTTTTCTCTTTGAATTATGCACGTTGCTTTTCATAGTTTAGAATACATCCACAAGTAAATAAGCAAGGTTTAAAAGGGAGAAATGCATATAGAGTGCAGCTGTCCTCCTAATAACCTCCAATAAAGACTTCTACTGGGATGATCTCCAACCTACGAATCCCTTGTCTGTAGAATAGCATTAAAAAGAGAAGCCTCATAAGTGTCCAAACATTTTCTTTACAGGCCATGTCCAGAGAATTTTGCAGCTTTCCCAGAGGACCAAATAGAAAGACTTTGATGGAGAGACATGCCCTGAGACTGGACGTTTTTCTGAATTGGATGTTTGCCTTCTGGAAATTTCTTCTGTATCTTAGACATTGTGATGTGATAAACCCTATCAAAAATGATGTTCTCAGCAAGGAATTATTTGAATAAGTATTTATGTCAGCAGTTTTCCATTGCAGCATACTAACTAACAATAGCAATGGCTGAACAATACACAACACTTGGAAGACAGCCATGAATAATACCTGAGCCTCCCAGCACCTTAATTCTCTCTCTTCGACTAATATGTGTATATATTCAAGGAATCCCTCCAATACCCTTTAAAACTAATTTACAGAACCTTAGCTTGCAGTACTGATAATGACAAGCTCTCAAATTACGTATGTGTTCTTGCTACCTTTCAATTTTCTGGTAACCTAATCAACTTCTTTAAACAGACCCACAGCTAGCTCTCCTGTTGTGTCACCAGAAGATCTACTAATTTTCAGCAGGTAGTGACTAGCACAAGTAGGACAAAATTACGGTTGGCTTTTCAGCCAAACATCTGTGGCAAAAATACTAGAATCATGTTCAATAAAATATTTAGTGCATTTGTGTGAATTCCACTGGATTAGTCGGCTTTGAGGAAACAAAAAATAAAGCATTAATCGATAAAAATTTTTTTCAGAAATTTACTTCAAGATTACTTTTAAAATGCAATATTTCAAAAGACAGAAATATTTTTCTCCCAAGCTTTTGGCACTTCTGGGGTATCAAAAATATGTCAGTTATCACACCTGTTGTAGACATCCATTGTGATGTTCACAAAAGCACACATGACTTGTGAACACCTTGCATACATAAACTATAATGAAGTAATGAATTTAGGATTCCTATCTAGTTAAATACCTACAAAACACACATTAAAAAAAATATACACAAAACAAAAGCTTGAAAGAGCAGTTTTCTGTTGGGAATACAAAGGAAACCTAAACTTAAATCTTCTGAGTTCTTGTTTTAACTTGTAGGAGAAATCTTGCTGGAGAATTAGGTACTATAATAAGAATTTGGGTGATATTACCCTGAAGCACTGTAAGATCCAGATTCAAACCAATTTGTTTCAACTTATGCCCCATTTGCTCTTGTGTATGATGAGCTCCTTGACAGAATCTGAAGCTGTATCACGTATGCCATCCAAAATTCAAGAACAGATAAATCTGCAAGCTATATGAGTATGCAAGCCATGAGTAGCTTTTTAAAAAAAACGCAAGCTTAATTCCAAGGAATTACTTTAGGTACATTTATTTTCTCAAAATCAGGGAAAAGCTGATGAAGGATGCAACCTTGTGAAAGTCAAATAACAGGCAAAAGGATTTTTAGGAAAATTATGCTTAGCATCCCTACTCAAAAAGAAATTCAGTGTCACCTGCTGCACAAGCTGTCTTCCATTCATAATGCTTAGATCTGTTTCACACTGGATACCTGCTGTGAGAATCACAAAGCCACTTCTAAGATGGTGACGAGATATTCCAAATTGGTGGGAGTAAGAACAAAATGCTATGTACAGTGGGCCCCAAGAGAAATGAAAAGAAACCTTCTTCGTAGTATACACTCTAACTACTTTCTCCTAAAAGTATCTACTTTATGTCTCTAAATATATTCAAGTACAATTACAGTTATGTGTGCTTGAAAAACCTTTAGTTACAGCTGCTGCTGCAGCCAGTGTTATATAGCCAATTACCATACACAGTACTTGTGTGAACACACACAAAGTATTTAATAACTTTTAAACCTTTCACATAATTGAGTCATTGCAAGCAACAATTTTTAAATGACTGAATATCACCCCCAAGTTATCGACACATTTCTTATCTGAACAGAAAGGCGCTGTAGTAGGCAGTCCATAGGTTATCACAGTGGCTTCAAACCCATCCTTCCCACCTTCAATGCACACAAGAGCAAAGTGTTTTGGGGTAGCCCACCCTGTCCTCAGCAAAGACCTGGCAAAGTCCATGCCCCTTATGCTCATCCTCTCCAGTCTGTGCCAAGCACACTGCACTTTACACTCACAATTAAGATACTATAAATCTCCATGTGGAGGTGTTTGAGCATATGGCTACTTTTACAATATTAGGTTATTTTGGCTGGAGTAGCAGCTGACAATTCTCTTTGGGGAGACTATCCAGGCAGAGGCACAATGCAAAAACAAAAACAGAAGGCAAGTCCTACTACAAGTATTTTATATTGTAAGTTTCTCATAAGTCATAATCGATCTAAACTTCTTGACTTTTCACCTGTCTTCCCATGGTTGTCTGAATGGATTTAGTTTGTTGTTTCATGCCATAAAATAGGAATCTTAAAATGCCCAAGGTGAAGTTTATAAAAAACACATTCTATTTTTCAAGATATTATTCCAATATCTGTAAGACAGCATTAATCAAACAAACAAACAAAAAAAACCCCAATAATAAAAACCAACTGAAAACCCAAAACCCAAACCCCTCAAAAGGACCATTATCATATAAAGAAGTCATTAAATTAAGCCTGTCAGGGTAAACTAATAATCATCTGACTCTTTTAACTGAAAGCTTTTTGCCTTTTATGAGTAACAGGGTTGGATATCAGTTGCTTTTCAGTGGAAGACTAAGATTGCTTGACAAGAGATATATTCAGTAAGCAAGTCATATTTCCGTTCACATTTAGCACTTAAGTGCAAGGGGAAGTAACAGAACAGAATGACATATTATGCCAGTTGGTGTTTAAATATGCAGTCACAATCCTACTCAAGGGTGCATCAAAGTGGACTTTAAAGAAGAATTGAAAATTACACAATACAGCTTTTAGAGGAAACAGCAGCATTATAACAGACTATGTAAGCAATTTAATGTCATTGCTGCCATTACTTCTGAAATTTTACAGTCATTACAGAGATCTATAGATGTCAGCTGCTCAAGATCAAAAAAAAAAGGCTGAAGATAAGACTAGTCAAGTGTTGGAAATAGAAGCTGGCTTATATCAAAAGGCCAAAAAGCATATTGGGTATGGATATTCTTATTCCACAGTAATGGCAGTTCACACACTGCACATGGAGAAGTTTATTCTAGAAGCAGGGAAAAACTTAATATTTCAATTTTTATCTCAATTCAGACTGAACTGTGAATTTATTTTTGTCAGGCATCATTTGTTTTTCATGATAACTTCTTTTTACTGGCAGAGAAAGTTGTAAATGGGACTATTGCTAGAAATCACTACCAGTTAGAATAATGTTTTTTTCATTGTTCAGAAATTACAGTTAAAATAGAAATAATTCAAATTAGGCGTAACATTCAATATTCATATTTTTCTTAACCATTAACCATTACATCTTCTCTCAACTAATAATAAATTCATCATCATTTAGAAAATCTTTAAAAGATAAGAAGCTAAAGCTCATCACTATTTAGAAATCTGCTTAGGAGAAATACTCCTCCCTGGCAGAAGTTAAAAGCCATTCATACCATACAGGTCATTATTCTGAATAATTACAACAAACATTAGATTCTTTGTTTTTCAAAAGCACCCTCCTTAAAGACTGTGTCTTTAAATAGCTGCATTCACCAATTTCTGATGTTTTATGTTGGGGATTTATCCTGAATTTTGTATAATTACATTGTGCGAGCATTTTAAAAACTGTTTTCTTTCGCAAACAGCCTATAGCTCCCTGAGCTTATATACAAAATTCACATAGGCTTATAAGTATATGTATACACACACACTTATGTGTAGATATATAAGCATTGCTGACCCAATCTCTATCCAACACAGGAAAACATGGTAGTTGAAAGAACTGAAAACCAAACCAATGTCTCTACCGCAGCTCTGAAGTCAAAACAAGTGATAGGAAGATGCTAAAAGCAGTCTAAAATGGGAAAATTCCTTAATCACCAAGTTAGAAAAAAATATCTTGGGTCCTGTGGCACACACAAGCAGTCTAAAATGGGAAAATTCCTTAATCACCAAATTAGAAAAAAATATCTTGGGTCCTGCCCAGCTACTTGCTATGTTTTAGAAGAGAGTGTTAATAATTGGGACACCAACTAGAAAACACATGGACATTTTATATCAGTTAAATTCTCTGTCAAGAAATACGTAAGAGCCGTGTGATAGAATTTCTGATTAAAACTCTAGAACATGAACCACAGCCTGGGAGCAAAGGGAATCTCATCGGGGGTCTCCAACGAGGATGTTGGTTCCTCAGGCAGAGAAGGAGTTCAGTCTGGCCCTTCCTGGATAGCACACTGGGGCCCTTTGCTCCCCTGCCCCTTCTATGTTCAAAACAGGACAAAAGCACAATATCAATCTCGTGCATTTTTGCAGACTGGGAAACATTTCCTGCCCAGAACTACTTCTAGATGAATAATCTTGTTAAAACTTAATTTCTACTAATTAGAAGGCCACTGTACTTCTCTGGTTTTATTCCAGTTTTTCTGAAGTACTCTACATACTAGCTTGTCTGGATTTCCCCACCTACCTCTGTTTTATAAGCAGTATGCAAACTCTGTCTACCATGTAACAATTTGAGACTGTGTCTTGCTCTCATACCAAATAAATGGAAAATTGCTTGAAGCAATTGGCTTCTGAAGCAACCTACACCACACAAACAGTAGAACTGCTTGGAGTATTCAGTTAACAATTATTCCCCTTTTTTCAGAAAAACTCCAAACCAAGCAATTTTTAGCCTGATGATGCACATCTGTAAAGTCTACTTTATACAGTCTCTGTTTTCACTTCAGCTGTGTATGTACAGTTTAGATAACTCTGCATATTAATCCGGTGTTAGGGCAAACAAGTGGCTGGTCAGAGGTTACGGATCAGGTTCACAGTCTTATCTAATTACAGGCACCTGCAAGCTGGGTATCTCATCTAAGCTGGTTAAGTACTTCGATAATCAGTGCAGTAGCCATCCTTGAATGGAAACACATTCTACCACCCTGTTCTACAACCTGAACCCTACTCTGGGAAAACATATTTTACTCCACTCATTACAGAAGGAGTTTT
Source organism: Tringa tobata (assembly GCA_033628505.1). Lineage (NCBI taxonomy): Eukaryota > Metazoa > Chordata > Aves > Charadriiformes > Scolopacidae > Tringa > Tringa tobata. Next base: position 6,016,703 of record JAHREE010000495.1, read on the forward strand.
GGTCCCTAGCTTTCTTTTACATGGTTACAATTAGATGACAGGAATCCTTGTCTCTTAACAAAATAGAGAAAATTGCCCAAGACCTTACATTTTACACAATAGATCAACGATGGTTGTCTTTTTCATTTATTTGTTTCATGATTTCTCATCTCTAAAGTCAGTCAAAATGGAAAGATATATAGCACTTTTTGTTCATGGAAAAAACACAGTAAATTCAGGTCCGGTTTGGTCTGATTATAAAATGGCTTTTCCTAAAAGGTATGCAGTATCTTACTGAAGAGCCAGTGGTCTTTAGGCTACTCTCACAATGTAGTGATTCAAAGACAGGGAGGGGCAGAAGAAATTACAAAATAGACAAAAGCAAATAATTATTTTTCTCACTATGACCCCCATTCCTTCTAGTGTACATAATAAACGGAAAAGAAATAACTAAAAAAAAAATTGCTCCCACCTCGCTTTCTCCAAAAAATGGCTCCTTGGAACTTTTGTTTCCATTGAAGCAGACAGAAAGACCTGCAATTTCTGTCCAGAGAATGGCACTCACCCTTATGGACAACAATTCTGCATTCAAATAGGAATAAAACTACTTTCCTATGAAACTACTGTTGTCATACTTACTGCCTGTCAGTAAAAGCCAGATTTGCAGACAGGCAATATTTGAAAATGAGACTCTCCTATTAAGTGCATAGAAATCCCACTTTCAGTTAATGTAAATAGTTCTGCCAATAGAACTATGCGTTTTTATGTCTGATATTCCCTTCCTCTGTTTGTACCGGAAAGAGCAAGCCATTAATGAGGGTTTCGGTCACAATAGAACAACTTCATGGTATAATAGTATTGTGAAAAATAAGCAATTGCTATTTTTAAGTCTCCCTTGGGTGCATTAGCAAAGTTGGTCCTTATGATCGAACTGGCTATTCATGACCCAAGCAACTGAAAACTGATATTAAACCTATTGAGCATCCAAACTCTACTGTGAACACAGGATTACTGAATTCCTGGTTGAGATGTTATGGCACTTGTTACTTCGGTAATTGAAGTGATTGAAATAACTCAAGTTCCTCAACACAAGCAACAAAGAAGAGGAATTCACATCACCATGTGAACACACACTCAGGATGCTTCCAAAAAGCGCATCTTCTAATGCAAAGAACAAATGAGAGACTAGGCAAGAAAATACTGAGAAATGAGACCATATAGCAAACAGATGTGTGAGTTCCACACAACAACTCGTCTGTTGCCACAACATTTGCAAACACTCGAAGGAAGAACAGTGTCTGAAGGATGAGAATGAAGCAGGGTTGTAGACGTTTGTTCCTCCCAAATGTCAGTTAAGTAGCACATTGAGAGAAAGTGCAGTTCTTGTCTTGAAATAAATCTCATAAATTAATGGGACTTCTAAGGCCTGTTCAGAAGCAGAGTTCAGTTTCTCAGTACCAAGTAATAAAATAAAGAAGATAAGCAAGAGAACTTGAGTGCTTTGGAAGTGAAGATAATGCATCTATAATTGACATTATAGAGCAACACCTCACAGAGATGAGATCTATGTGAATTCTGCAGTGCTACAAGGAGTATTTCTCAAGGCCAGAGAAAAGCCTATTGTTGTAAGCAAGTAGCAAGGGGATGGTGGCCTACATAAGGATCTCAGCCACGTGGCCGCATTAGAAAATGTATTCTGCAGAAAAAGTCTTCATTGCATGCACCTTGGATGTCAGAACCTCAAGAGGGGTAAAAGAACAACAACTGTAAAAAGATGAAGGAAAGATGAGCTGGGAAGAGGGCAGTTATGTTGCACTTCATCAGTATGATGTCTCAGTGACACACTGCACAGAGTGAGAAATACAGGAGGAGATGCCAGTTTGAGCAGTGAGTCGATAGTGGCAGAGTACAGGGACAGGACCAGGGACAAGTACAGCTGGTGATCAAGGAAGGTAGAACAGCAGCTGGCAGAACAAATGCCTAATGTAGCACTAACCACACTGTGAGACTGACAACAGAGCAGGAGTCTGGGTATAGTTAAAACTGAGAAGAAACAGAGCCCACAAGAGACGACAAGGCTGCAACCTGGCAGAGTGAACTTTTGGGATGGGGGCAGAGACTCCAAAAGATAAACATGATTGAGAAATTCAGATAATCTGCAAGAATATTCATGAAACAAAGGATAACATGTAGAAAGCTGAAAGGAGACCAGGAAGCATCAAAGCTAGAATTCTAAATGTCATGGAAAGACCAAGTGACAGGCATGGTTGGGAGCCCTCAACTCAAACAGATGAGACGGAACTGGTTAGGATCAAAGTGGGAGGACTCGACACAACAGATCAGAAATGAAGCCTCATGGATAAGCAAGAGGGATGAATTGAGGCTGCAGGCCACATAAAGAGGACAAAGTCAAGCTTGGGAGACGGGTGAGTCAACACTGAAGCTCACTGTGGAGAAGGGCTGGAAGCTGCCAGAGAATGGAGACTGCTTCATATGTTGTTAAAATAAATAAAAAATCTCCACAAAGCCTGCTGCCCTGGCAAGTTGTGGAGGCAGACAGTATAAGAAGCTTCATAGAGGAAAACTGGGCAAATTTATAGACAACTGCATCATAAAAATACTAGTGGGAAAAGGCAGGAAGCAGTCTCTTTAACATAATAGTAGTGCATATATGGTACTCCTCCAGTTACTTATTTGAAATATCTGGTCAAAGCTTGAGTAGAAAATTTTAATCAAGTGCAGCTAAAACACAAGCGGTTGCTATGGGCACTACAGAATATTTCTCTGCCAGTTTAACTCTGGAAACGGACTGGATTATTATTTTCTGCAACTTTTCAAAGAACAAGTAATTATAGCCTGAGGTTGAAAGTGGCGTGAGAAATAGAGACCTCAACACCAGAGGCTTTATGAGGAATCAACCAGTGCTATGAAACATCATGGTGGTAAGTGAAACTGTTCATTTTTAAAATTGTTTTGCATGGTGACTAGCAAAAAGGGACTTGTTTCATCTGTTTAATTATTACTATATTTAACCAAATACACAATCTTGGAAAATAGTTTCTGCTATAAATATTTGTCTTAGCTGATTCACCTCAGGAGACTCCTCTCGTCCATAAAGGGACCCAGGATGAGGGGAGGGAGACAAATGTTCTGGGTGTTGTGCAACTGCATCAGTGTGACTTTCAAGGAACATTAAGTCTGTTCTTGCACACCTCTCAGGAACAATTCCAGAAAAAGAAATCACGCACACAATTTTTGAAGACACATTTATCTCTCCACTGACACAGAAGAACAGGTACTGCCCTTTGACATGGAATGGGATTACAACTTCACCTATTGAAGACACAGAAAATTAAGAAAAGAGTAAAACTAAAGGACAGTACTAATAAAGACAGAAATTGAGAGTCTTACTCTAGGATGTCTCTATGCAGCAGTAAGTCAGCCTTCACTATGCAAATTACTACAATGCTTAGAGGCATCTTACCCCCACTTTGTTAAGCCTACAGTCCTCTGTGATTTTAGTCCCGTGTTGCACAAAGTTATCTTGAAAATGTGTCCAGTCCAGGTGTAAAAACAAAGAAAAACTGCCAAAATGCAAACACAGGACTGGAGACACACAGGGTGAGGAAGGGAGGAGGTTATTGCAGCTAAACAATTAATTAAGCAATTAATTACCCAAAGTGCAAACCTGAGCATGTGTTAGATCTAGTCTTTTACTTAAGCATGCAAGTCGTCCACATCTTTTGCATAGTTAAAGTAGAGGCTTAAGTATTTCATGGACCAGGGCTTTTGTCCATGCAATGCAACTACAAAGTCTCAAGATCTGTTAATGCATTTCAATGCCATTGCTTTCCATTAGGTTTACAGAGAAGAAAACAGAAATAGAAGAGCATATCTGATGAGCCAATGTTTGCAACAAAAATAAGACTAAATGAGTGGCTCAAATTAGGAATAGTTTGGTAGTCATTAGAAAGTATTCCTTGCAACATAACATTCAATCTCTGTATTCTAAACCCAGGACATCCATCTTTTACCTCTTCTTTATACATGCACACTCTTCACAACTGCTATGCTGTAGGCTGAGGCTGATGAATTTTCACTTTCTTATGTATCAGGAAGGACAGAAGAAGGCAAGAGAAGGGCAAATGCAGGCTATATACTCCATTAATCACTATAGGAAAAGTGATTTTCATTATTATCAAACTGTTATCAAAATTTAAATGAATGTCTCTTGAAACATTTGGGATTTTCATTCATCAAGTAAATTCTTACTGAGAAACATGTAAGTTAAATTTTTAAAAATGCAGTGAATAAAGGTTAAGTATTCCTATTCAAGTTCTTTCTACAAGTAAGTGGCTTAAATTAAAGCCTACAGGAGAAAGAAATTTCAGTAATAAAGCTTTGAAAAGCAAGAAGAAACCATATTTATATTAAACCATATTCTAAACAGTCTATAAATGAAATAGCTGAGTCTGTGTCTCCCGAACTCCAAGAATATTTGTTGCTTTGTTTGCTGCTTACCTTTTGAATGGTAAGTACTTCTTACTTGTACTATTTGTACAGTTATTGTGATAATACTTTTCATTGTGCTGTTGTTCCTTGGGCTCTGGCTGCCCAGCATTCCCAGGACAGCAAGCTTCACTCACCAGTACTTAACTGACAGCATCCACATCAACCCATTTGCAGACTTGTCTTTGTCAAGCCAGGCAACCTCCTAAATATGAATCTAGAATAGATATAAAAACTGAAGGGATAACAATAACAGAGCAGAAACAGAACTGCAAAGCCCAAAACTAGGGTCTTCCTATAGAAGCAATAGGCTTTTCCTCTGAGAAGATGAAATAGAGACTAAAAAAGCATGTACCGTAGGGATATATCTGTTTCAAAGAAGCTCTTCAGAGGTGTTGTATTCACACAGTGATCATGATGTTCCTCTTCCTCCACTGCAGATAAATAAAATTTCTTAGAAGCCAAGGTGCAAGGAGTGACTGATATGTCAATGTGTACCCAAGACTGCGTCAGGAGCTGATCCAAAGGTTTATCTAGACCTGGCCATGAAGAAACACTCTGAGATCTAGGCACATGAAGAGGAAACTCTGACATACTTTAAATCATAGTGGGCCCAAAACATCACAGTTGGTGAAGTGAAAAGCTATAACTAAGATACCAGGTCTGCAAGTGGGAGCATCCTAGAATTTCACCTGAAAGGCAGAGAAAATTGGGAAATTATTTACTCAAAAGCATACCTCCAAGAAAAACCAAGGGAAAAGATGCAACTAGGCCTTTAATAATAACAGACCTCTATCTGGGAAATAAAGGAAAAGACAGAAAGTCAGGGGCAAGAAAAAGAGAATGGCAAGTTGTTTTCCAAATGTTTTCTCAGTGCCACAGTCTTAAAGGACCAGCTTATTTTATTTCTGGATTGCTTGGTACTGAGCCCACAGGCACCATCTTTCCATGGGATTTTAAGAATGCTGTAGAGGTGGCATCTACATTTACTTTCTTGTGTGCACTGGAGAAAGCTGCACAGGTAGGCAGGTAAAAGCTTTAAAAGACTATAAGGAAAAAAAGTCAAGATGCTGAAAGAGAACAGACCTGAGGGAAGAAAGGATACTTCATAGTTGATTGGAACATGGTTGAAGGAGTCTGACCAGAATGAGGAGCAAGGGGAAGAGTGAAGAAACAAATGAAACAGGAAGGGAACTGGCTTGGAAGAACATTTATCATCAAAACATCAAAGTTTTGAAGTAAAATTTTCTCTCTTTTCAGTTTTTGTGCTTCTGACCATAAAGAAAAATCCCTGTCACAAATTTTTAATCAGTTGTAATGCACAAGGCCAGAACAATAACTCTGTACTTCAAGAAAAGTCTAAATCATAATCCCTCTTATAAACCAAAGTCAAGAATAAATTTGTGCACATAGGTCACTTTTCCTGAATTTAATCTGCACAGTATCTGTAGTGGTCAGCTCCTTCATAAAGCTATAGAAACCATAAAACAGATAAAAGAGATTTTAGTTTAAAATGCACTATAGAAAGCTGTGATTTAAGAATTCAGAAGAACTGATAGTATTGATATAAAACTGACTTGTGACCACAACCACTAGAGGCATTAGTTCATAAGAAGTACTTACATGAGTGAACAGCTCAGAAAATACAAGGTCATATCCTACCTAAAAATGTTTCAACTTCTTGTAGCTAAAGCCTCTTGCTGACATAATGCTTTCAACTATATCTAAGCTCTTACGAGACATCTGATTGGTATTATAATCAGAAATTAGAGGATGTAACAAAGATATTAGGAACAAGATGTCCTCTTGCATGCAGGGATTACAGTCCTTGTGAATTCCAGGAACTTAATTATCTTCCTGTTACAAGCTCTGTCATCATCGTTACCAGGCAGAGGTATTAGGAAAGCAGCAGGAGTCTAGCTGAGGCTGTTATGATAGAAGCCTGGAATCACATTCACTTGAAAAACCTAAGGGTGTTGAGGTAGTTCTGACTAAGCACTGGTCATGCAATTAAGTTCTTTCACAATTAAAAGTAGGCATGTAATTGCACATAAGCTTATGTAATTCCCAGGGCCACTTCCAGAAGTTTTGCCTCAGCATATGCTATAATCAAGCCATACATATCACCATGTTCTGTTCAGAAGTTAAGGTGTATCTTTCATCAATGAAAGTGTGTAGGCAAGAAGATAGAAAGAAAATTCAGGTCATCCTCAAGTAATGTCAAGAGACTGAAAAATAGAAAAGTAAAATCTGCTGTGACACTACCTTATGTCACAGAATTATCTCCTACTCTTATAAGAAGATTCCAGCTTCACAGATAACACGCATGTAATTAGAGGAGAATAAAAAAATCCCACATAAATGCAGTCAAGAACCAAACCGAACAAATTATGTCCACTTATTTTTCTGGATAGTTCGTTAAGAGCCTCACTTCTGCCATATCAATCTTCTCTCTGATATTTACAGAAAAGTCAGGAATTTTCTAAGGCAAAGATGCTAAGATCAGAAAAACTAGCTAACTCAATAGAAGGAAGGAAGGAAGGAAGGAAGGAAGGAAGGAAGGAAGGAAGGAAGGAAGGAAGGAAGGAAGGAAGGAAAGAAAGAAAGAAAGAAAGAAAGAAAGAAAGAAAGAAAGAAAGAAAGAAAGATAATATATGGATGTATTTTCTTGACATCATTTAATCCCTAGAATTATCAAAGCAAGTTTCTGTAAGAATGTGAGCACCAGGGCGGCGCAGTGGGCTCAGCTGTTACAATGGCTAAATTCAACAGCCACACTACGTTGCATCCTGAACATTATTGGGCAGGCTTGTGCCCATGCTTCCTACCCTACAATATACTAGCTAGAATCAGCATTATAAAAACAAAGCATTTGAGAACATACAGAAGTGTAGTTCGTTCCCAGAATAATTTCTTATATTTTGTAGCTACAATAAAATGCAGCATTACTTATTTTCTGCAAGACTCAACTTTTCCATTTGCGTATTACAGGTGCATAAGCTATTCATTCATTTCTGAAAATCTTTTAACTGAATGAGAGAATAAGACAGCAATCAGTACAATTAGACTAGATACAGATATTTAAGAAAAAAAAATAAAATAATCAAGCTTCTGGTGTGCAGTAATAACTTGCTGGCAGACTGCAATTGTGGGTTAACAACAGAATTGTGTTTTAGCTTAGCCACAAATTCAACCATTTTGCAAGGACACTGGCAAGCCCACTCCACTGCTGATTGATAGTCTTCCAACACATTTCCCATAGTTTAAACCAAGCAATGGAGAAAATTCAACCAATTGCCTGGGAAAGAGCATACAGACCTCTTCTTTCAGAGGACCAAAGGGTGTGCTGCCAAGACATATGGACAAATACAAAAGCAGGACAGCAGCAACACGGTAGGATTTGCTTGAAGGTTTGTCTAACCTAAGGAACCATACTCAGCATCTGCTCCAAGGCTAGTGGTGCAGTTTAAAACTGCCCTAGCACCTGGGCTGGTTCTCAATCAACTGAGAACCAAAACAGTGCTATTTATTCCAAGGGAGTGCAGTTACCTCACACTATGTGCTCCCTCGCTCCCTAGCAAGCACGAGCCAGATGAAGGCAGTAAAGGCCCCTTAGCTCTTCTCATTATACAGATTCTCTGAGCATTATATAGATTCACATACATACAGGCTTTGTTGAGATTTGAGTCAAAGAACATTAAATTAATTTTTTTCACCAGATCAAGGCCAGAGGATCTAGAACTTTGCTGAATCTAACCCTCATTAAGTTTGTGAGTACACAAAGAATATTGAAGCAATGGCAAAGCTGTAAAATCCCAAATATAATACAGAATCCTCAAAAACTGGGAGAAGATCCCAGGCTAGGGCAGCAAGCCAGCAGCATTATCATCAACACGAAACAGCAGTAACACATCCAGCAACAGTTAAATTTGTAAGTCACAGCAAGATGCAAGCACAGATGGAAAAGGCAAAAACATACTACCTTCCCTTCCAGTCTTAGCAATTGTAAGAGATTTTTCACAAAGCTCCTAAAAAGCTCATAAGCAGGAGCTGGCCTCAACATATCCATGAGCATAGTAATTAATTGCACTGTCTAGTGCTTCATCACAGACTTGTTAAGTTCTATGTACTGCATAACATGATCAGTCAATCAAATGGGATCATACAAACAACATGCCTTCACAGATATATACAATCAAGTAACAGTAATAAGAAAGATATTAATGAACCCAAACAGATGTAAAATCCCTTCAACAAATGCAGCAGAAATAATCCCCACAAGTCTATTAATGTTGATATCTAATTAAGTTTTCATAATATGCAGAATTAAGACTCAAAAGGGAATGTCAGTACAATTTGATGCCAGCAATAAGATTGTTGGCTCTTTGGGAAACAAATTAATGATCTTATCAAAGAAAGACTCTTTTGAAAGAGTATCACTTGAAGAACGTGGTGGCCTGTGTTGAATTGTGTTACATTCAATGATGTTCTCTTTGTATTTACTGCATGGATTTAGTCTCTTGCTCATATGAATGTCCTTTAATGTGCTAGTTAAAACTGCAGAATTTATTGCCTAAAGTCTGGCAGATACATAGGGCTTTGTGTCTTCTTGGGGAAGAAGAGGAATAGAGAATTCTGCAAAACAGCTCAGTAGATGTAATAGATCTCCATCTGTTTTAAGAAAAAAGTTGAGGAGAAAGATGAGGAAAATGACTGATTGAAGTTAGAAACTTCATTCTCAATCTGAATCATTATTACAAATGGTTTCCTAATATATATATTTTTTTTATCTCCTACTTCTAAAGTAGATGTATGTGCCTTTCCCAACTGTGATAATACCTAAAATAAGGGGATTAGTATTTTACTTGGCTACTAATGACTGTTATTGGAAGAAAGGTTCTGCTGATGTTCTTGTCTTAATTGTTCTTAACCAGCATTTGCAGATACATTGTTAACCTCCCAGAAGAGCTGGATAAATTATATAATGACACAAGCAGCTTGGGTATTTCCAAATGCCATCCAAAACCAGCAAGAAAGAATAGTAAGGTAACCAAGGTACTGAATAAAAATCAAATGGGAAACAAATTAATGATCAAAAAAATCAATGGGCTTCAGACCAGGGAGCCAATCATTGACAGAAATTCACTGAGCCTTACACAGAGATATTAAGAGAGAAATTCTGGAATTATTATATACGAAGCACAGAGATGGAAACACCTGTTAAGAGGTGCAGAAATATGGACAAACATGTACTGATACAATGCTAAGAACAGAATCAACTACTTCCATAAATTAAACAAAAAATTAAAACAAAAAATTAAACAAAAAAAAATAAAACCTTTTAGAATAAAAAACACCAAAATACCTTCATTCTGCACATTCTTATACTTCTCTCTCGTACCAGAGAAGCTCACCGTCTCACAAGCTAACACATCAGATCTTGTCCCTCTTCTATTTCTTAAAAGCTGCAAAAGTTCACAGGAGTCACACATTCTCTGCCCTTTAAATATTCCCTCTTTCTGTGTATCCTGTACATTTAATAATTCATTAGCAATGAAACTCTGCTTTCAAAGCTAGTCACAGTGGTTCTCCCAGGTAAGTGCATCCAACTATGGTAAGAAAGCCAAAATACCTGTATACAGCAGTAAACATTAGCAGAAATTTAATATTCTCCTATTAGATAAACCACAAAGCCAAGAATAAGACCATTACAAGTTTGTAGGTCAAAATACGAGTTATTTTGGTTCCCTTCCATTTCTTGTTTCCCTAAATAATTTTGCTAGGAAAAGGCTCTCTGAAATACCATCTACACACAAACCTGGCTAAAGAATTCTAGCTGTAATACTCACTTTTCAAATTCTGGGTTGTTCTGCAGGAGTATCTTCAGACATCTCGTGAAGTTTTAGTCAGAATAGGCCTTGCAGGAAACATTCATCTGTCTTCACATGCCAAACATTGTTTTATTCTCCACTGCTGATAAACTTCATGGTAAAGTAAGGAGGTTAGATGCTTTGCAGAGCAAGTAGGTTGTTTAACTGTAAACACATGCAGACCTCAAATTTTCTGCCACTGGCTTGCTTGATTGAAAGCAAATACATTAAAAACAACGATAATAAGATTTGGGCTACAATCAAGGAGTAACCATACATGTATAAAACCAGTTCTGGCTAAATTTGAATTACAGTAATTTTGAAATAGAAACAAAAAGGAGAAACAAACATTGCAAATGGTTACATACATGTTAAACTTAAAAACTATGAGTGGTCTATTTGAGTTCATATTAAGACAATAAAGCACATGCGTATTTGCAGAGTATAAACCTGGAGCTAGGATTCTGACTGAAAACATAGACTGAAGTAAATTGTTACAAAACAGTGTACTAAAAATTCTTCAAAGTGATTTGAATTCAAACTCACCCACTAAGATCTAAATTCAAAACTATTTGTTTCTTCCATATCCCTGAAGATCTCAACTAGTAGAAGAAATATGGCCCTCTTCCTGAAGGCAGGCAACTATATCATCTCATACTCACCAAGGAAACTTACAGCATTAAAACCCACTGATTTTGGCACAGAAAAAAATCTTTTCACTTATTACAAAACCACATTTATTTATCATGTAAATACAAAGTCTGATCTTGTGCCTTCCCAGTGGAATTATTCACTCATGTAAGCACTAAAGAATGTGCAGGTAATCTAACAGCATTGTAAGTTATTGCTTGGTTATCTTTTCGCAGTTACTGTGAATATTCTTGTAGTGTCTACTGTGACTTCTCTTCAAAGCCTGCAGTAGCTGGTGGTATGACTCCTCAGGAACAGCAAGTCTATTCAGAAAATTATGCCAGCATAACTCCAGAAGCTCAAGATATGAGGTAGGGCATGTCTAATGCTCAATTCTCATCAACAAAACCAGTGTTTTCAATATTCAGGATATTTCTGAGGAATGCAGCAGAAAGTTGGTGTTTGCAAGAATGTTATAGCCCTGTCTCTGTGATTAAAATCTGTGCATTATTCAAAAAATAAGAAAAAAAAAAGAGAGAAAATAAGCACACCTTGGAAAAAAACTAAACTAAATAATACCAAAGTAAGTTTTAAACTTGCTTGTAGAACTATTACAATTTTTGTGACATTTAGCACCTAATAATCTTATCTCCAGGAACACCTGACACACTTTTAGTGTTACTTTGCTGACAGTAATTATAAAAAAGGATTTATGGATAGTCCAGGGACAGGCAATTATTTGGAAAATTTAGAAGATAACCAAGAAGTTTATAAACACTGTAGGAAATACAGTGGGGAAAATAATGGCCAAATGAGGAGAAAGTTATGTTTTCATAACTTGGACAAATCAACAAAGAATCACAAGACAACTATCTAAATATATACTTACTTTTCACACTGTTCTGCTATAAAAATCTGTATTATGAACTTCTATGTTTAGTGAACTACACTGAGAGAATTTGCTGATACAGTATTTACCTTCCATTGTCATTCAACTAAAGCTTATATAAGGAAACAAGAGTCTTAGACAGATAAATCCCTGGTTCCTGCTGTATTATCCAGAAGAAAACAAACTTCATAGAGCTGCTCACTCTAAAGAAGAAAGACATGGAAAGGTTCCGCTCCATCAAAGTACCACTGCTTCAAAGTTTCCTTTTGATCAATAAAAAAATCCAAGCAAGAAATTAACTTTTAAAGGGATTTACTAGCAATGCATATGAAGGAACAGAACAAAAGATGGAGAAAGGAGCATTACATCACTTTTGTTTGGCTACCAGATATTTTTTTCTGACAATAACTGATACTAGCATATCTGGATTTCTATCCACATGAGGTACATGTATTTCCTCTGATACACCATCCCATGTACAATTTGCCTGAAACTTAGTAGTTTGTGGCCAGTATAATAATTTTTACATTCTACAGGGTAGAACAGTCATAAGCAAAGAGAAATTTATGACTAGAGCAATGCACATGCAGCATGCACAGACCACTTGGCCTTTTTTTCCTTTCTGATTGTAGATTGTAGATAAGATTGAAGAATCTTTTCTTTCTAATGCTATAATTAAATTTATTAGGGCAGTTAAAGGAGAAAAGTTAATTAATCTTCCTAATTTGATTTAGAATCTTTATATAGAGACATACTATATATAAATTTAGGACACTGCAAAGTTATCTTTTCCTCCTATTAAATACAATTCTATTTTTAATTGCCATAATAATTATCAGATCCCCTCTACCGTATTGTTTGATTTAAGTTTATATAATGAGCACTGAATCTTAAAGTGTGCTACATAACATGGGCTATTTTCACAACCAGTTCCAGTCTTCCCAAATGTGTAGCCCAAAGTGAACCTTTCTGCCTGAGGGGTTGTGAAAAACAAAGCTTGCCAAATGACTGAAGAGGTCAAGGACACCTTCTGGGAGGGATACCCTCAGCAGTTACCACGAGTTGCACGTGTCCAGACGCAATCCCACAGGAGCTCCTAGCTGAGGTTTTCCAGCTCCATCATAGGGAATCTAGGCTGTGGACATTAGTATCTCATGGTCCCCAGTAGTTTTGTAGAGTTTGGCAACTCCCTGTTCTGCCTCCTTATAGTCAGCTCTGCTTATTGTGGAATAACTCTGCAAGGAGAGCAGTGACTGAGAGAACCTGAGGGCACACACCAAGCTACTGACCCAAACCCACTCACAGTATCAGTAAAGTGCAGCTCACCTCAGCTGTCCTGCCAGCAGAGACATGCCCTGTATGGCATCAAACACCAGGTAAAGCCGGGTCCCCAGCATTGGCACCCACTACTACCAAACTGCCCTGGTACAGCCTCCCTGCTCCCCACACAAAGCATATCCCACACTTCTGTTACGTGATTCTCAATGCTGCATACATGCCAGGTTTGCAGAGTTTTATATTATCCACAGAAAGAGAGTAAGCTACGTCCCCGCACTGCGCTTGTAAATTCAGACACTGGCCATCTGGACCCTGTGGAGTAAGCTTTGCTTTCACAACTGATAAAGTACTTCTGGAACTGAAACTTCTGGATGCCTTGTACCCCAGTGCAATTTGTGTCAAATGGAGAACCACACAGAAAACCTGTTTGCTTTGAGGCAACCGAGACTCATTACTTGTGAATCACTCTCACTAAGAACTAACAGAGACAGAATTAAGAATACCAGGAGAAAACTGGAGAAAACATGGATGCTAAATGTGCTCTGATGTTATGGGGAGAAACCAGCAATATCTGTCAGACAGTTTTATACATTTAACCTGATAGAATAATTTCAGTATAAAGAAATACTCTGTTTTGCAAGTCTTTCCCTGGACAGGCAGTAACACTATTAAGCATCAGCTCTAGTTTCTCTCCATGTAAAATTAACTAGCCAGGGCCATGTGAATTCAGACAAGGGAAGCCTCCGAGTCAAAACTACGGCTCATCCCTGTAGCTGGAGGCATTCAAACACAAATGACACAAGTCAGCAGGGCAAATACTGCTGTCAGGAAACTGAAAGAGCACAGAGGTTGCAGCAGGTTGCTCTGCAGCAAAAGTTCAACCTCAACCTTTGGAAAGGGTATAGCGACAGTATTCTTCCACCTCTACCAGCTTCTCACTTCCTCCAATTTCATGTCAGTGGTCAGGTCCATTTAGTTCAACAATATTAGTGAAACACTAATGTCTTCCACTGTTTATGGCATAAAGATTAAAGGAGTCACAGAGTGAGAACATGAAAGACTTCTAAACTGATGTAGGTAAGGAAAGTTTGAAGTTGAGTCTTTTAAGTGTAAAGAGTGAAATCTTTCTGTTCCTTGAGAAACAACAGAGGAAAGAAAGAATGATGGTCTGATTCAGCTAACCAGTTTTGCATATATCATGTTAATTTATATGACAAAATTCAACTTTACAGGCTTAAACCTTTTTTGCAGCTTCAAATGTGGCATGCAAGCAATTCATCTGGAAATTTCCCATACTGCATTTTGCAACCAATTTTACACCATTGGCATAAAGGCCAGCCAGCAACTGGAGACATTGCTGTTCACTTCCAGCTTCACACTAATAGAACTGACTGCTTGTTTTCATTTGTGTATACCAGCCAATCCTGCTGAGAACACCAGTGAAGCAACCATTTTGCTCCACTACAGCAGTAGTAACATGTTGTGTTTAGGATATTTGCTGGTAAAATTTCTCTTTGCGTGTATATTTGTTACCATTTTTTAATCAGAAATTTCCATCTACCTGTATCAAAAGCTTTCCCCTCCTTTAAAGTAACACCTGTTGTAAAAGTAGTCTTTTTTGCATGGAAAAATCAGTTAATTTATTAATTCGTAATTCACAGTTCAGACATTTTATAAAAAGACAAAGTGCAATTTTCTTTTAAAATGGCTATTCGTTTTTTGGATAATTTTATGATTGTGGTAAAAACGATTCCAGTTTTTCTGCTGGGATTCTAGCCAATGCCTCATTTTTTTGCATCAATAAATGAAAGACAGTGGTAATTATTGCAACTCTGGGCATTTTCTCCAGGATAATGATTAACAGTTTTCTCAAGGAACCAGTAAAAACTTTTACTTGGAAGAATTAATCACACATTTGGTACCGGATTGGACAATGCCTGCTCCTGAGGGTTCTTCAAAATTCACTTGCCAAAGATTCGGGATCTGACTTTTGTCAACTAGCAAGAGACAGATATTGCTGATTTGGTGATATTCTGGGATATGCTCACTGGTCTATTTCTTTCATTTCAATAGCATAATTCAATTTACTTTGATTACTCATACAAATTATTACAAAATGATCTGAAGTATTTTTTCAAGTGGTTATCTTTTATTTCCCCTATTTAAGCTTATTGACCTTCTGTCCAGCAGTCTAAATACTCTCTCTTTTTACATTTTGTGAAACTCTTTCTTTTGAAATCACATGACACTTATTTCTAGGACCGTTGCGTTACCATGAAAATAATATATTTGGCTTGATAAATATGGATTTACTTACTGCTATTATCATCTCCGGTGATCTCTTGTAAATTTATGACACTCTGGAGTTCCTATTTTCTCATGTACAGTGGCATTATTCATTATGCCATAAAAGTCAAGAAGTTATTTATATAAGAATATGTGTTGGAATTTTTTTAATAGAATAATTATATTGTTAGAGGACAACTACCCATCTTTGCACTCTCGCTCCAAAATATGAACATCTACATTAGTGATTATATTGTCAAAGTTACACTAGTATAATTGCACTGTTAAGAGTACACTAGTCAGTGGTTTTAAAGAACTTACTTAGGATGGCTGTGGTTAATAAAGTAATTATTAACCTTGGCAGAAAAGCTGAAATAAGTTTGGCTCCTCACATGTATGTACAAATACCATTACTATCTACTGTTAAAAACATCACCCCAACAAATTAATTTTCAACAGATGCTAATAAACTGCTGCTGCACCAAATTCAACAAGATTGAGAAAACACCTTTCGATGAGCGGTCTACCCAGACCACTCTCAAACCAGCAACCAGCCACTTACTTCTGAGTGATGAGACACCACCAGCCTGGGCCCAGGTGAGAAAATTCCTGCCAGGAAGGGCAGTACTCTCTAAGAAGAATTTGTCATTAAAAATTGAATGCAGTTTGTCTTTTCACTTTGTCTTTGCAATGACATCCAGCATTTAACGGCCTCAGAGGTGGTCTGTAACAAGGTGGTGGAACTGGCAAATTTCTGGCCTTGCCTTTCTCATAATTTGAAGGACACACTCAGCATACACTTCCCCAAGCTGCCCCTTGTGGGAGAAAGGTGTTGAGAGGAGTCTGAATCCATGTTCAGCCCAGACCGTGCTCAGGACTTGCACACAGAGACCTAGACTGTGGACTGTTTCTACATGCTGTCCTCAAGAAACTCATCCAGCACACTGTAAAACATGTTGAGGCTTTTTGCAGTGCTGATGTGCTGATTTTTCCTCAATTGCATACTTTCTGTCTGTGAATCAGAAAATAGCATAACAGAAATGGACAGTTTCAGAAACAATTTACATTCTGATAGGCAATTTCCATTTCTGATCCATTTGCATCTTCCTAGGGCATGTTTGCTGAAGATAAATGAACTCACATAGAGCACAGCAAAACCATTACACCATTTGAGCAGAGGCTATATGTGCTTTAAAAAAAAATGTTTAGGAGAAGCCAATTTATTTCTACAGAAATTCAAAAATTCTTGAGCCTCTTGAAACCTAATCAAAAAGAACCTGTGATGAATTGCTGTGACAATTTCCCTCCTTTTCATACTGTCAATGCTCCTATCCATTACCTGAAGGTGTACATTTGTGCTAGAGTAGAAGCTTGCTAAATATATAACCTTGTCACTCAAATAAACTCATTCATTTAGAATGTCCCTGTCTACCCAAGAGGATTGCTTATAGGGTTTTGTTACCTGAAATAGTTATGCTTTGGTGTATATCAAATGTTGCAGCCATCTAACACACCTGTTTGTAACAAAGGTTAATTTTTCCTGGTGTTTATTTTACATGGAAAAAGGGGATCAGTCTTACACAGTGAACTTTGGTGAAAACTTAAACTGGAGCCAAATGAGGCATCTGTAGCCTTTGCAAAGAGGGCAGTATGTGATTCTCCCTTAAGAGGAGAGCCTTTTCAGAAATCAGGGTCTTCATAGTAGAAGTTATTACAGAGCCTTCCACAACGGAATATCAGACAAATTCAAATGCCTGAGTCATGTAGACTATATCGCTTACACAGCAGCGCAAGCTTTTCCTTTCAGAAGCCCATGCACCTGCTCTGACATTACTGCCAGAAGCAATACCGTGCTGTTCTTCCCTACATCTCCGGGCTTGAAGTTTTAGATTACACAGGAAAGACTGCCAACATACTGGGGAAACATGGCAGTATAAAGAAGATTGTTTTCATTTTCAAACTCAAAGTAAGGAGGCACAACTTGGAAATGCATCCACTTTACTTTAGAATAACTTCACAAGAGCTGACTAAATTAAGTAACTCAAAAGCCTGACCATGGTCTTCTTTTAACTTATTTTCCCATCTTTATAATTAAGAGACTCTTTACACGTTCAGTCTTTTGCAAATCTTAGAAATACTCCTAAATATTTTAGGTGCCAAATAGCTACAAGTTACTACCGCCCCTTTAAGAATAAACTTAAAAACATATATCAGACTATTTCCTTCTACAGTGATCTATTTTGGTTCAGACTTGACTTTTCCACAATTCAGGGCTTTTTTTTCTTTTTTTTTTTTCCCCTTTCCAGTCTTTGATCTGACATTTCCAAGAAAATCTTTGGGAGTGCAATGAGGAATACAGGAAGGCAGCAGCAACAGAAAACCTATCGTTTGAAGACAGTGGGAGGCAATGACCCCCTAGAACAAGTGTTTGTACATGTTGTATCCTAATAACTCAAGAGTAGTTTGTCAAGCATATCTAATACACAGATACCTGACAGAACACTGAGCAATGAGGTCACCTTTGTAAAGAAGAATTTGAAAGACCATTGCAGCTAGTAGCTTTTTAGGTAGGATCCTCAAAAAAGGAAGAAGTAAAATTGTATATGGAAAGACCATTGACTAAGAAAAAATGGGGAAAATGGGGTATGATGAATAACAGGAAGGCTTAAATGATTTATAAAGGACAATAATTTGTGCCAATCTTCAAAGATTTTGAACACAAACTTTCAGAATTTTAATTTTACAACCTGAATTAGACTTGTTCTTTCTACACCTTGTTTATATTTGACATTCTTGCTGTATCAGGGCTTGTTTCATTGTGGTGTCAAGGTAATGAATATGAGACCTGAATGTTTACATCTGGCATTAAAAGATGGAAAGACTTAATAAATATACTTTGTAGTCTCTGTCTTCCAATTTATACTTTACAAATGGTGTACTGTCATCATTAATTATGCTAACAAATAAATACAAATGTTTTGACATTATAAAATACTGTACATATCAAATAACTGCCTGATTATAGTCATCTTATTACTCATCAATCATTATTTTTACCTCTCTTCTAAAGAGGGTAAACTCTGCCTGACAAACGGCTACTGTCAAGATCAGGAGAAAGTGACTTGCTTTCAGGCTTCTAAGAGGAAGAGTGCCTTATATGTAACTTCATAAAAAGTACAAGCTGTTGAAAAGATCTGACATTGTCCTTTAGCGTTTACTTCCCACTTTATCAAATCACTGAATAATGCAAACAGGAAGCATTCAGTTAATGCCCTGAAGAATTTTAACATTAAAAGGCAGATTCAGAAAGCGTAACGGCAGAGAGATGTTGACGGACATCCCAATGTCTTTCCACAGGGAGGACAGGATAAATGAGAGGAATAGGAAGCTCTCTAAATACCTGAGTATTTATGCAAAAGTGATAGGCGCCCTTAGCACTTAAAACAAATGTTTGGAAAATGTGAGCTTACCAGCAGGAAGCAAAAATGCCATAAAAGATATTCATGTGGTGATGTGTGTCAGGAATATCTTTGCAGTTCACTTGACACTCTTCTGGCAGTTGCACTCTGCTGTGTGGGCTAAGGGCTGGACTCGTCCAAGCTTCGCCCAAGTTCCTGTGCCAGGAACCTAAATACCTCTAAAAATAAGCCAAACACACCCTAGGTAACTTACAGGAATATAAAATAGAATCTAGTTAGTAGAACTGATTTTAAAATTCCTGTTGAAATTTCACATGAATGAGCTTTGTTTCTCCATTATATTAATTCAAAATAATAGTTTAGGGTCAATACTCACCCTAATTTAGAATACTACAGCAAGGTCTAGGTACCTGTTTTTTTAAGACATTCTCACTACAATTCTCATTCCCTTCCTCCTATTTCTGCACTAATCCCAAAAGTTAAAAATTCCACATAGTTCTTTAAATTGATCTGTTTCAGGCTTTTATCATCAGCCTGAGAAAGAGTTTTCTGTGGGTCTGAAGTACTCAGCACAGCTGCTTTTGATGATACTATCAACATAAATAAATAAAGAAATACATTCTTGTCATCATAAGAGGGAGCTGAACATCACGACTTTGTTATAGCCCTTTGCAAAAGAGGAAGTCTCAAATGGCAAATACCATACACAATCCACAGGTACAGAGGTGTTTTCACACTAACATTTCAAGGAGTGAATACCCTACTAAAATCAAAGAAAGCTCAATGACAATGTGTGAACAAAGAATGCAGGTTACATTCATCACATAACTTCTTGTGAATAGCTAACGTGTGAACATTTAAAACTCTCTGAGCATTGGATGCTTTCTATAAATTTCAGCTGGCACAGTTCCCACTTTTAACATGGTTGTACTTAAATAGAGAGGAACGGGGAAGTAACATAACAGTTATCTGGAGACCAGGCAAAATTTCTTTAGAAAAAGGAGACACAATGTCATGAAACGCTCGAGTTTGCATTTATCAGATAGAGATTGGAAGACAAAATCTACGGCTCACTGGGAAAATGAAGGGTTTCCCAGCTGCCTAGTGCTATAGTCTAAACCAGCAGATAGCAGGCTGAAAAGAAATAATGCTTCTGCCATTCAGCAGTCCCTCAGTTGATCACTAGGCCAGAAAATAAACACTGTAATACAGCAGCAAACTGTGGGAAAGGATAATGATGAGGAAGAACAAAAGCCACAGGAGTGAGACTCTTATATTTTTAATAGGTAGGTGGACAGAAAGACCTGCAGAAGACTTTGGACACAAAGAGTGTTATTCCTACCGAGACCCGAGTGCCTCCAATGTGTGGGCAAGGGACACAACACCATGCAGAAGCAGCAGTCCCTGGAGGACAAGTTGCCTCAGTGGAGCTGAGTTTCCCTTCCCTGCGAGCTCTCAGGTTAACTTGCTGTCTTGCGGCTGTCAGGTCTGCTGCCTTCTGGGATGTTTCAAAATAAATTTTATGGGAAATTTAAGGGTTCGTCGTTACATCTCTTATCTTGGGTTCTACCATAGAAAAGTGTGGCCCAGCTCATTGTATTTTCATATATTGTGTCTTTTGCTGCTTTATTAGTAGAACCCGGAGTGTTAAAACAGACTTTTCACTGTTCATATTTACAATCCCTAGATATGAGGGACTTAAATAACAGTGACTGGTCTAGATGCTGATCATGTTTAGCTTTTGCATAGACATTGTCAGACGTGACATGTCTTACATCCTTGCAAGACATCCCACAGTTGTTATCATTCTCCTAGTCTCTTAGGATCAGATGCTGCATGTAACAACCCTTCTGAGCAGCTGATCTTGGCTGCTCCAACAGATCTCTAGAAATTCACAGGTTTTGGTGAAAATGCTCAGCGATCATTGGCCTAACCACTTAGATGACCTTGGTAACATGTGGTTCCTAGTTCAACAAATGCAATAACTGTTTCATCTCCTGATTCTCAGGAACTGGCGTGATGATTCAACCACTGTGCAACAGTTGAAACCAACTCTCTCAAACAAATGAAATAAAATGTCTTACCTTATTCTCCACTAAACTTAAGGGGATAACAGTAGCGATATCAATAATGCTGCTTAGGTATGCTGCTTTATAGAGCCTCAAACAAAAATATTAAGAACTGTGCCAAAGCCAATGACATTTGTCTGAGATCACAGATATCAGCCTGTTCAGAGTTAAATCACAGAGACTTTTGATCTAGAAATTGCTTTCCATGCAAAAATCTGGCAAAAATTTAACTTAGAGAGAATAAGTAAATTAAAGAAAAAAAATAAGCAGAAGCAGCATCAAGAACTAAGTGGCCAAAGCACAGCAAAGAAATGGAGGCAGTGGAGAATAGCTTTTTCATAACTTATTTGCTTGCAGAATTGTGTTAACAGTAATAGTCTAATAATACTGTACATCTTGAGGGACAGATAAACTGACATCATTGAATTTAACATATTCTCAGTTGAGTGTATTAGGAATGTCTCATCCACCAGAGGGGAATTTAACAGAATATGATGTTTCTATTTGTATCACCCCTTTTTATTTTCTTTGTATTATGGACTTTGAATATACAGCTTACAAGTCATTTGTAGCAGAGAGTCTCACAGTTCAAAAAATGAAGGGATTATCTACCAGTTCGAACAGGATTCAGATAGTGGCCCTACACCCACTTACTTGCTTTGTACTGGAAAGGTGGCTGCTGTCAAGGGGAAGCTGGGACCTCCATCCAACAGAGACTGACATTTCCATAAGTGCAGAGCTGTCACAGCTGATTAAAATATCCAGGTCAGCACGAGATGAAGAGGCAAGTGGGGTGAATGGACAGAAATCTTTGGCCAGCAGAGTCTTCAGTCTGTTTAAATTTATACAGTAGACGACACAGTCAGTTTAGAGGTGAATAAACACTATTCTTCCTCCCTGACCGTTCCACTCAGGCTTCAAACCCTTTCTGACTTGGGCCAGACCAAGGATCTAGCTCACAGCACCCAGCTGTTTCTCGCAGTATTTTGGAGAGTATTTTTGCCTGATCACATTCTATCAAAAAACCCACATCAAGCCCAAAGACTGCAGAGCAAATCATTTCCTCTTAAAACACAGCAAGAAAACAAGATAAGATGAAGAAGGTAACAGTGCCAGAGACTCCAAAGAAGACACAGTCGGGTAGGCAGAGGAACCTAAACCCTTTGGAAGAAAAAAAGTATTAAATCTGACTGGTGCATGCATGTATTAATGTTTAACCTTGCTGCACTCTCATAGGATGCATTTTGTCATATTCAGAATTTTCTGTGAGACGGGCAATATTTTTTACAGGTCTGATATGAGGTTTGGGCATACATGCTGAATTAAACATTGTTCTCTCCTGAGGAATTACAGCTTTTATCTCCTTTATCTTTTATCAAAAATACTTTTGATTGTAAATTAGGAAAACTCCTCTGTTGCTAATGTTATCTGTGCTCCAGCTTATGAAATAGTGAATAGTCTCAACTGCATGTTCTGCCCCTGACCCTCACAGGATCAAGGCTGAAGTCAGACAGAATCCTGCATTCGATCTTTTCAGCTAGGTCAGGCTTAAAAGCAGTGGAGGAAGTGCTGTATTGCATAGCATGATGTACTACATGGCAAAAACAACAAAAAAAATGCTCTTATATTCCTGTCCTACAAGAAACCATTCTGCTCAAATTAAAGAAATGAAAACAAACAAACAAAAATGTTCTGTGGTCTAACTTTCAAAGTGACATCAGGATTTCACAGTGTCTTACATATTTATTTCAGAAAACACATGCTGCTTTACTAGCAATATTCCTCTGGTTAGAAAGCTATTCCTGTAGGTAAATGCCTGCCTTGAGATCCAAGTGTTATGAGGTCTTCTCCTAGCTCTCATCAGCTAACTCACATCTCTGAGAACAAACATTCATCTTCTACAGGATGTTATAACTACTATAAATGAGTAATACTGACTTAACTCCCCTACAAATTATTTTCTGTTATCTCTTGCACTCTTCTGCAGATCACGTCCTCACACACAGAGCGATTTTTTTAAAAATAAGTATTTAATTAAAAAACGTGACTTCTGCCATAATGTTATCTGCCATAATGTTATCAGTACAGCACAACTGAAACTTGTTGTACAAAAAATTCCTAGTGTTACAGTACTCATGAGGAAAAGTTCCAAGAAATGGTGAACCAGATTCCCTGCTTATGCCAGCAGAAAGGCTCTGACCAGTTCTTGGCAGCTGGGATCCCCTCCCCACATGGGGAACCATGGCAGGGGGTAGCAGAATAAAGAAAGCTCCAATTAAGCCTTCTTCAGAGATAGGTGGTGAGAAATTCAGCTGCTATTACTGCAGCTCACTATTTGTTGACATATAGAAGGAATATTAAACGGACACCAATAGACATCTTCAGTAGCTTAACGATTTCTTTGAAAGCATTCAGGTTGCAGTGTTGCAATTCAGACTGAATAACTTAATTTGGAAATGACCGCTTTAGTATTTAGATATCTGTTATTTAGATACATGTGGAAAAGGCACATTGTTCTGATCAGAGCAGAAAACAATAGCTCTAGTTGTATTTATTATGCCTTAAAATTTTGAGTTTATAGAAATGTCTGTCTTATTCAGAAAGGAATTCCCTTAAAGTATACATACAAAATAGGAAATGAAAATGCTAATTTATAATTCTTGTGACAGATAAGATGAAAACGTGATTTGTAGAAAACTTAAAAGTACCTAGCATTGAAAATTAACTGCAATATTTGCAGACATTTTACTGAGTTATTCATTAGGGAATACAATGGCATATTTTTTACGGTAATACAGAAAAGGTTCATCACCTCATTTCACACGACCTAGTAGCTTTTTGGTATGCACATTCACATGTTCCTTGTGCCAATACAGAACACCATCATTCTGATGTTTACATTGAAGCATTTTAAAGGGTTTAACTTGGACATAGTTCTAGGAGAGACCATCTGGGCTGTTGAGTCAATCTCCTTCTACCCACATGCAATCACATACCACTTTTTTATAATTTGATAAAAGCTTGGCATGCATACCTCATTGCATGCCCTGTTAATGCAGATAAGATATTTCAACCTATCTTGCATTTGTTTGTAAGGAAGGAACTTGCATAAAAGTAGGACTGTTCATACCTTATGTATTCCCATACCACCACTAAAGCCTGAGGAAAGTGGACTAGATCCTTCCTACTCAGTCCTGTATGTCAATAGTTAAGGATGCTCAGACACAGGGTCAAGCAGAACTTGCACCATGCGATACCTGCACTGGTGAGAAAGATGCAGAAAGCAGATGGATCTCAGCAGGACCTCAGTGTTCAGGCTGTGGTTGAGAAGCCAGCCATTAAGGCATGAAAAAAGAAATTATCATAAATTCAGCAAGCCCTATAGGACTAATAAATCACTGAATCCCAGAGTATTATGTTTTTAGTGCCCTTTCAGAAGTTATTAGTGCTATCATAGCTACAAAATGTTTCAACATATCCAGAAAAAATGTAATATGTACCACTCAAGATATCGGCAGAAGGATAAGAACTCAGGAAGTTCCCAGAGTGTGTAGGACTGATTCTTAGTCCTCGCACTGAAACAGTCCCCAAAGGGTCCCATGAATTCAGGCCATGCCAGCTACTCCCCTGCATATCCTGCAGTCACTGGATAAGGTCCAGAGCACATGTTCCTGGGTTCATATTTCCATTTGGGGTATGCAGAACTTGCCCTGCTTTTCCTTGGCAGCTCAGTAAGAACCCTTCCCCACCCCTCACATAGTCTCCTATTTGTAATTCCTCCCTACCCCTTTTTCCAAAGCATAATTATTTTCCTAATTCTGAATTAATAACAAGACAGTCGTCTCCATAATCACTGCCCTGCTTTAATTTGGCAGTGGAGGGGAAAAACATGCACAAGTATTTTCTATAGGTTTTAGTGGTCTTTAAAGCAAACAATAAAATACTGCCAATACTGTTGAGACCAGATTCACCCTACACATATCTTGAGTCAGACTGGGAGAGCAGCAACTTTTCTTCACTTATCCTTTGGTGTTGTGCAAGTGGCCTGGATCAGAAGATCAGACTCTGGGTAGAAACAGGGTACACACACTCCTCATTCACAGAAAATTAACACAAACTCAGTTCTTCTACACACATCAGTGTAACAAATGCAGACCACTCTTTTTGGAAGGAGGTGAAGGGGCAAGCATAGGAGGAGGGCATTATTTAAAAGATTAAAACATTTTATGCTGTCCTTACAGATGTCCCACCTTTGCCTCCATCGTGCTCTCTTCAATATTTATAGAGGCATTTCTAATTTACTCATTCAGCAGTACCCAGGCATTAGATTGAGAACATTCATTTTCCATTGTCTTTTTGTCTGTGCTATACAATTAAGGAGCAATTTGATCTTTGAAAAAAATAGCTAATTCCTCCTTCATTGTTAATAATGTAATCTTCATTTCTTTTAGAGTTTGAGCATAGAAACTGAAAGCATTTATTTATTCTAGTATAGATTACTACTTCCATCACATTTTACCAAGGCTTCACTCATCAGGAATTATTTCAACACACAGATGTGTTCATGCTGCCACTCCGTGGCAGTGAAGAGATAAGTAAATCAGTAATGTCCTCAAAAATCTCCTGGACTGATTCCTAAGTTAAATGAAATATCACGCGCACGTTTTCTGACTGCAAAACAAGAATTTGCCCATATAACTCAGCTGCTTGAGTTCACACCAGGCGTGTACAAGCAGTGGCTCCAATAAGAGTC
Source organism: Tringa tobata (assembly GCA_033628505.1). NCBI lineage: Eukaryota > Metazoa > Chordata > Aves > Charadriiformes > Scolopacidae > Tringa > Tringa tobata. Next base: position 6,042,385 of record JAHREE010000495.1, read on the forward strand.
AGATTTCCCAAGTATTAGAGATGTATTCAAGAGTAGAATTTAGTTCTCCTTATTTCTTCCAGGGCTCTTGAGATAACATTATTGCCTACAATATACAGAATAACTTGATATTCTTCTTCCCAGGTCCACTGTGGATATCTGCAGTTCCCTCTTTGCTGGTGTAAATCTTGAGTTAAGCAGACAATTCTTTGTATTCTGCTACAAGTGTAACAAAAAAAACCTTTTTGTTTTTCTGACCCAGGCAACCAGTTAAATGACACTTAGTTTTCTACTTTCTCTGGAGCCTTTATATATCTGTCAGGGCCAAAACATCTCCAGTCCTAACAGCTGCTTTACTGCAGCAGAATATACAGAAATTCAAAAGAGGCAACAGAAAGTGTTGGTCTCAAATAGAGAGGCAGCTGGCAGGCCTCTGTAATTAAATTCCTGGCACTCTTTGTATGTTTTTATAATTTTCCCTCAGTCAGCAGATAGAATTAAGCGTGTCAACTCCCAGAACTCAATGCATATTTTTTTAAACATCACCACACACTTGCAGGTCATTGCTCAGTTAGGCTCCTGCAGTTTTCCATTTGCAAATCTAATTCCTTAATTGTTTCTGAAGTATCAAACCACACACGATCTCACGTCATTAGTGATTTCAAGTCTGCCTACTCCCTCCCAGACGTCGGCATACCAGATGGTCCAGTCTACAGCCAAGACCCTCCTACTCAGATCATGACTTGACAGGATGTCATACACCTCTGTGCTTTATAAATTATCTTTACTGACAAAGTTTTCCATTAAAAAGAATCAAGGAAAAGGTAGAGTGAAATGAAACAATTAGATTTTCCTAATAGTGAGTCCTTTCCTAATCAATGAGTTCTTTCCTGTCCTGCAATATCTAATACGTAGCTACACAGCTAATCTCCAACAAAATCTCTCTGCAAGCTTGAATCTTTACATGGTTATGCGAATGAAATGGTGATGTGATTCCTTTCCTATTCCCCTACAGTCCCTCAATTCCCTAATACATCAAGTAACTACTAAACAGTTCCTTTATTTTGTTTTTCTATACCATGGTACAGGACTCTCTTACACTTGTTCCTAGCATTTTCCATTGCTTTTAGAACAGTCTAAAATGGTTTAGGGAAAAAAAAAAAATCAAGTTCTGTACCGGGTTTGTGTAGCAGGATTTTGGTAGCAGGGATGGCTTTTGTGAGAAGCTGCCAGAAGCTTCCCCAATATCTGATAGAGCCAATACCAGACAGCTCCATGACAGACCTGCCACTGGCCACAATCAAGCCCGTCAGCAATGGTGGTAGTGCCTCTGTGAGAACATATTTAAGACAGAGGAAAAAACCTGCACAATTGCAGCCAGAGAGAGGAGTAAGAATAGTTGAGAGAAACAACTCTGCAGACACCAAGGGCAGTGAAGAAGAAGGGGGAAGAGGTGCTCCAGGTGCTGGAGGAGACCCCACAACCCATAGTGAAGACCATGGTGAGGCAGGCTGTCCCCCAGCACCCCATAGATGTTAACAATGGAGCAGATATCCACCTGCAGCCCAAGGAGGACCCGACACTGGAGCAGGCAGATGCCCAATGGGGGCTGTGATCCTGGGGGAAGCTCACATTGGAGCAAGCTCCTGGCAGGACCGGTGGACCCATGGAGAGAGAATCCCACACTGGAGCAGGTTTGCTGGCAGAATTGTGACCCTGTGGGAGACTCACACTGGAGCACTCTGCTCCTGAAGGACTGCACCAGAGGAAAGGGATCCATGCTTCAGCGCCCATGGGAAGAACTCACATTGGAGAAGTTTGTGAAAGATTGTCTCCCATGGAAGGGACCCCTCTCTGGAGCTGAGGAAGAGCATGAAAAGTCCTCCCCCAGAGGAGGAAGGAGCAACAGAGACAACATGTGATGAACTGACCACAACCCCCAGCCCCCATTCCCCTGTGCCACTCAGGGGGAGGAGGTAGAGAAGCTGAACCCAAGAAGAAGGGAGGGGCAGGGGGAAAGTGTTTTGGGATTTAAGTTTTTATTCTCATTCCCCTACTCTGATTAAATTCGTAATAAATTAAATTAATTTTCCCCAAGTTGGGTCTGTTTTGCCTGTGATGGTAACTGGTGAGTGATATCCCTGTCCTTATCTCAATGCACAAGCCTGTCTTTGTACATTTTCTCCTCTGTCCAGCTGAGGAAGGGAGTGATAGAGCAACTTTGGTGGGCACCTGACATCCAGCTAGGGTAACCCATCACAAGTTCCCTTAAACTCCCTGCCTTGCTGATGGCTAATATTTATAAATTCACTGAAAGAACAGGTAAATAAAAAAAAAAACACAACTCCACAAAGAGATGTAGCAGAAAACAAAACTCAGATCTGGTATAAGAATATGAAACTCATGCAAACAGATGGCTTCAGCCGAAAAACACCTGCATAGAGGCATGGAAAGCTTATCCCAGGCAGATGAGCAACAGTTAATACCTCAAGTTCCCTCATTTTCCATCTCTGCTTATCTTTGTACATCCATTCCATTTCAGTGTACCACAGTCACAGTGAGTGTTCTTTTCAGCTTGGTGCTGATGAAGAATCTTCAAGCCACTGAACCTCAGGTATGGTCACATTAGTGTATCATGCAGTTTGTCATCTCATGGGATCATAGAATCATAGAATTGTCCAGCTTGGAAGGGATCTTTAAGATCGTCTAGTCGAACCATCAACCTAACTCTGATAAAAACCATCACTAAACCATGTTTCTAAGCGCTACGTCTACCCATCTTTTAAATAGCTTTATGCTGAATCTGATTTTCAAATTCATGGTACTTCCTGCTCTATCATATACGGAACTGATTACACGGAAGCCCAAACCACTCTTACCTTTGCTGCACTTGCAAGTTATGCAAAAAATGTTACTAATCTCTGCAAGACTGGCTATTCCAGCAAGGAAGAACATGCGCCTCAACCACACAAAACAGGCATGTTGGATGAGCAACTGGGAGAAGCCCTCCCTAAGTCAACACCTCCAATTCTCACCAGAAGAGAGTCCAATTCTACCGACATCAACGTAAATCTGCAACAGCTCTACCAACTCCTCTCAAGATCTGTACAGGTGCAACGCAATACAAAATCTGGTTGCCAGGCTTTTTCATGAGCTAAACTTTACTCCTGAGCCATCAATTCAACTTTATTAGCAGATACTAACCCTGTAAGCAAGTTTTCCCTTTTATTATTACCTCATTTGTGAGATAACAATTTGCTTCAATCTCATCATCACCCACTGATAAGAGACGTGGCACCCACCAAGCGGCGGGTCTGCCCTGCTCCCACAAGCAGCCAAACCTCAAATGCCATGGTTTGTTCCAACACGGGAATCGGGTTTATTTCCCTCTGCCATTTCAATTCCTTGTTAGCATTTGATGGCTAATTACTAAGCCTCTAAACCTCAGAGGAAAATCTGTCTCAACACTGCAGCCTTTCCCCCATAGGAAGGGTAATCAGGTAAAACCCTGGATTAAAATGACCAGTATGGCAAAACAAGGAGAGCTGCATTAAAGCAGTTTCTGTAACACATTTTGCAGGATGCCTTAGAGGTCTTGTCAATACCTTGCTCCTGCAGCACTGAGAGATGGCTTTCTACTCTAACGTTCACTCACACATGCCCTCATAAAAGGCCAGCAGTCGGACTGGGGCCTAACTTGATCTGAAGTTCTCAGACATAAATGAAAAGTAAGAATCTGCTCCAGCATTGTTGTTTTCTAGTTCTTCCTTCACAATGTAAGCCTGGAAGGCAAATACAATTCCAAAGAATAGCCCAGGCCTATAAATAAGGAACCACAGTGCACCAGTGAGAATTATTGTTGGGCTTTACAATTGCAATAGCAAAATTCCCCTGGAATGTGTACCTTAAAGTGATGGATTTTTATTTTACTATCACATATTCTTTTGGTTTATACTATCTTTTTAGAAAGCAGAAGAAATTCATAAATAAATCCCAAAGTGCAGGAGATTTTAATGACCACACCACCGCTGGTGTAAACCTTGAGGATATTTGTGTAATCAGCTCAAGCAACGAATTGATACTGCAGCAATTTGCATGACTCCTTCTCTGACTGCAATACCAGGAAGGACACATTGTGCCTACAGTACAAAGATCATCAGTTTGCCAGAGAAACTGATGTTGTGCAGTGCCAAAAACACCTCAAATTAAGGAATTCCAGCTACCTTAATTTGCACTTCACTTTATGCCTCTATCATATGAGCAATTTACCATTTTGCTCCCATCAGTCCAGGGACAAGCTTTTTTTTACTGTTGGATAGTAGTAACCACCCCCTGCTAACTGAAAAAAGTCTGTTCTTGTGGGGTAAGATACCACTCACACTGATGTCTTCCCTTGCTTTTCCTAGCAACCCTTCATTCGAAGATGCAGTGCCCTTTGCACCTAAGCAGGAAACGAGAACCAAGCATGACTGGTGCTGATGATCGTGTGGGATGCCCAGGGCAGACCGTGCTCCATAACCACCACCAAATCCCCTGCCCAGCCTCCTGCAACAGCGGCTCTCTGCTCATGAACTCTCATGAAGTTCTCTGCAAATGGGTAAACTAATAAGGATTTGTTGCTCAAAACACTGTTTCTACAGCTCTTGTGTATTCTATGTAATTGTGTAACTGTGCTTCCTGTTCTTGTAGTGCCAAACCTGTTTAGAGATTTAAAAGCAAGGACTGCCACATTCATAAGTATAAGTCACTTGAAGCAGTCTGCAGATCTGGGGTTTTTTGTAACAGAATAAAGTGCAAGTGATTATAAGTTAATTTTACCTAAAGAAATTCCAATAATTTCCATCAACCCCTATAGCAGATTAGTGGCTCATGATATGTTGTTACAATAGATTTGAACACTGAAGAAAATCTTTTCATTAGAGTGATAAAGGTTCAACTCTCCCTTGGGTTTCAAAAAATTCTTGTGTGTGATAAACCTCAAAGCACCCTCCAACACGTAGAATTTAACCCAAGCCTGTTTCCTGGTTTATAAATGGTTTGAGCTGGTATTTGTTTTAGATAATTTAAAGGTGTATCAATGCTGTTACTTTCAAATGAAGAACAGACTCATTATTAAACATGATGCTTTGCAACATCAAAAAGCTTCATCTTTTTTGGAAGACGTCACTTAAGAGACAAAAAAAAAAAAAAAAAAAAGACAGTAAAATCATTTTCACACTGTTTTCTGCAGGTTTAATTTCAGCCACAATATTATTCACGTTCTAATGAATACCACAATGAATCCCAAAAGGGTAATGTGTGAGTTTCAGGTGATATTTTCACTTACAGTGATGTGCACTGAAATAAATGATGCAGAAGACAAAGTAATTGGAATTTCTATCTAGAAGTTCACAGTTCAAGGCTGGGATATTTATAATTCTAAGGACAACACGTTATGGCTGCTCTTGGCATTTGACATGAGAGGAAGGTTACAAAGGCTTAAGAGCAGAATGTCAAATGCGAATAAAGGAAAAGCACAGAATTGGGAACTACAAGCTGTAAAGTCTTTTCACCAGTATTTTGTTATGTGACTATTTAATTTTCAATTCCCGCTAATGTCATTCAGATGTGTAATGAAGATTCACTTACTGATCTTCTTGTTATTAAAAATCATTTACAATTTCAGAATTTTTGGCAATCTTAAGGAATTTCATAGATAAGGCTCTTTTAACTTTTTTTTTTTTTTGTGATCGTCCTAATTTCAAAAATCAAGTAGGTATTCAGGTTTTATGAATACCTAATCAGAAATTCCATGTTCAGTAAAAACTTGTTTCCAGTCTGCTTGTATGACAAATGCCTTTCCCATTTAAATTTATTTCTTATTTAAAAGTAATTTAACCAGCTTAGAAAACACAAGGACAACACAGAGTACGGGTGTGACTTAATTATTTGTTTACTTATGTCTTATTCTCCAAAGTGACCGGGAAGATGTAGTGATTCTAAGTTTCAGGTCAGGATGCAGGCAGCAGCAACATTTATGAAAGCAATCCAGCAGAGGACTGGGGACCAGGGGAATGCTGCAAATGAGTAAACCCAGAGCTGATGCTTGATAGCTCCGCTTTCACAGGGTAATTAATGAGGACAGTAAGCAGTTTTCAATACAGGCCCTAATTGTAGGCTGAACATAGCAGAGTGCTGTTATGAGGATTAATTGGTTAATGTCTGTAAAAGGCTTTAAGCACAGAGTCATACAAATGCTAAGTGGCATTATTATTTCAATAGAAAAATGGATGAGTCACATATTTCAATTTTTCTTTGCCATGGGCAGCTACAGAAGACCTGCTTTCTGTATAATATTATGAAGAGATGTGAGTTACAGGCTCAAAACTATAACATAGTGAACAACTGCAACTGTAATTTTCTATTTATAGCACATTATTCATGTTTGGAACTCACTGCCACAAGACATCATAGAGACAAAAAATAGATTAAAAAATGAGATTACATATTCGTTGCCTTTTTTTTAGAAGTAACTAATAGGACATTTCTCAAAATTCCATTCACCCAGTTAGAGACTCCTTGAAAGAACCAGATTATCAGAACAGAGATAATTGGCATTTCTGCACTTGACATGACTGTGTCAATTATTTCAAAATGGCCCCTAGCAACTGAGATCTCCAAAATTACTTCCTAATACAGAAGATAAGTATTACCAAAAATCAAGAACTGTTGCAGCCGTCTAAAGATATTAAAAATATATAAGGATTTTCACCACAGTGCTTCATAATTTAAGACCACCAAGAGTTGCCCAGTATCAAATCAAACTTCCTTTTTGGGGGAACACCACTGCAAAACTTTGGAGATTTTATTTTTTCCCCATAGCCTGATGGGGAAGAAATAATAAAACACTTTGTCAGAGTGCCCACCTGAACCACTACTGAACTTAGATACACTGTCTTTCATGATATAAGGCTCGTAGAATAAAGACACATCAGCAAAGGAAATGCATTGCCCAACAACTTGATCATTCAGCTCAATGGAGCTGCCAGAACCAACATGGCAATGAACGAGTGCTGCACCAGCTTTCCTCATCAGAGCAGAGAACCTAACCATTTTTATGGTCAGCCTTCACAAGTTTATGTAATGCAATCCAGAATTTCTTCCTACTTTACTAGCCGCTTATTAGAAGAGGCATCATCTTTTGTTATCATAGCTGCCAGAGAGGTGAGACCTTAATGCAACACTGAACCTCAGTTTAGTGAACCTAAACTAGGGTTCTTTACAGCACTTTGTTGACTTCTCTGTTTTCGGACTAACTAAATGTGACAGAGATCCTCAAAGACTTCCCTAAAGAACACTGTCCATGCAACCCACATGCATGACAAAGGTCATTTAAGACAATCATTATTATAACCAGTAAAGAAGCATATACATTTCTTTTTTAATTTAAAGTTAGTTAAGTACATTTTTTTTTATTATGCCATCAATTTTAGGATAAAGCCTTCCAGTGGCAACAGATTGTTATTGAAATGGCTTCTGTCCTGTTAAAGAATCTCTCTCATTAAAGTGAACTAAATTGTTATTATAGTGCTAAAAATGCAATATAAAGAATTTTTAATATGAACAAGTACTTTAATATTCTCTACCACAGCAAGGCACTTGAAATCACATTTTCTTTGCTTCACATATGATTTTTCTTAATGTTTCTAGTCATGCTTGCTCCACAGATTCTGTAATTCATAGGTGCAGGCTTTCTGTGAATTGGCTGTAAAATTACCTGTCACATTACCAAGGGAATAATGCTTCTAAGGGACAGCACTGTTCCACAGCTGCCACTGCCAGCCTTGAGCTCACTTGTCAACAATTATACGCCATTAAATAAAAGCTTAACAGAGTCACATAAAATTTCCTAATGTGCCTAAATGAAAAAACTGCAGAAGCAGGGAGATGTGAATGAGGAAGATGGGAGGGAAAACTACTTGAAGATACTGTTCTATGAGACAGTGGGAAATACTGCAGAGACCACTCCGTTTTCTTACCTTATTCACAAAAGGTGTCATGATGAGCCAGCTGAGTGGGGAGATCCTCAAAAGACATGAGCTCCAGCCACAAGCTACTCGCTGAAAGATTCTAAGCAAGACAATTTTTTCAGGACATTGTAGTCTGGCGTTTGCTTACCACTGATTTGTTTCCACAGCCATAACACCATCTTTTATAACTAAATAGTCATAATATGGGGGTTGTTCCTGTGGTCCCAGTTCCACTATATGGGGTACATCTCACAAAGGATAATACCAAATCTGTTTACAAAAGTGTTGTAAGATTTTTTCTCAGAACACAGAAAACCACCCTTGGGAGCTATGCTCTGTCTGAAGGAAAAGGATTTGGACATTTTGTTTTGACTTTAAGTCAACATCAGAGAAGGAATTAGAATAAATATTAAAATGAAAAAATATATATATAAAACCACCTTGATTTAATATTTTTAAATTAATTCATTCTACATCTAGAAGAAATCTAGAAATCATTAGTTAAAGAGAAGGGGAAGACAAGAAACAAATGTTATCCTTTAAGTCCAGTGGGTGAATCATGCCTCCAGTTGACTGAAAGTCTAAGACCTAGTCTCATCTCTGCTTTATTCAAAGCCAGATTTTTCAAACTTCCAGCACCCAGGAAGATGTCCTAGTTGCCAGCTTATAATGAATGCTGGCACCACTTTCTCTTCCTCCCTGGTTTTGTGAAACACTCCTTATTTTTAATCTAGTTCCTAACTAGGAACCAGAAGTCAAAATACCTTTTTTGGATTGAGGCTCTTGTTCTTGAGAAAGTGTCCACAAGCAGATTTTTTTATCATTTTTAAAGACAAATATTTTCTTAGTGCTTTTACATCAGCAGCTGACAGGAAATTTCTTCAAGAATTCTGTTTGAGGTATAGAAAAGTGATGCTGGTGTAGGATCTAAGCTGTATAAACAATTATTCTTCTGTTCAAATTATGTACCAACATTTTTAAAAGCATTCAGCTTTTAATATATTTCAAGAAGAAGAAGAATGGTTTGGATGGTTTTCAACAACAAGTTTTCTTCAAATTAATTATTGTGTTTAGCTTTGCTTCTCTAATAAAATCAAAGAACATTTTAAATGAAGAATCAAATTTTAAACTTTAAGTTTCTTTTTGGAAGGCAGAGATCAACTGAAATAATTGATAAAGTTTACACTAATTTTAACTAACAGTTTCAGACAATAGCAGTTAAATTCATATCTTTTAAGTGAAAAAAATTGAGCTGGAAAATCTAATGTATTTTATAATTTCCCGCTTCCTACCCACCCCAGGTGATTTTGAAGATCCACTCTGAGGGACAGAAGGGAAAAGAGGAAATATTTCTTGGGCAGATTGATTTTACCAAAATGGCAACAACTTTAAAGGGTTTTAACAGTGGAATGAACTCGAGAAATCCATATTAGAAAGGAGAAGTACCGTAGAAAGCATGAAAGCTTTCCACATACATAACATCTGCATGCATCCGGTATATACACCAACACATGGCTGGAAAACTGACCCACTTACTCAACTCTGGCCTCAGGAACTGCCTTTAAAATTTATACTGTTTAATAAGGCTCCTTTATTTTCAGGTTTTTAGAGGTTTGTAATATCTCTTTGGCCTCATCCACAAGTCGCATTTCCTTTTAATTTCTCCTACAAGCACCAAAGTGTTGACACTTTTGCCAGAAACCAGACTTTGGTTGCGCCCACCTTCAGACTTACAGAGCCGAATGGGCAGCAGATCTGAACGTGAGCCACTGCCGAAGCACAGGAGTCAAGAGGATTAAAGCCAAAGCCTGTGCACAGTTTCTCTGAGAAAGGAGCAAGGAAAAAAGAGGTGGGGCAGGCTGCAAACATTCAGGCTGAAGGCAAAGAAACCTGAAGCATCTCTACAGATGTTGGATACAAAGCTCAGCAGGTTTTATGAAAAGCCATGCTTAAATTTCATTTTAAAGATACCAAACACTTTGGCAATTAATGAGGTAAGAGAAAGGAGGGTTAATGTGCAACATAACCTTTTAAACTTATTTTCCAATGCTTTCTGAAGTCATCTCACATACTGTAGGGCTAACTACAGTCTTCCTGCCGGAGCAGGAACGTGTTATTCACATGGGGTGCACATATACAGCTTCGGGTAGGAGGGGACACTCCCTGATCTCAGTTAAGCCGTATTGGTGGCTTCCCTCGTACAGAGCAAAAGATGGAGTTCAGCATATAACGAATAAATAAATGAGATGTTGCTTTCTCTACTGCCTTTGGTATATGATTTAATGACTTGTATTACACTTGCGGCCGTTACATTAATGAAGAAAAGGACCTCATTGATATGGGTAGTAAAGGAGAAATAAATGATAGCAGTGTGCACCCTAAGTTGTTGTAGGTCCAGCTCTAAGTTACAAGATGACTTGATTAATTATATTGGATCAACATAAAAAGCTAAAAATAAAACACAGGACACAATCCAAGCTATCTCTGCTGTTAAATTAATCTTTCTGTTTCTGCCAAATGGAAGGAGCCTATTTATCAAAGTGAAAATTCAACCTCATTTACTATAATAAAAAATGAGCTTTCAATGAAATTTAATGAGATTTCAAAATATATCGGGCATCAGTACACTCTCCTATTTTGGGATAACAGTGTTTTTAAAAGTCATTCTTTCCCAGGCAATTTGAGCTCTGACTGAATGACAAAGATGTAACTATTAGTCTCCATAGGCACCATAATGATTGGGCTTTCCTTGTTCTCCTTTATGTACTCTGTGTTGGTTGAAAAATAAAGCAAAATAATCTTCTCATTTCTAGCTATTAGGGAAACTTTGTTGCATGGGGTTTGTTGTTTTTTTGTTTGACTGGTGCAAGGCTGATCAGGAAGTGTGGAGTTTAAAAATATTTTTCTGTACATACCTGAAATCTTCAGCAAATACCCAACTGAGCTGACATCCTCTTCTGAGAGGCCATATACAAATCTGTGATGCATCTGCTTGATGAACTGTAAGTTCAAACTGCCAGTGTCACCCAACACTTTGCATCTGACAGGGCAAGAGGCTCCCCTGTTCCTTTATTCTTCCACAAAAATGGTGAAATACGCAATAAAGGTTAAAATTCCATTATTTACCCCTCACAAATCCACACTGGTTATTCAACACAAAGGATTCTGTCATCAAGGTTTGGCTTTCAAATTTACCAGAACTATTCCCAGGTTTCTTACCATGAAAACAACCATCAAATCTCTGTTTTACTCGTGTTTGCTATCCCAGACACACCTAAATGTGCAGGACGTAGCCAGCAAGACTTGCCATTTGCTCACACAGGAGCAGCCCAGAGCAAGAAGCATGCATCCCAAGATTACTCACACCTCCACTCTTCCTGGCTTCAACCTTGGACTGCAGCAGCAGAGCATCTAACAGGGGTTTTGCTGCTTGCTCTCAAACCACACACAAACTCCAGAAACAAGCAGAGGCTTTTATCTGCCCTCTTGCCTGGCTACAGTGGGTTAGTACAAAGCCTATAGTTGACTTAACTGGTAACTTCCTTAAAAATTATAGGTTTAGATCCAGACCCAAATGCACAACCATGGTGTCCTGAAGAGAAATATGCAGCACATAGACAGCATCCATCTGAGATCTGGAACCACTCTGCGTTTTACAGCTGCATTAGCTCCTTACCACAGTATGACTGCTGGGAGGAAGAGTAACAGAGGGTCTACAACAGTACAGGCCATCAACAAATACACTTACCCCGTCTATCCCCAGTGGTTGTCTCAGCCTGCTTTCAAGTGCTTTCATAACGTCAAGTCTTTCCATTAACTTCAGTGGGAGAGTCTTTTATTGTTTTTGCCAGTTCCCACCTCATCTGCTTAATATTTCATCACTGGAAATTACTAACGAAAAAGCAGCACGTATATCTGAAAGCAATGAGGTAGGCAAACATACTGAAGAGGAAATACACCACAGAGGGCAGGCCATAGGCCATCAGCATTAAATTCAATTCCGCTTTGATATTTCCAGGTGCATGACAAAGGCTATTAGAAGAGATCGTTTCCTCGGAAGTAGGTAAAGAACTGGAGGAACATTACCGGCCATACATACAACCCATTTCTAAGTAGATTACTTCAAGCTGCTAGCATGAGTCCAGTGATTCATTGATTGAGAAATCATTATTTAACTGCTGTGTGAATGACAAACTACAGCCTGGCAAAGTGTGGCGTAAACCTGTTCCTGAAGTCCCACTGATTTGCTTTTACCAAGAGGAAATTTCTGCTTTCAGTGCCATTCAGGATACAATTCCCTCCACGAGCACACACATCACTGCCCTGTGAGCAGCTGGGGAAGGTCTTCCTGGTCTCCAAGCACTCTCAGACAGCCCTTCCTTCTGGGGACAGGGCTCTCGATGCCATTTCACACCATTTTTGGCACTGAGGAGCTTACATGTGTATCACTACTGCTGAAAAGCACCACCTATGAAAATCTTGTGAAGTTTCCAGCATCACCCCTAGCAGGCTCAAACCGATCACCAAGACCCTCCCTGCACTCTCCACATTTGGCACAGTCCAAAGTAACCTAAAGCAAAATACCTCCAAATGGGGATATTCTCTCTTTCCTTCATGTGGATAGGAAACTGCTCCTATGCCTTTACCTTAACAAGAGACAATATGTAAATGGAAATGTATTTTCTCTCACCCCCAACCACATCTTCTTATAAAAGTTAGGTATTGATTGCAAGCTCATTTCTACCTCTTGAAATTTTACAGCAAATAATCTTCGTGAGATTTAGTACTCAAAAAATCCATCCCCTTGAAAAGTCATGAAACATGACTTTAGCAACACCAAGTCCTACACAGTAAAATATTTTCCCCATATACATACAGGAAATAATACCTTAACATGGCTAGATTACAGATTTCTAATCAGTAAAGCAATATTAGGGGCAATATGCAGATGGCTTGTTTTTCATACCCTGAGAAACAGTGCAAAGATTGAGAAACTGGAGTGAGTTTTTAAATCAGAAAATAAATAATAAAAAAAAAAAAACAACAGAAGACAACATATCCTGTTAGTTTAATTAAAAAGGAAAAACTAAATTTTGGGTCTTCCATTTTCCAGTTCATGTACATTTATAGAGAGTTGGAACAAATATCCTATATGTAAAAGCACCAAATTTTTTCTACGTGTTCAGAGTTGATAGATAATTTATCTAATAAATGAAGCAGTTGCTGACTGATGGGTATTTACAGATATTAAATATACTGCACAAAGGCTCCTATATTTTTCACTAAGTGAGATGTTCAGAATTAACCTCAAGACATTACTTTAGCAAGATCAGTGTGAGTAACAGGTTTCAGTCACAGCCCTTTCCCTAATTCATAGCAGTGTCTCTATAAACGCAGACTAAACAGTGTATAATATATGTTTGAGGTGCTCCTTAGAACACCCATTTCTAGCTGCAATACTGCGCATAATTGAGACACCTTTCTTTGTTTGTTTCCTGATTTTTGTAATGATTGTTACTTTTACACAGACAAATATAACCTCTTTGACATTATTAAGATCTATTACAATATTCCACTGAATTCTTGCATTGAAGTGGAAGGCTGTTTTCTTCATATAACTGAGGTTGAATATGAAAAAAATGTTTTAGTAGTCTATGACTCAGTTCTTCCTTGTCATATGCAAGTCAAAGAAAGAAAATCAGGTTTCAAGAGAAATTTGTCACTGTAGTAGTGATACTGTTGCATTTGTGACAATCTAAGGATACAAACAAGTCAAGGTTTGCAGGAAGAGATATTGTGTATCTCAAACTAACCTGACAGAAGTGAAAAAAAATCTGACAACTCCTCTCTTCGGGTCATGTTTGTCTATTGACGTTTTCCTTGGCCTTTATTCTATATTTGCACAGGTGTACTGACTTCTGAAAGTATTGCTGCTTTCAAATGAACACTAGACAATTCATCTGAGGGAAAACAGTCTTGTGAAGACGTTATGTTGTGGATTAACAATTTGAAGAAAGAAGGGAAAAAACTAAAAGGAGCATTTATCTATAAAAGGCTCAACAATGCAACCTGAAAATGTATGAGGAATCCAGAATTGGATCGATATATCTGGATTGCCCAACCACCACATTAAATCAGCAGTTAATCAAATGCAGTTTGAGATGGTCACACTGCTCCTGTCCAAACCTCAAACCTTTCTCTGTTCATTAACTGCGCTGCCTGTCCTGGGAAAAGAGGCATAAAACACTTCTCACTGCTGGATTTGGGGAAAAGATAAGAGCTTTTCTTCTCCTTCATACTTGTGAGGGCCATAGAAGTAACAAACAAGCATCATAGGACACGGGAAGTCACTTTCCCATGAGTGCTAAGCCCATTTAGTATTACAACACTGATAAAACTGTCCTTCGAGGTTATACAGCTGATCTAGCACGTCTTTTACCACCTCATCCTTCTGAATAATCTGTTCTCTTTATCAATCAAACTTATTACATGAATATGTAACTTTCCATTACATGAATATGTAACTTTCCATTAGACACAAATGGACTTCTGCTGTACGGAAGAAAAGCTTTAAAGATCTACAAGGATGCAACATCTAACCTTTGAGTATATGGAAAAAAAGAATTAAACAAAGTTAATTATGCTGTGACTGAGCAGGACTTCACACCTACCATCTGTTCTGCTTTGGCCTTAGGATCATTACTGGGAATAAAATCAGGGATCAGTGCTCCCAGTTTCCTACACTTTAGATTAAACTAGAATCTCCATTAGCACCCCCTCTATTACCACCACTGAGAACATGAGCTGAAAAGGACTAGGTTTGCTCTGCTGTCTTCAAAACTGGATGGGACCCAGCTGATAAATCAAGCAAAACAAGGTACCTTGACCAAAAGAGGAGTATGCCTGCTGTCAGCACAATGCCTTGTTATTTGGTAGTACCTCTACAGACAATAATCACAGCATCTCTGTATACATTCTTGTCTACATTGTACACTCTCCTGTCTCTTGGCCTTGGATTTTAGAAAATAGGAGCACAGGCACCTGTAACTCTTTCATCCAATGGAGAATAAAGCAACAACCTCAGGTCTCTGCCCCAGAGAAAGCTGCCATTCATCTCCATTGCTTCCCCAGTATTAAACAGGGAAGGAAGAGGGCAAAAAGATTTTGCAAACTCGCCAGATGGGTAAGTACTGGAGGAGCTTGTTTAAACTCTTATTTAAATGCTGTCTACAATTGATAAGCAGATATGAAAAAGCACCTTCTCTCTTCCTTCACCAAACACCCCAAATATTAGTTCCCTACCTCACCAGGATGATTCATCACAATCCTTCAACCTGCAAGACTGAATTCCTGGTCACAATTGAGGAATGTGCATAGAATGAACAGTCCTCACAGTGTCTGTACAGAGCAGGACACCTAGAATAGCAACCTTAAACCCTTTTTTCTTCTACCTCACTTACTATAGCATAAACAAATGTTAATTCCCAGTTATCTAGCAACTCCCACCAAAAGATCTCTAATGCTAATCCTGTAAGTCTCCAAAATCCTCCTTGCCCCCAAGATGAAGTGTTCTGCTGAAGTGGACACTAAAGCAGAGTCAATGTGTACTGAGATTTTAAGGAACTTACTGAGGTTAAATTCCGCAGGGAGAAAAATCCCATAGAAATCCCTAAGTCACTCTGGAAATTTTCCATAGAAATCATCTGTCCTCCTTCCCACATAATACATTAAGCATCGTTATCTGTTCTTCATTTTCCAAGAAGTGACGTTGGTCTTGTGTACTCAGCAAAGAGTTAGAAGAAGAGTGAAATAAATGACAATTAATAAATCAAAAAAGAGCAGAAAAAGACAATTGAACTACTTTTTATTCCTACCTTTTAAGTTCTCTATTATCCTCACTTTCTTTTTATTCTCTTTTTAGACTGTCTTCCCACACAGACTAGGTACGCGTATGCAGTGAATGATAAGTAATGCACTGGCACAGGGAAAGACTGGAGCCACAGATGTGGCTGTGAATACATCTTGCCTTGTGAAAACTTTTATTCTTAAAGGACATAAGGACAAAAATAACAAACTGCAATTGATATAAAACTAGACTGGTCTTTGTATACCTTCATTTAAAAACATATATTCATGCAATATCTGTCTGAATGGGAAATTCCCAGTCAACAAACAGTTTTGTTTTTCCAATGGATTATTTTATAGTATATTATGGTAATGAATTACAACACTATCTCTCTATTCTTAACATTATATAGACTTGGCTATTCTCTCTGTTACTGAAGGACCTCTATTAATTTTATAGAGAAATATGAAGCTTTGATATTTATCTTAACCTCCAGTGAACCAAGTGTAAAAAGTCATTAATTCCTCAGTATATTAAAATAATAAAATTTTGCTTCTATTTTCATGCCATGTACCATGGCCAATTAGATACAACAAAGAATTTGATTAAAAATAAAAATCTTGATTTTATGAGTGTTAACTGTTGCTGTTTATTAGGAGCTCAGGGAAATCAGCTTGCAGCTTAATATATGAATTTGAATATGAAATGTGCACCACAATTTAACAACAACACATAGATGGTCAAACAAAGCCATTTCATTTTTTCAAAAACCTCTACAAAATACATGGATCTAAACTGGGCCCAGGTTTAGACATTTTTCAGTACAGGCTACTTAAAGAAATGGAAGTTCATGACTGACAACTTTCAAACCTCACAACTATCTGCTTCCATGGCCACTTTCTGGGACAGAAACACTCACGTATGACCGTTAATTTGTGTATACACACATGTGCCTATGAGAGTAGGTGTCTTAAAAGAAGTAGCATCACTATTTTGCAGGTTAGTGCTGTCTTGATTTTGAGATGGCCTTTGAAATAAGGTGTAGATAAATACCAGGAAAGCCCAATTACAACATCTTTTCCTTGTTAATACACTTAATACTACTTTCACTTATTAACCTCATAGCAAACCCTCTGTTGTGACACTCTGTCACTAAAATAGTTTTTCTTTTTTGATGGCTGAATAATTTAGAATGTAAAAATTCAGTCAGGATTAATAACCAAAGAGCGCTTTGATCATGTGTAGCCAGCCACTTCAAATAAACATTTTTGCCCAGAGGTTCTGCCGATTGTGTACACTGGAACTGTATTTAAAACCTGGGGGAAAATATCGAGAAGACGAGCTGCACTGGGGAGCCATGTCTCTGCTTGCTGAGCACAGCGATGCGCAGCTGGCGAGCACAGACTCCCGCAGGAGATGTCACAGCTGTCAATAAGAATCAGAGCCGCGGCTTCAGGAGCACAAAGGAAATAATGCTGCCTCTAAGTGACCGAAGACCACGTTTTCACATTGCAGCTGCCTAACTGGTAGTCCTCTGCAGGTGTCTGTTTTCAAGTGACAAAGTTGTTTACCGCTCATACTAATTCTTACTGTTTTCAAAGCTGTGCAAGAACCTTTGGTAAGGCAAAAAGGAGATCTCCTCCACTTCTTCGGACTTTCCAGTTCATACATATTAATGGGTATAAATGCTGAAGACACATGAAATAAGCTGTTCTTCTATTTGTTTTCCCCGTACATGTGAAACTCACCTTAAAAATATGAGTGCTTCATCATCTGAGAGTCAGTTTGAGTTTAGTATGTGTAACTGCTAATGTATTAAAATTCAGGTCTGCTTTCTGAATACTACTGTCTTTTTCAAATGTGTGAGTTAGCAAGGTATGCAACAAATAAAGGATATAGCTCCAAACCTTCAGCTTTTTTTACTAGTCCCCATACTTACTCCATTATTTTGTAACATATTATTTATTTTGCAACAAAAATACAGTACTGTGCCAAGTTAAGCAGAATAATATTTTTCTTTATTATATTGGAGCTTCTCACAGACGTAAGAGACTGGAAGCTGCATTCTCTCAAAATATTTTTTTGTTTTATTTCACATTTCTTGTTTTGGCATCAGCATAACGTTTCCCCAAGATCAGTAATACCTGTGAATAAACTCCATTCCTGACCTGTGGTGCAGAACCAAAACTGCAGCACAAATCATGACAAATGCTGTGAAGTCGGGGCAGGGAAATGCATGGTGCATGAGTGCATCTGAAAGACGACCACATGCCCTCCCCACAGTGAAAAGTGTCCATTAAGAGATGGCTGATGTGGAGCTGCTCAGTACACCCATTACTATTACATCTACTGATGGAGTCCCAAAGTCTCCCACATGCACATGGACGAGTGCCCACTGCAGACCAGATGCAAACTTGATGAAGTAAAGATACCCTGAAGCATAACTGCGGGCCTCACTTGACACCAACTCAGTGTGAAGCTGATGGACTTTTGAGTAGATATTGTCATCACCCATCCCAGTATTGCTGGAGTTTTCCCTGGCTATCTAGTATCTAGTTAATGTTTTACAGCTGTAAGCCAGGTGAAGTTTCAGGTACACAGTTTGTAAATCAGGAACACTGCTCAATCTGTTTCAGTTTACCAGGGTTCATCAGAGGGCAGATGAGCTAAGCATGCAAACAGAAATAGGAACTGGATCCACAATATAAAAAAACCCACATGGTAAAAACAAACAGTAAAAATTGAAAAGCAAGAGTTTGATCATAGAACATTGTAAGTAATGCTCGACATGTTTAAGAATACAGCATCAGAAGATGCTCTTTTGTTTTGCACACACACACATGCACACACACTATTGCCTTATTTCTGCTGACTTCTAGATACAGGGTTGAATTTTGCTGCTTACTTAAGAACATGATCCAACATGTAACATAAGAAGCATTTCATACAGCTAGACAGATGTACAAGTGTGGAAAAGTACACTTCATAACAAAGACAGCATGTCTGCTTTTTGCATGCTGATTCCCCCTCTTACTACCAAAATGATAAACTATACTGCGAGTGCTCCCATCTATCTGCAGTCAATCCCTTACAAGTATAGGTAGCTGTGATATAATTCATGCTAGATACCAAGTGAAAAGATTTTCACTTTGACAACAGGGTAAATAATTGTTAGCAGACAGAATGAGAACAAAAGATGACAAAGGATCCCTGCAATATCAGAGACAGTAGGAACAATGAGTTATTCATAACGTCCAATGCTGGAATAACAGGAAGCATCTGATTTCACCGCAAAAGACCAAACATGCTCTTTTATAATGAAATTCCTCTTTCACAGACCCTTTTCTGCTTTATATATCCACAGGCTGCTTACATTAGTCACAATAAAAGACATACATTGGAAGAAAAATGCCACAAGTCATCCTGTTTGTCACAGAGCTCCACAAATAAGTCATCTTCTAAAAAATAATTTCTATTATTTTCCTGTTGTTCAATGCTGGGAAAAGTGCGCCTAAATGAACTAGCAAGCACACAGAATCTCTGTAATCTGGTAAACAAGCAGTCTACAGCCATTTTTCTTTGTTTCCTTCTTCCTTCCCCCACTCTTTTTCCTCATTAGTATGCAAAGCAAGTCAAAGGAGGGAATTTCTTGTTCTCTTGTTCCCTAGCTGGAGGGTTATTCCATTGCCTTTCTATTTATAGATCCGCTTTCAACTGCAGTGGGGAACCCACCATTTGCTGTTCAGCATTTTATGCTCAACTAGCCTCTGGGGACACAGTATTTTCATAAATTCTATGAATGGCACCTAGGCTACTTCTAATATTCCGTTTGCTTTCATGTTTCACAAGTAAGATCTTATCCTACTGCCATTTTCTAAGTTAAATGAATGTTCTCATTAATTTCATAATAGAAATGCAATGGAGGTAACAAGCTTGCCTCTGCAGAATGATTTTTATACAGGTTTTTGATAGCACTACATAGAACAGCTTCACAAGAAAACCAGCACTGAAGTATGGCAGGCACAGGTTAAGGAAGGTGATACTAAATTTATTCATGAAAAAAATGAATCACTTGATATGATATCATCACCTGGCATAATATCACCATACAGAAAAAGATATGTAGATCCATTTGTGTTATAAATGGCAAGCTCAGTTCTCGGATGCAGCTGCTCGTTTGATGCTGCTGCAGAAAATCCCAGGCACAGCGTGTTACTACAGTGAAAAAATTCAGTTATTTGCCTATCTCTTTCTTCCCTGTCTATGGACTGCTCCAGCAACACAGAGGGATCCGAACCAGACACTTAGAAGCCAAGGGTGACTTCCCTCAGGGGCAACAAAGCTCAGGCTGCATAAACAGGGTGTACAAAAGCCAGCACAGTAAGGAAAATGCCAGGTATTGAAAAGACTGGGGAGAAAACCTCCACAGTGCCCCTGCAATAACAGGGATTTGGGACTGTGGAGTAGCTCACCAACCAGACAGTGGAAAAAGTCCCCAGGTAGAGCTGATTTCAACTTTCCTCAGCTCTTGTGGCATTGGTTTTCTCTTTGCTGTTTTGGCTCCTCCACAGGCCTTCCTGCACATCAAAGAGGACAGTGAAAGATGCCAGCTACGAAGTGCTGGGCAACAGCACTTGCAGGGGTAGCAGACACAAGACTCCACTGCTCCTGTGTGTGGCAAACAAAATGCAAAATCATACCTTCAAAGGGCAGAGAGAGGATCCCCATGAACTATTTTACAGCTTTGGGGGAATTTTTATTGTACCTCTTGAGGTGAATTAAACACATTTGAAGGATGCATTGGGCAGAGCCCTGCCATCATAAATTAATCTACAAGGAGTCTGCATCGTGGCATCACTAGCCAATTTTTTATACACGCTTGCACAACCACTAATCCTCAGCCCGGACTCAAGACCATCTCCCAGCCCAGCTCTGCTGCCCAGAGGTTGCCCCTGTGCACTCCCATTCCAGGACGGGACTGTTTCTTATCTCATGGCCAAGGGAAACTTCACTCCCTTGCAGGGAGTCCTTCTGTCTCTGGCATCCCTGCTTCCTGCCGGCTTGACGACTCCTTGCACCTGGGCCTTCTTGCCCCCCATGCCAGCTCATTTCTTGGTCATTAATCACCACGGCTGAGCAGTTACAATTTGATTTTCTCCTTCACGTCATCAAGATATTTCCCATGTTGAAAATCCATATGTCTTGAAGCATGAAATGTTTCCACTTTAAAAAAAAAAAAAGTCATAAAGAAGCTTTAATTTGCATGCCAGCAATACATGTAATTTTTTACTGCATGCTGGATAAGCACCCAGGGCATTTTTCTACTAGCACCAAGTTTGCTGGCATGGTTGAAGTGAAAATTACACCATAATTACCTGCTCCTTCCATTTGTCTTTCTATTTGTCTAATCTATGGGGGAAAAAGCTAGGAACACTTACAAACTGACCTATTCGGTTCACTGTAGTGATTAGGGACAATATTCAAAATTACATTTCTGCCCCTGATCACTTCTGTCTGTAAGAATACAGGTGGACCCCTCTATATGATGCACTTATGCTTGCATCTCTGAATTACCAGACAGAATTGAATTGTAATTCTGGCCCAATTTACACTGCATTCCTGTTTTACAGTTTCAGCCCAGTGTACCATTTTGACCACTGGGCCAAGAATTCAGCTTTGTTCCTCTGATTACACTGGGAGGGGAAGTTGCTTCCTCAAAACCCAATCTTTAATGCAAGGTGCTATGCAGAAGCATTAAAAGGTAGAATCAAGCCCTCATTACCAAAACCGAAACAACAACAACAAACTCCAAAGCCAAACCCAAAAAACTGCATTTAGAAATCAGAAATAAATTTTAAAAGGGATAATTTTATAAGGCCTAGAAATTATACATGTTACAATTACTTCTTTTTGCTTTCTGTAACAGAAGGACACAAAATTGTTTCAGTTGTGGAACTAACGTGTCCCAAGGATGGAACAGTAATGAAAGCACAAGCGGCGCTATTGTCTAACACACAGAATCATTACCATGTGCCATTCAATAAACTCTATACTTGGAAATGAAATCTAAATATTCTTTTTAATAATTAGTATCCAATGGAAAATTTAACCTTTGTATTGATACCATATCATAGCTAACACAGAAAAGGGGTAGATAAATGATAGGCTGGGTGTGTCCGAACAACTCCAAAATGCATCTAAATATTGACGATGTGAGCAACATAGAGTACAAAAACCAAAAGGTGATGATGTCATCATATCTCAGCATTGCGTTATGTTTAATTCATGATTTTTCACACACTGAGACTTTTATGTCCATAAGCATCCACTAAATGGCAGAGCAGCTTTCAATTTCATGCGCTCTATTTGTTCTAATTGAATTTGAAAGAAAAAGCCAAGACGTAAGTGCTAATTTATGGGTTTTAACTGGGACTTCAAGCGGTAAAAACATATCCTCTTACATGTTCACCAGTGTTACCCTTCTCCTTGTCACTCCATGCTGAAATTTGCATTTAGCTTTGGCAAGCAATCGTTCCACACTGGAAAATGAAAGGATGCACAGTACAATGATTAGAGGGACAGCAAAAGACTTGGGAGAACATGTTCCTTACTCTGATATGTATTTCTATTATGTCTCTGGCTCTTTAGCTTTTCTGGTAACATTGTCATGTTATCTCAGCTTTTAAAACAAGCTCACAGGTTATCCATAGCCCCTATGTAACGTGTCTCCCTCTGCCTACGGTGCAAAACATGCCCCCATGAGCCAAATTATCTGCTGTTTTGCCCAGACAAATCCAGCAGGACATAACCCAGAGCCCACTGAAAAAGTTGTGAGCTTGTACCTGTTCACAGAAGGGTCAGTTTTAGCCCCAGGCGAGCAGCACCAGATCTACAACTGCTGCTGAGGCTGTGGATGCTCATTCCTGACCAAGGTGCTCGCTTTGTTAGCTACTAACAGCACATAGACGTTTGAAGATGAGAGTGGAGGTCTCGGGAGGTGGAATGCAAGAAGGAACACAAGCAGACGAAATGGAAAGCAAGATGAAACATTGTGTTTCCGTGCTGAAGGAGATGGATGAAGAGTGAAAAATTCAAAGAAAATATCATATCTCCTCCCCCAACAATTTCCACATTTAAAGGCAAATAATTGTAATGTATGGTTAGTGAAAGCATTCAGGCTGGCATTGACTTGGGAATAAAGACGATTTACAGCCTTACAGTGCTCTGTGTAATAGTGTGAGGAAGTGGGCAAGTGTCTTCAGTGGATAATGGCTCTGCATTTCCCTAGCCTTTAAATTTTACCACTGCAAATATTCTGGCTCCTAGATCCATTTTAAAATGTAGTTGGATGCAATCTCTCACTACTGTTACTTGATTTAAATATTTCCTTCTTTGTCCACCCACACGAAAGTACTGAAAGAGGGGGCAGAGGCATTCTGTCCACACAGTATTAAAGAAGAAATTGAACACATTTTTTCTAGAAGCTTAAGATTTTGAGAAATCTATTCAGGCTGAAGGCATTCTATATCACTAGAAGCAGCTAAGAGCTAGAAGTACACCACTTAATTTGTAAAAATAATTACGAATTAACTAACTCAGCATGAGGAAACAAATACAAACCTGAAATATTTGCTACAGTACTTAAGTTGTGGCCAAGCACTAGAAAAGTTTGCCCAGAGATGTAGTGGTACATCCACCCTTGGAGATTTTCAAAACTCAGCTGGGCACAATCTGAGATGGCTATAAAGTCAGCTCTCTTCTGAACAGACGGTCAGACTACACAATCGACATCTAATCTAATTTTTCCCATGATTGCATTTTAATAATATTAGAATTATAATGTTTTTATGCATAGAACCAAGACAGAAAGTCAAAGCAACAGATCATTTTTTCTTTTTTCACACCGTAAAAGTAGAAAGAAGAAATTAGCTTATGTGAAGTATGCAATGAAGTCATCCATTTATTCTGCAAAATGAATGGTGATTGGTAAGCACTGAAAAACACAAGGATCTTGTATTAATTTATACAGATCACTACTTGCACAGACATGTAAACATATGGTATTAGCAGCACGTGCACAAATGATACAGAATGGACTAACAGCATTTCTTTTGTACTACTTCACGTTATCCTAACATGAAAATTTTAGTAAAACAAAACAACCTTAGAAGTAAATTCATCCCTTCCCTCATTGTTCTTCCCTACTTTACACCGCAGTGCAGTTCGACTAACACTCAAAAAACTGATTTCTGTTTTACACTTGAGTAAAAAAGATTGAAAATCAAAATTATTTTGGACAAGGGAAGAAATTATCTTCAAGATTATGACATAATACAAAGAGATGATTGCAAAATTTTTAATGTAGGCATGAACACATGGCTATGTAGTTACATGAAGCACAAGTTCAGCACTGCATAAAAAAAACTTGAGTGTGTGTCAAAAAACATTCTAGGAGGTATAAATAGAGTTAAATCTGCATGACATATGAAGAAGGCCTTTTGCTACACTCAGAGTTGTTAAGGCCTCTTTTGGTAGGCTATACATTAAGAGAGAAACTCCACAAAACAATGAAAGTAGTATAAAAATCTAAAAAATATGACCCTTGAGAAAGATCGAATGAAATGGGGTTGTTCAGATGGACAGAAATAGATTGAGAACATGTTGTTAACTTAGAATTACTTGTCCTCTTATCAGCATAATTATGATAATTAATTTACAATAGCTAAAGAAATTGCTCAGTGTTTCTACAAGTGAGGAATATTCTCAAGCACAAAGAGACTCACAAGGCAGATGGGGTGGGGTTTTTTTGAAGACTGGTGGTAACAAAACTAATATGAGATATATTGTCTCAAATGTTGCAGAAATGTTAATTGTTATTGATGCTATTTATTTTTGGTTGTCCAAAATTGGAATGATAGCAGTAAAAATCTGCAGATGTGGGTTTATTATATACCTAACTCTGCAAATGAATTTTAGTCTTATAACAAAATAACGTGGGTGTTAAGAAGGAGACCTACAGATCTGTTGTAGTTCTTTCCTCACTTTCTTAATTGCTGCACTGTTAACTTTATGTAGCCAGTCTAAGGTAACTTTAACATTAAACTGAAGGCATTTTTTGTAGCCCTTCAGACCTGATGTGAATAAAATTTAAGTCCTCACAAAGAAAAAATTATATAAACATCCCTTTTTCTAATGAAGCCTTATTTTAAAGAGCATAAAGAGCAGAACTGTAGCAAATGAATGTTTTCAGACCTACGGTTTAATAAGAGATGGTGCAAGAGTGCAAAGAAAATTAACTTTGGTACAGAAAGCACATGCATCCTGATTTATACATAGTAGAGCAACACTAATAGTCTTATAAAGCCAGGCTTTATGGCTTATATATTCATGAATTTAGTTTGCTCTTCCAATCTGCATTGTGTAGAGAAAGAGGAAAAAACCTAAATAATCTTCTCCTCTGTATAGGACAAATAATTTAGAAACAAGTATATTAAGCTGTCAGATAGTCTGGTGACCACAAACCTATCTGGAGAAGAAATAATTAAAGTAATATTTTCTTGAGGGCGTAATTTCTGCAGCTATTCTTTGACACTAAGCTAAGCACCTTCCAAATAAACTGGAATCAAAAGACTTAGGGGAATCAGCCAGCCTCTGAGTACGTTCATCTTTAAGCTTATTTACTCTCTAGTTCTCCTCAAATTTCAGTGCTATAAAGCAAAAATGTTCTGGCAGATTTTAATTATACAGATCGTAACTAGAATTCCAGTCTGAAATTTTCCATATCGAGAGGATTGTTTGGATTGGATCCCTAGTTCCATAACAACCCATTCAGTACTAGCACAAATATTGGTGGTTTTCAAATGACAGAGAGCACTTCCAATTAATGTATCCAGTGCTTTCTAATGCAGGGATCTCTAATCACTGTCTATAATTAGTGTATGTACTTCACCTGAGGTGGAGATTTATGGAAAGCACATCACAGAGGCTTTAGAAAAAAACATTTTCTCATGTGAAATACAATGTCAATGAAATATAACACATCTGCTCAGGACAAAATTAAAACCAGTTATTTCAGCCCATTGAAACTGAATGGATACAGCAAAATGAGCAAAGATCTTGACTACAGCACTATAGTTAACCTCCATATTTTGCACAATATGCTGCATAGAACTTTATTAGAAATTCAATGTTAGGTCAACAGTAAAGTTCTCCTGACTTAAATAGAGTCAGGATTAAATCCTGACTCCTACTATGGATCCAGAGAACTATTTTATTCCCAAACGTCCAACTTCTGTTTCACTTTCAGAGTTACTTTATTTTCTATATTCTTGACAAAGGAAAGTGCAAAAAACATCTTTGAGAATAGCTACTTCTTAGGCAGTTCTTTGTTAAAGGTTTGCAGGGAATTAACTGCAGCAAAAGATCATCCACAATAAAGGAAAGGATAGAGGGAATAAAATTGACTCAAAGCTCTCAAAAGAAGTGACCTACCTTTAAAGGAGACAAAGTGTGAGAAGTTTTTTATCACGTATCACAGAATTTCAAATTGTTCTCACACGTCCTATGTTGGTTCTTTCAGTACTTACCCTCTAATGGTAATAGGTTAAGAAACTGATATCCTGAACTGAGCAAGTTTGCTGAATGCCTATGGAGGATTGCCTTATGAAAAAATACTACATTCAAAGAATTCTGATGCTTTACTTCAAGCCTAACTCTAGAAGCAACGAGGAAGAAGAGAAAGATCGATTTGATTCAAACTCACACTTTCAATTCATTTCCACTGAGTCCTGAAAGCCAGAGCAGATTCAAACCCAGCACTTCACTTTCAAGCTCAGTGCTTGCACAAAGACATGGACCTGCTTGGTTCTGCATTTATACAAGCAAACCAAGAGTCTGCACACCCAGTTGCCTCCTCTGGAGCATGGAAAGTACCATTACAGGCATAGAAAACAGAGGTTTATTTTTTTTCAGACTGTCCTTACAGCAGTATTATAGAAATACTTGCACTAAAGATTCCCATAAAGGTGTTGAGACCAGTATTAAGTGTTAAAACCACTCCATCATAGCCTTCACTCCCTGAAAAAATAAAAATTCTACCAAAAGCTCATAATAGACAAACAGTGCCAAGCAGAACAACACAAAAAGGTCTTACCATTGCTAAACAGCAAAAATCCTGGGTTTCTGAGACAATTAAAAGAGGAATGTTGATAAATAAAAATGGCACTTGTTGCAAATATTCTGCTGATACACATTTTGAATTTCAGTGAAAAAGAACAACAACTATGGATGAAAACCTTACAAGTAAGTTTCAGTGGGGACTAAGGTTGCTACAGTTTGTAGTTCAGCACATTTCAAAAATCACAATGCAGTTGCAGTTCCAACTGAAGAAAAATAATACATTAGTTTGAGGTCCATATTTTAATTCATTACACCCATGACTGGTCACACAAAACAAATCCAAATGACAACTGCTGCTCAGAGGACATGAATGCCACCAAAGTCACAAACTGTGGACTCTGAATAGGTGCAGAACCAGAAACAGATTGTTTGCTCAATCCTCGCTCAGTCTGTTCTTGGGAAAAAGCCAGCAGCACCTCCCTTGAGATCACCACCATTTGCCTTGAAAGATATCTTGAGAAGCCTCATTTTTCACTTTCACACAGCAAAGCCTCTGGGGTCACAAAGTTGTGCTACAGAGGGAGGCATTTGGAAAACTATATGCAGAGGAAATTGTAAGGCATGAAACCTTAAACTTGGAGGAAATTCACTCTTGGAAAGCATTGATAAATCACACAAACAATACATGAGCACACAAGCCCATCAGACAATCCCAAGAATTGTGTACTTAAGGACACCAGAGTGTTTTTGACTCAGTCTTCCTTTTCCAGGAACACAATTTTGCCTAGGGATCACTGTATGGCAAACATCTGCCAGGCACCTTAGCAAGTCCCAACGACCTGAATACATTTGACATTCCCATGGGTACAGGGCAGCTTTAGTTTAAATAGACTTTTTCAGGCAAGAATCTCAAATACTTTGTAGCTATCAGTTCAGCCTCATGCTACCCTTAAAGCATGCTGGGTTCTTAAGAGAGGGAACAGCAGGCAGAGAAACAGA
The DNA here is from genome assembly GCA_033628505.1 of Tringa tobata. Lineage (NCBI taxonomy): Eukaryota > Metazoa > Chordata > Aves > Charadriiformes > Scolopacidae > Tringa > Tringa tobata. The sequence continues at coordinate 6,070,336 of JAHREE010000495.1, forward strand.
ACAGCAGAAAAGTCCTTATCTGCCTGAGCCAGCAGAGCTGTGCATGCCTTCCTCTGTGACCATGACATGGAAGGGGGATGCTAGCAACTGGGACAGGCTACCCTTGACACTGCTCCAAATCCTCAACAGAACTGAACTTGTCCTAGGACAGTTCTGGAAGGAACAAAGCAAGCACACAAAAGCACTGGTCTTATCTCTGCTGGCTGCTCTGCTTTCCGTCCTGAGCAAAGAAACTGCAGGTAGTATTTAGTGAATAACCTTCTCTTGTCCTCACTAGCAGTAACTACTGACAGCAGCTGCTTGCATTAAGGGGTTTTTTTTGTAAATTTAAACCCAAGTTTTTCAATTGAAGGCATCAATGTTAATAAGTTAAAAGTAGAAATTTTTTGGTCAGGTCCCACAAGGCACACAAAGGTATTTCAAACCTCCAGAGCCTTTGTTGTAATCAGTAGATGCATCTCCTTCCTGTCAAATACCTAGGGTCAAATTTTCATTATGTCAGTACTCTGATATCAGCCTGTTTCTTTTGGAAATGAGAAATAAACTTGAGTATATTAATATTCAACAGTAGCAAGAAGTCAAACATGCAAATTACAACTTCAATGAAAACTGAAGAATTATTTATTTGGTTCTGTAAGTTTTAAAAACACATGAATAGAAGCAGAATATAAATAATCAGAGATGATTGATAGAGCACACAGGAGTTTTTTGTTCTAGTCAGTTGCTTCATGGCCAAAAAAAATACAGATCCTGTCACTGATGGCTTTAGTCTTTAACAACATTGGGAACCATGATTACCTTGTTGGTACTGCAACTCAGTACTATTCTTATTTGCTCTGCAAGATTATGAACAGAATACACCTTCAAAGGAAATACCTTCTCTAATCATTTACAAAGACAAGTTGTGCAACCAGATGCTTTGCACTTCATACAGCGCTCTAGTCACTGACACTTTCTTTGTTGCCAATATCCTCTGTTAATGTGGTCTTGACTTTGTGCTAAGGCAGAAAAAAATGTGTCCCTGGCAACAGTGTCAGTCTTCATCTCCCAGAAACCTTTTCATAATGAAACATCTTTTGATGAAGGTGCTATTAATTAACACAAGACTATGTAGGAAAGATTTCCATGTGAAAAAATTGTAAGTTTTTGGATACAGAAAGTGCAAGACTGACATTTTCTTGCTATACACACTATTCGAATTCATTGTAGCATATACCTGTTATCACTTTCCAACAACAGTGGAAATATAACAGCAACAATGAAGAAGTGATGCCGATATTCCTAGTATTCTCAAGAGAAAAGTCCCAAAGAAGCTTTGATGCTTGACAACTATCTTCACTTTCCTCACAGCACAACATGAAAGGGTCTTCCTTCAAACTACTCTCAAATGACCTTTCTGGACCTCTGCAAAACCATCACTAAACCCTGTTGCCAAGCATCACATCTGCCCATCTTTTAAATACCTCCAGAGATGACCACTCTATCACTTCCCTGGGCAGCCTGCTCCATTGCTTGATAGCCCTTTCAATGCAAAAACTTTTCCTAATATCTAATCTAAACCTCCCTTGGTGCAACTTCAGGCCATCTTCTCTTGTCCTTCATTAATTTCTGTACATTGTTTATTTTCAAAGAAAAGCAGAATAAATAATGGCATGACTAATATCTTTTTCTGAGCAAATACTCACAGCTTCCCTCCCCACCCTGCTTCTTTATTGGCAATGAGACATCCAGCTCCACTTTTCAGAAAGCCTTACATACAGCTACTACCTTCAATTTCTTGCTCTTACCATGTTTTGGAAGCAAAGGAAAAGCATTAAAGGCATAATAGAAGAAAGCAGGATGTCAATACATACTGTTTAAAAAAAAAAAATAAAAAAAGCTTTAAAATCACCAATGGGTAGAAAAGCAGAAGGTACAAAAGCTTTTTTACAGACCAGCAAGAGAAAGAAGTGCTCTGGGGCACCCATCTCTAAGTGCTTCAATTAGTAATCACTGCATGCTTCAGGACTTAAAAGTATTTTGAGTCCAACTGTGAATCCAAATGCAGAAGGGAAATTATTCTTGTACTGACCAGAGGACCATCTGTCCTCTAGGACTCTGGATATTCTTAGGAAAGATTAAACCCAGCTTCCCTTTGCTGGGACAGTAACTGATTAACAATTCTGGCAGTCTTCCAAGCAGTTTGAATATGAACTAGAAGAAGGTAATTTAAATTAGCCATGTTTGGTTTGAGTCCATCAGTAATTCAATGCCAACACAGTTCTACCTAACAGATTTTAAACAATCCAATTGCGGGGCTCAGAAAGCACTCAATCCGAAGCTGTGTCAGATAAAATCAGTACAAAGTAATTTCACACATGAATAAGTTCATGTGCCAGTTTACATGTTAATTTTGTTTGCAAAACAGATAATTTTCAAATAATTTCACAGATAATGCATCTCATTTTATTTCTGTGACCTGGAGAAAAGTGCAATGTTGTATTTCAGAGTATCTCATGTATCTGGCCTTCTAAATAATAACAGTAAGAGGTAATTATAAGCAAAAGCTGCAAAATCACTGCCATCATTGGCCATCTCTGCATCCTGGAAAAAAACTTTGGCACAGTCCTTCACCACTTCAATAGAGAGGTTGAGTTGGAGAAATCAGAGTGTGTCTACACTGAAAGTTTCGTAAATATTGTTCTACTCCAGTGTGATTCTGGGGAATCTGTAGTACAGAAGGGGCATGTTGCAAAGCCGCTACCTAGTGGCTTCAAATCACATGTGTCTTTGGCTTCCAAACTTTGCAGCACTGCTGGAACTGGTGTTTACCAGTATCTCAGGACACTTTTCTTAACATTAAGGGTGTTTAAGAGAGAAAACAGTCAGCTGAAGGGCAACATGTTAACAATCTGTCAGTATTTTAAGAGCCAGAGGAACATACTATTTTAAGATTCAGAGCAAGAAAATACTTCTCTTGAAGTACGTTAAGGCCTGAAATTATTTTCAAGTGGTAGAGAAGATCCAGAACAGAAGACAGATAAGGCACGCACAGTTGGAAACACTGATTGGAAAAGTAGAGGTGATATGAAATCAATAATTTTTACCATCACCTCCTACACGTAACAGCTAACAACAAAGCTCTCTTGCTCCACACAAGCCCTAGTTGAAGCTTTAGCTCCCTGAGCAACAGAGCAACATCTTCCCTGGTAGTACCTCTGGACATAGTCAAAAAAGTTCCACTTATTTACTCTGGTTAATGATTGGATTCAATCTTCCTTAAAGTATGAATAATAAAAGCCTTTCTGTTATTTAATCCTGCCTACACCTACCTTGCAGCTGCTTAAAATACCAGAAAATAGAGATTCCCTAATAAATAACCAGTGCTGCCTACCAGCTGCTCCCAGTGTCTCCATGAGTATGAAGGCAGCTGTCAGACCACCAAACTCAGTACTGAGTTGTATCAATAATACCCAAAATATCTGGAGGTAAATGGTGAGATATTCTGACAAGTGTGTCAAAGTTCAAGCATCTTACCACTTTGTGGGCCCTGCCTGTCCTATTTCCGAATGAAAATCTTTGCCTGGCAAAGCACTGGAGGACATTATCCCCTAAAGGGTAGAGATAGGAGATGAAGTGAGAACAAGCCTACAAAGTCCTCTTAAACAGGACTACCTACAGCACATCTGAACACGCAGTGCCTGTTCTCACAGAGCACAAAGGAATTCTCACATTTGCTCTCTTGATTCCATTTTTAGAGGAATAACAAAGCTGTGAAAGAAACACTGATGCATATCAGATCAATATTTACCAACGCTTTCTCAAGCAATGCTGTATTGCTGGTGTGCTCTGTGTAACTACAAACACCCAATGAGACATGACCAAAATTTCTACATGTCACAGAATAAGGGATATCCAGGTGTCATGGATATGACACCATACAAACTGTTATGAAGAAAATTAACTCTATTCCAGCCAAAACCAGTACATTCTCCACTTCTTATTCTATATTATTTATATCATGATCAGCTCCCACACTATCCAATATATTAACCATGACCCCTCTTCCCATCTTTTGATATAAAACACAGATATCTTTCCCTCATTCTACAGAACACCCCTGTGGAATGTCTGTAAAAAGTCCATAGATGTCCATTAAATGTCCAATCAGTTCATTTAGTCCATGACTTTGTGTTGCATCTGTTATGATGGTCACTTAGGACAGGAGAGGTAGCATATTGCATGGTGTTATTGGGCACCAAAGCCAGCTCAGATCAGGTCACTGCTGCACTTGCACTGCTTCTTGTGAGGCTTGCTCTCTCTATAGCAGGTGGTTCCTGCTATAGCAATACCTATAACGTGCAACTCAAATAATGGGTTACAACATTTTAAAGGTACATCCATTACAGCCTCCACCCCTGATCCCTTTGAGCCAAGTTATAGGGTTTAACATTGCAATGATCTCCTCCCCTTGCTCCTAGCCTAGCTACCAACAAGGAGTTCCTGTTGTAGTAACTCCCATAACTTGCAACCAAAATCCCAGGTTTACCTTTACTCCTGATTTCTCTACCTCCTCCTTCACCAAGCAGTGCAGAGGGGTGAGGAATGGGGATTGTGGTCAGTTGGTCAGTTCGTCACACATTGTTTCTGCCTCTCCTTCCTTCTAATGGGGAGGACTCCTCACACTCTTCCCCTGCTCCACTGTAGGGTCCCACCACAGGAGACAGTTCTCCATAAAATTCTCCAATGCGAGTCCTTCCCACAGACAGCAGTTCTTCACAAAATGCTCTGGCACGGGGTCCTCCATGGGCTGCAGGTGAATATCTGCTCCACTGTTAACCTTCATTGGCTGCAGGGGACAGCCTGCCTCACCATGGTCTTCACTGCAGGCTGTGGAGGAATCTCTGCTCTGGAGCCTAATGTGCCTTCTCTCCCTCCTTGTTCACAGCCCTTGATGTCTGCAGAGTTGTTTCAGCTCAAGCTCACCCTGAAGTTCCAGCCTGCCCAGTAAGGCAGCACAGAAGCCTACCAATTAATAGCTAAAAAGCTATAACAGCTATAAATTCAATATAGCACATTCGAACAAACCTGTCATTATCTCATAGAATCATAGAATATGAGGTTGGAAGGGACTTCAAGGATCCAAATGTCCAACCTTTCTTGGCCAAAGCACAGTCTAGACAAGATGTCCCAACACTCTGTCCAGCTGAATCTTACAAGTTGGGGAATCTACCACTTCCCTGGGGAGGTTATTCCAATGGCTAATTGTTCTTACTGTGAAAACTTTTTCACTTGTGTCCAATCAGAATCTCCCCATGAGTAAACTGTACCCATCACCCCATGTGATTCCTTGTAAAAAGGGAGTGTCCATCGTCTTTGTAGTCACCCTTTAAGTACATGGTGATAAAGTCTTGCCTAAGCCTTCTTTTCTCAAGGCTGAACAAGCCCAATTCTCTCACCCTTTCATGGTAGGCTTCCCAGCCCTTTGAACATCTTTTTGGCCTTTCTCTGGACCCTCTCTAGCCCGAACACATCTTTTTTGCATAGCAGGGACCAAAATTGAACACAGTATTCCAGCTGTGGCCTGACAAATGCTGAGCAGAGGGGGATAATGACTTTTTTATTGCCACTGGTGATGCCCTTGTTGATGCAACCCAGCATCCTGTCAGCTTTCCTTGCTGCAGCAGCACACTGTTCACTCATACTGAGCTTTTTGTCCACCAGGACCCCCAGGTCCAGTTCCACAGAGCTGCTCCCCAGCTGGATAGATTCCAGCCTCTGCTGCCCTCCAGTTTGTGTTTTCCCAGGTGCAAGACCTTACACTTGCCCTTGTTGAACTTCATAAGGCTCTTGTTAGTCCACTCTTCCAGCCTATCCAGGTCTTCCTGCAGGGTGGCACTTCCTTCCAAAGTGTCCACTTTCCCACTCAGTTTGGTGTCATCAGCAAACTTTGTCAGGGTGCGCCCAATCCCATCATTCAGGTCACGTATGAAGACATTAAACACTGTTGGGCCCAATATCCACCCCTGGGGGACCCCACTTGTGACGGGCTGCCAGTTTGAAAAGGAGATATTTGCCACCACCCTCTGGGTGCAGGCTGTCAGCCAATTCCTCACCCACCACACAGATCACTTGCCTAGACCTTAACATATCAGTTTCTCTGGAAGGAAGCTGTAGGAAACCGTGTTGAAAGCCTTGGAGAAATCCAGGTAGACAATGTCCACTACTCACACCTCATCAACCAAGCAGGTTACTTTGTTGTAGAAGACGATGAGGTTTATCAAGCACATTTTATCCTTGGTGGATCCATACCGGCTTTTCCCAATCACGTGCTTCATTTGACTTGTGATAACCCCCAGGAGGATTAATCCAACAACTTTCCCAGGGACCGAAATAAGACTATAATTTCCTGGATCCTCCTTTAAGCCCTTCTTATAGATGGGGGTGACATTAGCCTTCTTCCAGTCTTCTGGGACGTCCCCTGATCTCCATGGCTTCTCAAAGATTATGGAGAGCAGCCTTACAACGATGTCAGCTAGGTCTCTTAACACCCTCAAGTGGATATTGTCAGGGCCCATCAATTTGTAGAGGTCAGGCTTGTGTCATAGGTCTCATACCAACATTTCCTTCACTTCCAGTCCTGGAAGGTAGTGTTTCTTTCAAGATTCTTCATCAGGCCAGCAAATAGGTGCCTCAATGCCCTTAACAGGTAGTCACCCACTATGAACACTCGTCATTTCTTTTTACGATATCCACTGTGTGCTACTGGTACAGTTTCTCCTTGCAGACCTTGTCGACAGCTGTTAAAGCTTCACATCTGGTTTTGGTTGTAATGATGGAGGGTGGAGATAGAGGCAGAGTCCTGCTTTTGTGGGTCACCAGGGTCCAATGTGCCTCATTTTCTGTGGTGTCCACCACAGGAGCATGGTTCAGAAACCACTTATCTATCTCCATCTTGTCCCTCCTAATACTGCACAGCCTTTTAACTGTTTCCTAGAGCTCAGCCACCAGATCATCAACCTGCTCACAGCTTTTGCAGGTACTTTCCCTTTCTCCACAAAATGGGTCTGGGCACTTTTTGCAACCCTACGGAGCCCCACATTGGACATCAAAAAGGACTGTTGTGGTTTAACCTCAGCCAGAAACTAAGACCACACAGCCACTCATTCACCTCTCCTCCACCAAAGGGGTGGGGAAGAGAATTCGTAAAAATAAGGAAGACTCATGGGTTCAGATAAAGACAGTTTAGTAAGTAACGTAAAAACCATGCAGGCAAGCAAAACAAAGTAAGAAATTCTTTCCCTACTTCCCACAGACAGGCAGGTGTTCAGCCACCTCCAGGAAAGCAGGGCTCCATCACACATAACAGTTACTTGGGAAGACAAACACCATAACTCTGAGCATCCCCACTTCTTCTTTCTTCTTTCCTCAGTTTTATATACTAAGCATGATGTCATATGGCATAGACTATCCCTTTGGTCAGTCGGGGTCAGCCATCCCTCCCAACTTCTTGTGCACCCCCAGACTGCTCGCTGGCAGGGCACTGTAAGGAACAGAAAAGGCCTTGGCTGCTCAGCAACAACTGAAAACAATAGTATGTTATCAACATTATTCTCATCCCAAATCCAAAGCATAACACTGTGCCAGCTACTAGTAAGAAAATTAATTCTATCCCAGCCAAAAAAATGACACCAGGAAAACGAAATAGGTGCTCTCAAATGCCACAAAGAAATATTTTTCAGGTGGAAATGATGATGTTTGCATTGCATGCCATTGTATTTACAAATTAATAAAACTCTATAATATTTGAAAGACAACTTCTTCCTGCTCAACATAGTTTCTGAATTCAATTTTATTGTTAATTTGGATTTGGAGTTTTTTTACCCCAAGAAAGTGTTAGGGACAATTAATCTCACAGTTCATTTTGGTGAAAACTATGTTTTTGAAATCTAGGTTTGCCCAAGTAAACTCTCTACAATTCTCTGTAAAACAAAACACTTCAGTATTTGGTAAGTATTCTGCAGTCTGGTTAGGTGTTGTGGGGCTTTTTGCATGTCTATATACTCATGTTCAAGAAGATTTGTTTATACCTACTAAAATCACTTGCTTACAGCTGCAAGTTCAAATTAAAAATTGACAAGCATTAAAAGCTTTATAATAGCTTAATTTAGCAAACTTCATAATTTGCAGGTGATTGACTCTGGTGGTCTCCTGCATGTAATTGTTATACACCATTCTTGTGTGTGTAAAAGATTATGTCATAATACATGTACTTTCGTACATGGAGAGAGCAGTACAGAAAAAAGAGAGATGCAGACCAACTCCTTCCAACCCAATCCACTGGGCTATGAATGTGTTCTGTGGTGGTGGTGTTAGTGCCATCTAATAAAAACCTGCTCCTCAGATGGAGAAAAAAAGAGCTCTTCCAGAAACAGAAGCACTGGGAGGCTGGTGTTGGGCTTGCTACAGCATGCTCTGGTTATTCCTTTAGCACCTATCACAAAATGCACAAAGTATCAGAATGTGTTTTCTCAACAAACCATATATTTTGAGATCCAAAGACAGTATATCAGTTCCTTAACTCAAGCCTACAGGGTTTAACTGAATGTGCCCAAATGACGTTTGTAACTTTGACCCCCTAACATGTAAGCACATTAATTTAAATGCAGTGAAAGAAACCCAGTTTCCAAGAAGAAGCTCTTCTCCATTTCAGTAAGTTAGATTTGCTTACATAGCACCGCCAAACAAAAACTTTTAGAAAAAAAAAACAACTTTAACTTTTGTTCTTTCCAACTGTATGTCAAATCAATAGTCCTTCTGTGGAATTAATTTACTTTGTGCCCAGGTAGACAAAATTGAAAATTTAATCAATACAAAAGAAAACTTTTCTGACACATCCTAATGACCAATGTTTTTTCTTTCCTGCCTTTTTTTTTTTTCTGCAGAACTGTTATTTTGGATGTGAAGAGCTATAACAATAAGACTAATAATACATAGAAAGCTGTCCTACCCATACCAGACCCACACCTGCTAGGCATAGTTCAGTGGCAGAGCAGCAGTTTAAAACAAAGGGAAAGAGAAAATAGAGGATGGAAAGGTCTCAGAGTACAGCTTGCATGTGAGCACTCTTCTGATAAAATGCTATTTGATTATATTCCAATAATAAAGAGAGCCTTATTTAGAAGCTAATGGCATCCTATTATTTACTGGAAGACACACTTAATGGTCGCGCAAGCATTAAAAGAAAAAAAAAGAAAATATTCAGACAAAGACAATTCAAATTTGCCATCCTCACTCAGCCAGTCAGCTTCAGATCTACTTTAAGATTAACTTCTCCTCAAATTTCAGTTACTCTTGATTCCAGGAATCAACACTCAACCCTCTCTTAAAAAACCTAGTAATGAAAAAGTTTCTGTATCATGGGCAATCATCATATTTGACTTACCATATGCCGACAAACTGGTCCAAAGTCCTCTGGTGCTCACAAAGAATGTCCTGTTAGTAGGATATTACCCACACAAAACAGTAGTGCAATTGCTGTGGTACTGTCACAAGGAAAAAGTCAGTCTCACAGGCAAGCTTATTATTCAGCAGGAAGACAGAATATCTATAGGTCTGACATCTATGAACATCTTCATCACAGGAGAGGGAAAAAAGCATAATGAGAAAATAAACATTTAAGCATTTGGCAGGCAATGTAGCCTTTCTCAGAAGGCATGACAGCTGCAGTCGAAAATGACACCACCACATTTTAATCACAGTTCTTTAATAAGAATTATTCATCATATAAGTGTACATTTATAAGATATTTATAGTTAATCATTACTAATTACTTAAATCATGTTCTCTCTATATAACACATATATAGTACACATACTAAACAATATATATAATATATGTGTATCATGTGTATGTAGACATAATATATATGTAACATGTAAATGTACGTAGCAGTCTCAGATTTTAGAATGGGATGAATCTACCTCATGTGACCTCAGGCATCTACGAAACAGACATCCACAACTGAGCTATTTACTCTTCACCCCCTGTATAGTCAACAGAAGGAAAGAATAATTGTTAGCACACAAGTTATCTGCATCTAATTCCACTTCACACAGATTTATATCTGGAGTAACAGCACTTCCACAACTAGAGAAGAGGAATATGAAGTCACACCACTAACCCTTGCTCCTCCATGACTTCCCACCCTTGCCCTTGGTTTCCAAGCTATTCCAGCTGCCACAGGGCATTTAAATAAGAATTAAATGCAGAAAAATAGGAAATTCATGAGTGTGATATTAACCTTATTTTGTCTATGCAGCTCTGGCAAATACCAAGGTCTCTCTTCCATATGGAAATCGTGAGGATCAGTTAAGGACAAAAACTTTGACTGGATTTAGTACCTTGACTGACAAATAATACCATTGGAAGTGACAACATGAATTATTTTTACTTATTTATTTGCTGCACTGTATTTTTGATGACCAGAGTGGAATTCACATGTTTCTTGACCTTAACTTTAAAAAGTGTTTAGTCATTTTACTGCTATTTTCATTTGAACAAAATTATCCAGTTACTGCAGTCAGAAAGTCTCTAAGAGACTTCCATTTCTTCTTCATGAACCTCTTGCAAGCCATTAAATTCTTCTCAGAGTAATTTTTAGAAGTACAGAAAGCTTCTGGGAAACTACTGTTTTGAAGATCATAGTAACCAGTGTATCATTATGTCAGATTTCATTTCCCAGAATGCTGATTCCCTAAGACGATCAATAGATGATTGCTCCCACTCTTTATGATTATTTTCTTCAATAAACAATCCCTCTGTTTTTAGTATTTTTATAACTGGGTGGTTTGTTGGTTGTTTGTCGTTTAGTTGGTGGGGGAAGGGGGGTTTGGGCAGGTGGGGAGCATTTGTTAAGTTCTCTGAATATTCCTAAATCCAGCCAAAAGTCTAAAAATTGTTAGATAGGAGAGGCATTTGCTCCAGAGACTTGAAATTTACTCCAGCACCAGCAACCCTAGGGTATTTACACTCCCCATGGGTATCCTGCTGAAGCACACTCCCACAGCCCAGACCCAAGATACCCAGGCTCACTACTTCTCCCCTTCCCAGTATGGACCAGAGACTCTAAAAGACCTGGGAAGTACATGCTGACAAGTGGCAGTATCTTTGTGATCTGATTGCAAGAGAAGGTCTTGGTTCCTGCAAAGAGCTGCACTGGCATAGGAAGCCTCCTGCCCTCAGGGAGAACGCAAGTCTTCAGTGAACAGAGCAATGCTTTGAGGGATCTGTGTTTGAATAAAACATGTACATTCACTTAGTGGAAGGATTATTACTTAGAGGAGCTCAGCTTGCAGCAGAGCAGCCTGCAAATTAAAATATAAGAAAGATTATCTGTCATATTCCTATGGTCTATACAGTTGGATGCCCAGAAAGGAAACTACTTGATGTATAAAAAAAAAACCTCTTATAGAATTGTTGAATATCCATCTGAAATAGCCACTGAGTGATTACACACCAATGGAGGTCCGGAATTATTATGTAAAAAGTCAAACAAAGACAAGATGATGAAGGATGGACAGCATTTCTTTGATTAACCGACACAGCAGGGGACAAAATGGAAAACCAGTGCTGCTAATATAAAAAAATATGTAAACATGAAACAAAAGGACGCTACGGAAGTCTACCACTAAAACACTCTATAATGGTTTTGTAATGCTTCCATTTCATTTAGCAGATTAATTTAGCTGCTCCTTGCTTCTTTGGGAAGTATCAAGAAATACTTGTGGGAAGAAGCTCTACTCCTTGATATCACTACATCAGGGAGAGGAAATCGGGAAACATAGGCTTACACAGGGATATTGGCATAACCCTTCCAAGTCCCCTAGCCTGAGATCCTTCAATAAAAGGCAATGCCATCAGCTTTCTTTGATCATCTTATACAAATTTTCCAAAAGTCAGCTCTAAAGAAGCATTCGTCTTACTTTGGTAACACTGAGGAATCCTTACCTCTTCCCCTGACCCACAGCACGCAAATCGCTGTGTGCTTTTTACTCTAACTCTTTGTTCTGACATAACTGATTTATTCCAGTATTTTATTCTAGCTAGCATGGAAATACGAGAAAATTGAGACTTTGATCAAATGTTGACTCTATATTATGGAAACTCAACCATTTTTAAACTGTATAGGTGCCTATGGAAGAGAACTTGGAACCCCCAAAATCACTGGAGAAGACAGTCTTACGGTACTATTGTTCCTAAAAAGTGCAAGAAAGCTTTCTAACTCTGCAGACTGATTCTGAAGGCTCTAAGACTCTGAAGTAGTTCAGACAACAAAATGAAAAGTACAGGAGAATCTATTCACCTCATTTATTTACATAACCTATAGTAAATCTAACACACAGCGAATGGAAAATTGCAGAACATTTCTATTGGGTGAAACATTGCTCTATTTATGTGGAGGAACATATGGTTCAGAAAAAACTGGAACAGAAAAATTCTGACGACCCTAACAGTGGGGTTGTTAACACCGTTGTTATTTAAGCTCTTTGGCAATCCCCTTTCTTTGATTTCCTAAAACCTTGCTAAGTGTTAACCATTTTCACTGCAATGAAGACAGAGACCCCCAGGGCAGCACTGAACTGTCATAACTACTAGATCATCCTTTCTCTTCCTGATGTTTTCTGCATTTTCTGCTACACATCTTCCAGATTGTGCAATAAATGAGACAGCAGTTTGACAGACAACAGCCTCTTTTGCAAAAGAAAGCTAATTAAGCCTGAAGTAGCCTTTCTTCTGCACAGAAAGACATAATCATTTTCCAGAAAAATAGTATTCAACCATATAATCAAGGGCTAATAACAACATCTCCAAACTTTTATAAAAGCAATACATTCTTTCCAACATCACTTTTAGGGATAATTACTTGCATCTTACTGAGAGTACCATTTTGCAGACAAAATGGGCATCACTACCTTGAAAAAGCAAGATCAAAAATGCTTTCAATATGCAGCTGCCGGAAACCAGTTTTAAAAGGTATCTTAAGTACACAATGAAAATGTATCTTAAGTACACAATGATCAATAATCCCTGTTTAGTTGTACTCTTATCAATTACATCACCAGCGTCTCACTACAATTCATTTGCTTGGGAGACTTCATATGTTCCTGTTTGCACTTTGGGGATTTTCCAACATTTCTCACTTTGCTTTCTCAGGGACAAAAGGCTTATAAGAAATCACAGCTTTGCAACAGATTATTCCCCATATCCTAACTATGTTTCTTTCATACTAGCTATGCCCAAAAGAGCAAATGACCCACTTGTTCAGTGGCTTGACTTCCCAGCTTTTGGGAAAAGCCAGCTTGCAGCAACTGAAGAGCAACTAAGCAATTCCAATGTTGTTATGACAATGTGTGACCAGTGATGGGGGTGACTGCAGGGTCCCTGCTCCCAGGCACAGCAGGAAGCAAGCCAGCAAAGGCTACTGAGTGCAGCACGAGCAGTCTGGGCTGAGATTAGGTGCACACCCTATCCTTAAAGATTTTGGCACGTGATTTGGAGACTCAGGGAAGTTGGCTGTCTTCTCGTTAAGCTATCATGAAATTATTTCTAAACTGCACCTCTTGGCTGCCATGGAAATGTTGCATACCCATGTCCGAATCACTTCCCAGAAGGAGGACATTTTTATATCCAGTGGCTGTGCCATACCTTTTCATATCTCTAATGCTCCTCACAAGCATTAGAATGTTTAATCACTTTATTTTCCTTTATAAGAATAGAAAGTTGACTGCAGGCAGTTTACATCCGTTCATACCTGTCCCCTTAATGCTGCTGAACTTTGCTATAAAGTGAGAGGATGAACAAGCACTTAAATACCTTGCAAAATTAACATACTAATGACATACAACAATGTTCTGATTAATGGATATTCCATAAGCATACCTTTGCAAAGAACAGATCATTACTTTTAAACCTTGTTTGATGAAACAAGCTCATAGAAATCCTACTGTCTGTGGGTATAAGAAATATTCCCAACTGCATCCTGACATACTTTTCAATTTAATGACTTGGGTTTCAGAACACCCTTAGGTTTAAGAACAAATCACTACTTAGCCATTTTGTACCAGATTATTAAACTAAAGGTGGATTCCTGACACCTGCTTCCAGAAATGACGGAACAGTTCATAGCTCTGAAGAGGGGAAGCTGGTGTCCCTGTGCTCTCACTCCAGTGGACACACCAGGTGTTTGGGGGTGGCAAAAATTACAGACCAAACAATGGCACAGTTCAGTTTCTATTGCTTTTGTGCGCTGTAAGGTCTGTCCACTGTCAGGTCAGAACAAGACCCCCGGTATGTCATTTCTGGCTACAGGCATTGGTTTTTAATAGCCTAAGAGGGAAACAGCAGCTCTCTCCCAGGCAAAGCCCACACAGACACTGGACTCAGGGAGATGAGAAGACAGCATGGACTGATAGCATGTCAATTTCGACAGACTGACATGCATTCAGGAACTCTTGTCACGTCCCTGACTAACAAGGTGCACTGCAAAGTGCATCTACACCAGGGATCCGCACAGACCTCCCCAAGGTGCTTGTAAGATACGTGGATCACACCAGGGGCATGATATTTAATGAACAGCACCTTCGCTAACACCAGAGCATCCCCTGAGGAATTGTTTGGTATCAGCCATTCCCATCTTTCACCAGAGGAATCAAAGCAGAGGGGCTTGTGCCTCTGTGTCTCCCTAGACCTGAGCCTCATGTGATCTCCTTGTCCTCTTCCTCCTGCCCCGTCAGGTCTCAGTAGCCACAGTGAGGTACACCTGCACCCCACCTCTTGGGTCCTGCAGCCCAAGAACATGGACCTGCCATTGCTAGTAGGAGGATACGGGCTCTGCACTGAGTTTACAAAACTGATTAAAATCGCACCAGATTTCTAGCTGAAGCTTTCTTTTCACACCTGGAAAGGGAAATGGAGACTTGGTGGAAGGAGAGCTTTGGCACAGCCAGCGAAAACACACGAACGGCAATACACCGTGCTCCACCTTTGCAATCCCTGCTGGATTTTTACATTTAAGATTATATTAGAAAGAGGACTTCATCTTCACCTACAGTTCTCTCTACACACTCATAAAATGTTCCCAACTTATAGAGGACAAAAAACACACTCTCAATTAAGGAAATACTTGTTTTCTTAGAACTACATTTTTGAACACGAGGCAGAATATGGTTGTTGAGGAACTTGCTCTGTTCACTTAGCAAGGTCTGCTGCTCCTTAGAAGAAGAAACTCCTTGACTGTACTGGAGCAAGACATTGGCCAGATGCCACAAATATTTCTTCCTTGTAACAGTGGTATCTGGTTTGGAAATACTGATGAAAACAACATCAGAATGTAAGAAGTACAGCATTTTCAGATGACTAAAAAAACAAGAACTTTCAAGGAAGCAACATGCAAGAAAGAAAAAGAACATCAAATGAAAAGGAAACATACACAAGAATTGGGAGTGGAAAAGGATAGAGGACACAGAAAAGTTAAATGGAAAAGAAGAGCCCTAGGAGCCCTACAGCAGTGGCATTCATCTCACTTCATTTCAAGTGTTTGCCATGCACATGTCCACAACTGAGTTATCTTCCCTGTGCAGTCAAGGGAGAGGT
The DNA here is from genome assembly GCA_033628505.1 of Tringa tobata. Lineage (NCBI taxonomy): Eukaryota > Metazoa > Chordata > Aves > Charadriiformes > Scolopacidae > Tringa > Tringa tobata. Next base: position 6,085,969 of record JAHREE010000495.1, read on the forward strand.
GGTGATAATCCCACCAGTGCAGCCTAGAGTGTTGTTCACCTGGCCAGTGTGGGAGTCCACCTTAGGATGAGATAAAGACCACAAAAATTTCACTCCCAACATTTGGCCAGCTTTCCAGTGATGAGAAAGCACAACCTGTTCAGAATTCAGCACATCATCTTATCACTCATTTTAATGCAAAGGTTAATTCTGAAATTCTTTCTTTCTCTTGCAAGAACACAGGAATAGAAATTAGATTATATCCTTCAAATTAATAATTGACTAAAAACACACTACATTATCAGCATTGTCTTCAAGTATTGCCTGGAAAAAAATTTCAAAATATAACTACTATTTTTTTGATAATTTCTCAGATGATGAAAGCATCGGGTTTTTTACCATTTAAGAGTAGACTGAATTGAGAAGAATGCAAAAATATAATGAATTACAATCCTCATGTCTTTTAAATAAGCTGCCCAAAATGACCCTGTCAGTTTTCTTTCATTTCTAAGAATGTGTCTACGTTGTGCAATGCAGCATTGTGCTAAATTATTTGGATTAGCCAACAAAATTACTGATTTTTCTTCGCAGCTCCAGGGAACCAAGGTAATTTTTTTTAATGAAACTTCCCATTTCAAAAAACTGCTTCTAAATGTAGTGTTTTGAAATAGCTTATTTTTTTTTTAATAAAGTCTGAATTATGCAGTTACATATTCTTTATTCAAAACATTTTTTTATTCCCTGAAGCATTCTGATACTCAGATTTTCCATTCCAATCTCAAAGGGAGATGAAATGTCAGCATTTCCCAAATGGTAGAAACATTGTTTTCCCAATCCACTGTGTTTAGTACAGTTAACCAAAACCAGTTCTCTCCATACCAACATCAGGTCTTTTAAACAATAAGAATTATGATCTCTCCCCTTTTTGTTCTAACAAAACAGGGTCAGGAAAATTACTGTCAGCAATTTTTAGTAATACACAAGCCTCAGGCAGCACAGCCAAAACCAGAATGCCAAATGGCTGACTCTCATTTTATCTGTGCTAGCCAAAAGACCAAGGAATGGTTCCTTTCACAAGCTGCTCGGACAAATATAAACCTGCCCCTGTACTGACACCTGTACCACTAAATTACACAGTAAATGGTGTCACGATTCACTTTTAAAATTAACAAAAAAGCAGGAAAGAAAAGGAAAGCCATTCCTCTTTGTTCCAACTGTGCCAAAACCTGAATAGCCACAATGTTGTCTGGTGTATTTTATTACCAAAAATAAAATTTGCTCTCATACATATGGCCAGAAGGGACTGCCAGGGTCTTTGAGTTGCATCCCCTGCCGTCAGAGACAAGTACTCCATGGATAAGGTTCAGAAGAGTCAACAAATTATACAACTTTATATTCGTCATTACCATTGTTTAATACACATTTTTCCCTTAAGTAACAAAACAAAAAAAAAAAAACCAGCCCAAAGCCAAATAAAAGGTGTTTCCTCACTATCTTTGGCTACATATTTACTCAGAAGAAACCATACATTTCTCTTAGACAATTACTTTCTGAAAGAGAAATTAAACTTCCATTGGAATTCTTCAAATTATTTCTGGGCTGGTATATTTTGCATTTAATTTTTTGCATTTAATTTTTTGCATTTATTTTTACATCTTTGTGGCATGTTCCACTAAGCAAGAAAAATTACCTCAGTTGGTTTTTAACTGTAGAAGAATCTCAGACAGTTGTTTTGGTAAAATTCAAAATGTTCAGCTGCTTGAGGATAACCCTGTAGCCTAAAAATCTCTTCTGGAAATCTGTGTTATTTCCAGTGCGCTCTTAATGCACTCTGACAGCTTTTCTTGGGAAAACATAGAACTTCCCTGTCTGAGTCTCACAAGCCAAGAGAAACATTCAGCCCCCAATAAAAGGAGATTAAGAGGATTTGGAAGTGATTTTTTCCTTCACCTACATTAAATCAGATAGCCTTAGAGACCATTGTGCACCACAAAACAGCTTCCAGAGCACCACATACAGCTTGTGCTGCCCTCCCACTGCTAAATAGCTTATAAGAAAAAGCTCGCTGACAAATATCTTAAACAGCAATCCGTAAAACAACTGCTGTCCTTAACAGCTGATCTCTCCTTTTGGACTTCTCAGACTACTCTGGCAATGGCACACAGAGAGTAAGATGACTAACGTTCTGTATTCCTGATGCACATCATGAAGGGAGAGGGAGGAAAAGCAGTAACGTGGTTGCAAATTCACCAGCTACTTCTGTTCTTTGCTCTTCCCCATCTGCCCTGGGCACAGAAAATGGGGCTGAAGTGCCAGATTCATGCAGGGGCAAGATACAAAACACAGGTTGCTCCTGAAAGCTAGGCCAGTCTTCAAATCTTAGGATCCCCACTGTGAGATGGGAAATGGACCTCATCAGCTTTAAAAATTAAAAAATTGTAGGTTCTTGGGAAGATGTTCTGTGAGTATGTGTTTTAAAACTTCACTGCAAAGAAGCGTTACATGGTGCATTTCAACTGCATGTGCAGCAACAGTGAAATAAAATTGACATCAAATTGGCAATACAGTAAAGGTAATGGATTCATGTGACAACAGCCTCAGAAAATCATAACAAACTATGAGCAGATAGAATAGTTCACTGCATCCTGGAAACTATGTATTTTTTGCAGCAATTTGCTATTAACCTCCTTTAATTTGTGGTTACACAGATAACTTCCACCTCATCAGAAGTGCACATAGCAGCATCTTCCTTTCCAGCTGAAAATAGTGGCATGAATACAGATCTTTTTGCTCACCGAGTTCCTGTCGTTTAACACTGGTACGTTCAAATAAAAAGTGACAACGTCACCTGCTAAAGGTTGGGAATGAATGATGTTTTCAGCAATGCTAGCTGGCAGTCAGCAAGAGGAGCAACGCAGTTTACCTGTAAAAATCCCTTCATCAAGAGACGGTCTCTGAATGCTGGGTGGGGCTCTTTCAAAGTAACAAGAATCCAGCAAACCTGGGGACTTAAGTACAGTTTACTTAACTGTATTTGCTAGAAGACCAGCTGTACTGACAAGGACTCAGCTCCAACTGCAGACAAATGCAGGACTTTTTTACCCCCTTTGCATGGTTTTTCATGCATGTTACGCAGCTAGACTCCGCAACAGCAACAGGTTCACATACTCCAGTAAAATAATAAATCAAAATAAATAGAATAAAACATTCAGCGATACAGGCAGGAGCATAGTGTTTAGACATTTTAAAAGCATTCTGGAGAAGCATGTTTCTGGTGCTGATAAAACCAAAGGTGAAATCACTGGTAGATGATACAGTAAAGTTAAATTTCCTCTTGCCTCCTTAGAAAAAATCCACTATTGTCCTAGTATTTAAGGGTTAAACATACCCAAAGAAAGCCTTTACTAAATTCCAAGTAGATGAAAAATATTTTCCTAGATAACTTATAAAACCTTATATAAATACTCTTATCACAAGGAAAGATTTTTCTACATACTAAAATATTTTTGCACATAAGCATTTTCAGAACTGAATTCTTAAGCCTAGGATAGGAAGAATTATGCAGCCAGACTATTTTATATTAATTATTTGACTTTAATATGCAGAGACAGTACCAGCAAAGTATCAACATCCATATTTAATGATTCTTATTAAACTATGGAATCAAGGTCATTGCATCAATCTAAAATTGGCAATTAGTTTTTTAGAGTTCAAAAACAAACCCTGGCATGCAATTAAGAGTGGCATGAAAACATGAACTTTCTTCATAGAAACAATTCTCAAAAGCCAACATTTTCTTACTTCTATTCAAAATGGGTCATAAATCTGTCCTTGATTTGTCAAGTATTCAAAGATCAATTATGTTTCATATTTTGGTAAGTTTTCACATTTCTACAGGGGAAAAAATCTTTCAGTGAAGATGTATTCTCATTTTTGTATACATGGCAAACAACCACAATTTTGTTTGTAATGTGTGGTCTCAATCTACAATTTATCTTTATCATCCAGAAATGCTTGTCAATGGAGTACATCATTAATCCTAATTTCAAACTGGCAGACAATTTCACACATACAGTGAGCTTCAGCAAAGAAAGAACATCTAATTACTACCAATTTTATGGTGAATGTTACCGCTTCTTTTAATTACCTTAATTTTGTCAATAGTTAAAGTTAACAGTCTGTTTAGAACTCTGCTTTTCAGGTTTTTTTTTTTTTAAATACAAGTTTTTAAATTATAAGTTTGCTTAAATATAGTAATCAGTTAGCAAATATTTGACTTTCTGTAAATGACTGGCAACCTTACTCTTTGCCTTCATTAACATTCATATATATATACATCTGCAAATATCTTTCTCTTTTTGCCACTGTAAAGAAAAATTCCTATTTCACACGCTTATAACTGCCATATATTCTTTCTTTCCAATATATCACATACTGTGCTAAGTAACTCAGAATTTGGAGGAAGCTGGAAAGAGAAATGAACTTTGCAGCTGGAGTCTCTATTTAATGTTGTATCTGAATACTCTATAAATAGTAACAGCCAAAATCTACCTCAGAAGAAAAGGATTTGTTAAAAGTTGGAGTGACACACTACACTCAGGAATAGGAAGACTGAACTATTCTGTAGCAACCAAGGCACTTCCCAAGTCATTTTGTGGCAGCATCAACAACACAAAAGAGATTCCAACAGGTGCCCCGCTCACCTCTAGTGCAAGGCAGCTTCTGGTTTCTCTCTGCCTCCGCACCCTTGTTATTAAAGAAATCCAAGGACAGACACATCACATTGTTCTGCTGCAAAATGTTCCAAAGCTTCACCATTCAGACCACTAGAAAGCTAAGCACTACTATGAACACCACATACTGACCTTTTTTTAATGTATTTGTGCACATTACTCAAATTTATTTTAACATACAGGGGTTTTTTAGCTGATCTTTCATTCTTAATCAAAGCTCTCCTCATCGAATTCAATTGGGTGAACAAAGCTATTCCTTCTTTTTGGGGGAAGCAGAGTTAAAAAGGACTACCAACCATGTAATGAGGGAGCTGATCTTTAGTCCCTATAAGCAAACAAATTTAATTCTGTCTTACCCAGGCTGTACTTCAGCCAGCTTGCTACCACTCAAACGATAATCTTAAGTGACACCAAGTCAATCAATCAGCAGCTTATGTGAAATAAAACAACCTCACAGAGCTGGATATTTTCCATAAGATAAAATTACTACCAAAAAAAACCCACTACAATAAAAACCCCCCACCCCATCACCCCCTGGCCTATGTCCCAGAGCCTTCAGAAGAATGTGAGCAGATTGGGAAGAACAGGTCTCTGTGCTGCCTGTTTTTTCTTCTCCACCACAAGCAAACCCTCAGATCATTACAGCCATCACACACCACGCTGTCTTCTCCACATCTCTCAAGCACAATGATGACTGCTCCCATCTGACCTACAGCAGAGTCAGTTCATCCTGGTGGTTATCATTCTCAAAGGCAGATGATGTACCTAAAATTATCACCACTGGTACACAAATCGTGGTGCTGCCAAATTGACAGAAATACAAGGCAATCTCAGTACAATAACATGAACTGAAATGCAGCTAAAAAAATCAAGGATTTTTGAAAACCTTAAGCATTTCTGTGACTACTATGTAACCACTGTACTATAGTCTTTCCCAAAAATCAGGGATTTGCAGCAAGAGTCATTACCAAACCATATGTCCCTTCCAGCAAACACAGAGGAAAACAGATCCTTTAAAACAAACCCGCACTCCACTTTGTCAATGGAGGTGGTATAGCAGTACACCAACATTGCCCCTGCTGCTGAAGCAGAAGAAGACAGCCCACTATACTTCATAAGCACCAGGACTTTCATAAATAAAACTGGTTTAAATTCAACAGGGAATATGTGACCCCGCTCCCCATGTTAACTGCTTTATGATGAATCTTGAAAAATGCTTTTCATTTTAACCTGAGTACCTTTGACAGCTGATGACCAGCAAATGAGGCTGTATTTCATAACCACAAAGATACTTAAGAAATCACATTCTGAAAGCATTTGAAAAATAGGTACGTAAGTGCAAGCAAAATACTCCTAAAAGCTGAAATATTTTGAAAGCTGTATGTTTGCATGGAGTTGCAAAGTCACATAGGGGTGGTAGCATTTAGGAAATGAATTGAAAATGTTCACAAGAAGCTGAATTTTTTCCAGTTCTTGACTGAAACAATGTTACTGCATTTTCACCTGTGACTAATGGTGCGGAGTCCGAACAAGCAGCTGTATTACAGCTCGTGAACAGGACGTTCCCAGGAACAAAACAGCCAAGCTGTTTCTTTGTCTGTCCCCAGCTGCTGATCAGAACATCTAATTCTCAACTTTGCTCCCTGCTTAGAGGGTATATTTCAGTGACAAAAGAAGATTCTTCATTGGCTTTCTCCATTTCATTGATTCAGCAGTGATTTACAAGTGCAGCAAAGCATAGGGTCTTGTTCACAGGAACACCTCCATGTCAAATCATAGAGGCATTTTCTAAAATTATACTGGAAAATACTAGTTTTCCATAAGTGGAAATCTGCAAATAGCAGCTGTGTTTCTTTTTCATTATAAACCCTTTATGTATATAATTACATTATTTATCAGGATTGATTTTGCTTCTCCACCAATTTATGTATTACATGTTAGTGGAAAGAGCAAATTAGAAATGCAAAGAATCCATATGTTAGTGCTACCATTCGCTTTATCTACAGTGTTGCAGATTCCTTCTGGCTCCTAATTGATTTCATAATTTGCTTGGATTTACAAGAAACTGACTCCATAATGAGCTCCTGTGAGTCTATATTTCCATACAGTCTATCTGAAGTGTGAAGAACTAAGCTAAAGATATTTCAGAAAGCTCCTGCAATGTAACATGCAATACAGTGTTTAAAATGAATTGGCACAGTAACAGTAAAAATTCTGTGCATTTTTGTCTGTGATTCAATACTCTACAATGGTTTAAAGGTTTAAAGCCACCTGGTGATTGTAACTTGCTTGAGTAGGATCACACTTCATCCTCTTCTGTTTTGGCTCAGTCAGTAAATCTCAACTGCAACTCAAATATATTTCTAGACTCCTAGGGCCAACAGTGAAACTGTTCTTTTAGCAGCTTTCCCATAATTTCCTTTCCTCTCAGAAAAGGAAACAGAACTGAGGAATGGTTGGAAATGGAGGCCAGATCTCTGGTAGCGTTATAATAACAAGCAGTTTGCTGCCCCTCTCCAAAATAAGGAGCAGGACTGTAAAAGACATCTTGGGAGATGCAAAGACAGCAACCTAAAAGAAAGCATGTCCTGAGGTATTAAGGAAAGGCCTTACAATGTCATTTCAGATTATTATCACATTGAAGTCATAACACAGTCCATTATTCGTTCCTCTAAATTACCTCTGCAACAGCCTCACCTCCGTGGTCATTAAAAAAGCTTAGCATTTTCTGCATGAAAAACTGGTTCCTCCCATCTGTTTCAAATTTTTTCTCATTAATTTCCATTTATGCTTACTTGTCATATTTAAATTGGGCCATTATTACAGATTAAGATGGCATGGATTCAGCAAATAGTGGGGCACAAAGAACCTGCCCTCTCCATATTAATTTCAAAGGTCTCTTTGACCGCACTCCTCCATGAATGCTAACCATGTTGTTTTTATTAGACACAAACTTGAATTTCCTCAGTATCCAAACCCATATCTTCATTGTATCTGAATTTCAGCAATGCTTTCCTTTGATAATGGGCCAAATTGTGAATCCAGACCCGCATTTCAGATTTGAGCTGTAAATCTCAGGCTACTTGCGCTAACTGTCCTGTCTGTCCCAAAAATCTGCGATCCTCCCAGACTAATACTGAAGTGGACCTAGGTATTTTTTTCATATATATATTATGTATTAAATTGTTCTGTACAAAAATAAACCAACCAAATGCAAACCTGAATTTCCTCAGGGCACAGTAAAATTTTACTCATTTACAGGATTTAATTTCCAGCAGATACAGGAAGTTTATTTTGCTCTTCCTGACCACAGCTGCCTTCATTGACTTTCAACTTGCCCCCATTTGATTCAGTATCTGCATTCAAAATCAAAAGTTTTCTCTATCATCCATCCCAACAATGTGTCTCTTGTATTGGCCCAGGAAGGAAGGTATCAATAACAGGAAAGAAGGTATCAATAACTCCCATTAAAAACACTCTTCATAATAATATAAGATAACTAGTGGTTATTGCGATATCATTTCAACTGGGTATCTCAAATTTATTATGAACATTATAAATTGAGCTATCTAACTACAGCATTGATCAGAGGTAGGTCATTATCACAAGCCCAGTGTTAATACTCAGGAAATTTGATCAAAAAAAATCTTTTGAGTATACAACTCCTCTTCATAAACTGAAAATAATATAACTACCTTTGTTAGTGTTTTACTATATACAGTCTAAATCTCAATATTTTTTTCCTACAGTTATTGAACCAAAAATGGAGAAGATTTTTTTTTATTTTCTTCAAAACACACTACTAGAGAATGGTCTCCTAATAAAAGAGTTAATTAATTTTATTTTCATGTTGTAGGAAGCGAATGGGAGCATTATTAATCTGGTAGTAATAGAATGGATTCATCATGCTGATAAGATGTAAGAACATTATTGAATTTTTAATTCATATAAATACGTAGAATTCTTAGTCATTAAAGTATAAAGTGAATGAATTGCTATACTGAGTAGTAATTGCCAAATGGAAATGCTAATAGCAAATCAAAACTCCATAAATGTCAAATTGTACCGTTAATTTCACACTATTATATCGATATATAAATGTACTCATTTTTACAGAGAGACCAAAGATGGCACTTAGAATCACATATGTTTATTTCATGGCCTTGTCTCTTGTCTATTAGGAATAAATCTAAAATACATCAAAGTACAGACAAGGTCTTCCTCTTAGCAGCATTTTCTTTTTAAACCAGAAAAACTTGAGGGCTTGCAAATTAGGGGAGAAGGGACCAGTAAATACATAAAGACACATCTTAAAGGTCAGAAGAAAGAGCTCTGCCAGCCATCAGGCTGACTAGAAACTGCAGCAAAAAATAAATGATCCTTTGGGGATATAAGTAGCAGAACAAAAAAAAAGTAGAGGAATTTAAGATAACTAAATGTTTTGGCTTAGTTTTAAGGTGTGGTGAGTTACCTCATCTTAGGCAAAAACAAAACTGGAGAAGTTTCATGTGATGAAGGAAAACAAAGGAACAAATTAATTCCCATCCCTGCATGAAATTTAAAATTGAGTTGCAAAGATTTTTTACTTATTTGTCGGTAAGACTGCTTGTCTAGAGACAGCAAACATGATGCTAACAAGGAAAGGAAAATAAAACGCAGAAAAAGAACTAGACCTGAACTAAACCCAAATGTCATAAAACAATCCCCTACAAAGTACCAGAAAGTAAAGGGTTTACCTGGAGAAACCAGCTCAGCAAAAGAATTGTGAGCAGGTAAGGGATTAACCAAAGGAGAGCATATGCTGCGGTGTGGTGTGTGGGAGGAGCTTTATAGTCCAAAAGAAATCAGGTTGCAAGGTGACTGGTGACTTATAGGAATTGTGTAAAGAAAAGATTAAAGAAAGCCAAAGCATACTAATGAAATTTGCTGAAGCCACAAAGCATTTTCAACACAGAGAAGGACTGTAGTATCATACAAAGAGCACCAGACAGTGGAACATTAAGCGTTATTGTCACACTGTGAACATCCAGAAGAGAAACTTCTATTACAGGATATGGATTTATCAATGAACAGCTGCAGAGGGAGAAGGAAGAGCTGTATAAGCACCAAATTATTATCAACCACAATGTGGTGCAACAGTGAAAAAAATATATACAATCCTAAGATACACCATTCATGGATTTACTTCAGGAAGAATAAAAATTTATATACATAAATATTAAAGCTTATTTCCTTCAGAAAATATATATTCAGGAAACATTAGTACCTCTGCACAGAACTACAGTCAGATGGTACTAATATAGACCACTGAGATTCAGTTTGCTCATACTTCACAAAACGTGCCTTTAACTGGAACATACACACAGAAGGTCTATGACCACCAGAGGAACAAAAAAGTCTCTCTCACCTAAAGAAAGAAGTAGAGCTAGGTCAGGTAATCTAGCAAAATGGAAGCTGAAAGAGACCATGGTTCTTACTCTAAGGTACCAATGTAGATCAAAACAAGGGAGGCAAAAAAAACGTATATAGGTAATATTCACTCAGGAGAAATTAATGCAAATTAGCTATTCAAGTAAAAACAACCTTGACCAGAATTGCACTAATAAGTCCAACGATCAAACTGGCCTTGGACCACATTTGATAAATTTATGAGCAAGATTGTGTGACTCTGCTGTCATGAAAAGCAGGGAGTGGACTCAACCTGGAATTCGTATTTTCCTGTGTTCTGTCCCATGTTCAGGTGGAACGTTTAAGATCACTTTTTTATTTCATAAACTGTGGGTAAAGTCTTGTGAAAACTCATTTGTGTGATTATTATTCCTTGATCTATGACAGTTCAAAGGAGCAATAGCAGGAATTCAGAGAGGGGGCACTGACAATTCGCAGACACCTTTCTATAGAACTGACTCAAGAATTTTAGACATTTGAAGTGGGAGACAGGACAGAAGGCGAGAGGGAAGAAAGTGTAGCCTTATAGAAAGTGAATGGTGTTTGCATGGAAGAAGTGAAAATGGAACAGAGAAGAACCAAGAAAGAAAAGAAAGGAGTTTCAAAATACAGAGGCCTAGAAAAGGGGTTTTAATTTGTTAAGAGGCTGAAGGACCTCTGCTCTTATAAGGAAGGAAGAAAGATCTTCACAGTAATCATGGCAATGAGCTTCATCTGCATTCTCTGAACGTTCACAGACTGCATAAAAAACAAGGCTTCAAATATATATAAAAGAAATATTTTGCCAACAGTTTCTCCTCCTATTAGGAATGACCTGTCATTCAGACTTTGCAAAGTCACACAAGTGTATACAGTAACAATATCTCAGTTCTCATTAAGCATACATGACTTCTTTAGGAATATTTATGTTGACTGACAATTATGTACAGCACGTTAGACCTTCCACTACCCTGAGATGCAGTTTGTCTATTGTAGATCAACAGCATATTAAATAATTTTACATTGCTTTGTATGTAATTCCTCAACATGAAGCAAAATGCATAAAGACTTGGCTTCAAAAAGTAATCTCACACATTCATAGCAAGGTGCAGGAGAATGAAGTCACAGAAAACCCATGTGGACTTTGTCCATCCTTCTGACAGAAAGCTATTTTGCATGTCTTCACATTTATAATTTTCCAAGAAGTTAAATCTTTATCACAGCCTACTCACATAAAGTACTCAGGCAGACAACTCATCCCTGCATTCACTGATATTTCTGAACTGATTCAAATTCATTGGAACAGATTCAAGAACATTAGCCCTTTGTCCAACTCAAGGACACTGCAATAGCCTGAGATGTACTAAAGACACCTTGATACCAACACACACGACGCAGAAATAAGGTGCAAGCTCTTTACCCATGAATTAAATTGAAAAAACATCCCAGTCATGGCTCTGTCAAATGATTTAAGACAGCTGGGAAGGTAGCCAAGTTGCACATTTTGGTTACATCTGATAACCAAACAGCTTCAGCAGACCATAAATTTCACTCTGTAAAGCCACCATGCTGACCAGCTTGCCTTATCCAGACGCTTGTAAAGGCAAAATGACCATCACCTGTGGATGGAATAAAAAATATCTTAGTCGGGATCCATTATGTGCAAAGTCAACAGAGCTGCATTATAATCACTTTTGCAGTTTTGTTTGCTCATTTTTGGCTTGGAAACAGTTCTTGAATGTAGACAATCTGTATCCATACTAATTTGGAGACCTACAGAGGGCCTGATACTCAAGGAAAGGAATGAAACACGCACACGCACACTCACACACACAAAAAAGTGCCAGATCCTGAGTTGCCTTCTCAAATGCAGAGTGGAAATATTCACATGCCACAAGCATGGTGCAGCAGAGGAGCACTAGCCTGGAACAGGACAGAATCAGAGGCTGTTCTGGACACAACAGTGTCTGTACTCATGTGGTTCAAGGCTCTGGCCATTTTCCTCAGCGTGAACAAGACGGGTCTTACAGCCCCCTCAGCAGCACTCTGGCAGCCAGGGTTCATCCAAGCATCAAGCTGCTCTTGTCCAGAAGTCACTGATCTCTCTTCACTTACACATACCTAGCCATAAACATACATCAGGGGTGTTCTCATGTATATATATATATATATATGTATATGTACAAGAAACCACCTAGATTATCAGAAGAGCAATGCAGCTGTATTCAAAATATTTAACCACTTCTAACAATCTGCCATGAATACTTACAAGCTGGCAGGTTTAATAGCTACCAGGTAGTGATCATCAGAGAATTAGCTATGGTAAAACACTGCTCAGTAACTGCAAAAAACACAGTAGTTTTCTATTGTGGCTTTAAAATTGTAAAGCTGTTTAAAGCCTAAAATTCTGGAAGACACAGGAGACTTCAGTTTCGGATCTGCCCAGCGAAATGAAAAGAGTGAATTGAAGTTACTGTTAACTGTAATAAAAACCTTTAACCTTCATTTATTCCCTTTTTATCAGCTAATAATTTTGCCACGACAGCAAATACAAATTCTTCAGATTGCCTCTTTTGAAGACAGATGATTCTCACATTGCTAGTTTTCTGCAAAAGGTAGACAGATTTTCCAGTTATTTAATATAACAAAGATCTAGTGTATTCAGTTTTCTGCCTTAAAAAGCACAGTTGTCCAACAGTTACCCTGAGATATATATGCCTGCACCTGTTCAGAAATCAGTTTCTCTGAGCGGAGTGCTGTGACCTGAAGGGAGAATCACATTTAGCCCAAGCCAGAAAAAGAGAAGAAATGTCACTTTCATGAGGTTATCTGCATCTATCCTTGTTGGCATGAGAAGTACACTGGAATGGAATTTAACCACTTCTGCACACGAGGAAACAGATAACCCGATGCACGGAGAGCTGCCTCGACAACTGGAACCGTAGTTTCATGGCTGCAGGAAATAGTGACTGCAAAGGTACACAAAACAAAATGGCTTTGTCTAAACTACCTTGTTGATGGCTGCAAGTGCAGTCAGCAAACACAGCTCATAATGTGCCAGACCAGCGCAAGATTGCTGCAATTACCAAATTCCTCATTACAGCTCCCTAAATCTACTGGTTAGCAGCACACAGCCTAAAAGGATTAAAGCTACTTTAAGGAATCTTATTATGATTATCTTAACTTCACGCATACACTCTGATAGTCCTCAATAAAAGCTGTAACTGAAGAAATCTAAAGGGTGTTTTTTATCTTCTACTAAACAGTTCCCCTCCACCATGGCTTCTTGTCATGAGTCCGTCTGACTGCAAAGAAAAAGTGCAAAGAAGAAATAACAGAAAAATAAAAACACAGTCAATTTAAAAAAAAATATGGGTTTTTTTTCGTACATCTCATTGGATAAATTTGCAAAGCAACGTGCAACTTAGAAAATCCCCAGGCTTCTTGGAAACATTTTTCATCTCCAGTCCTGAAGGAATGCTGCAGCACTAAGTTCTCAGTGCAAAGGTACTTCACCAACTAGACCTAACAGCTACAACATACCTAGCTGCAGCATTCAAATCTACAGCTTTCCTAATTAATGGTGACCATTCAACGTGAAGCTCAGCACACAGACAAATTTCAGCAACATCCACAAGGTTAAACAGGTGTATATTCTGGTATCACAGTAAGTTCTCTTTCCTGAGCAGGGGAAATAGAGATTCTGACCTTTCCACACACAAAAAATAATGTGTAAATCACATGTGAATTTATGGAGCTATTCTGAACAAAGACCAACACAATCACTTGGTATCTGTTCACTAACCCCAAGCTAGGTTTAGCTACTAGAATCTTCTCAAAATCTAGCCATCAGAACACCACATCAAGGCTTGTCTACTGCCCAAATCTTTCTCCCGTAAATCCTTCATCTCCTACCATGCTCCCCACAACCCCTTCCTAGAACCCCTTCCTAGTGAATGTCTCTTCCCAAGAGGATCCTGTTTTTTCCTGACTATCTCTTACTATGAAACAAGAAAAAAATCCCAGCTGATTCCTGGCTTATTTCTTGACTGGGGAAGAAATCTATCTCTTTGAATGAACTGAAAAAATAAGAATACTTTATTTCTGCACCCTTACATTGCAAACAACTGGGAGGAAGAGGGAAAAGATATTTTTTTCTTTTTGAACTTTGGTGGAAACCTCTATCACTGACACTGAATATTGCTATCGTTCAGTGGTAGATGATAGGAGAACCCAGCATTCTAAGTCTTTTGACTAGAAATTAAATAATATGCTCCAGTGATTCCTCTCAGAAATAGTGACCTAGTTATTCTACCTACCCTATGGCAGTTCTTTTTCCTTTCAAGACCAAAATTACCTTTGCACAAAGATTACTGTGGCAGCCAAATGATTGTTTGTCGGCTTTTGAGTCAGGCAGAATAAAATACAGTTCTATTAAATCAAAAAGACTCATAAGCAACTATTTATAGGAATCATTTGCTGCTGACACACTATCCAAAACTTAAGTATTCCCTTGAACTTCAAAATGAGTGTTCAACTTGCTCATAGGTGATCACAATGAAGTACAAAGGAAATTAAAACAGGGGGACCCATGAGATCTGTCATGTCAACTCTCATTTCCTATTTGCCAATAGAGAGTACTTGGGTTTCACTTGCATGTGCATTTAATTGGTGAAATTATAAAAAAGCTATAGAAAGCTAAGGAAAACTATAGAAATTATTGTCTATAGAAGAAGCAGCAATTTGGTTTTTTTTTTTCTATTTTGTATAGTTCTTTTAAATGTTAGCATGTAATTTTACCCCAAGTTTGCAGTGTGTTAGCTCCTTCCTTCCCCTCTGATTGTTACTGTTCAGATTACACTACCCTTCAGGAGTTCTGCCCAGTACTAAAGTGGTATTGCTGCTTTGCAATCTGGTATTGAAAAGCAAATACAAGTCAATTAAATGTACAGTACATTTGCTGCTCCTGAGATTCTATCTTGTTCCAACTAATTGCTCCAAGTTATAATTGGGATATAGTAAGAATATAATGCTGTAATTGTATTACCTCCGTTTTGCCTATGGTGACCTAAGGCACAGCAGGACAGAGATTCTTCCTCCCTTACTGTTCCTCCCTGTGGCCCTCTCCTAGGTCCACATGGAGATATGCAGGAATCAGCACTTTACACAACACAAGAATTGGCAGGAACTGGAGAACAATCCTTTGCCAGATCAAAAAATAAGTTTGCAGCATAACTAAGAATCAGACCCATGTCTCCTGAGCCACAGTTCTATGCCATTAACAACCACCAAATTTCCTGTTCATAAATAAATAGCCACAAGGTTTTTTTTTAAATACAACTGCTAATTCAGGAATAAGCACTTATATCAGCAGAGGTTTCAAAATGTAATATGCTGAATGAGTATTTTAAAGAAATGCACTGAGAAAAATGAGATGATGTTTCATCTAAATCGACTATTCCGGTATCTACAGTGTGCTAAGTGTTACATCTGGAGAAAACCAATGAGGAAATGTATGCACTTGCAACATGGAAAAATGCCCCAACCACCTCTCCGTGCTCTGTGAAGAAAAAGAGACTTTTCTTTGTCATTTGCACTAGGGGGAAAAAGAGTTAGCTCATGTCAGGGACCTAACTAAATGAAGCAAAATTTGCAATTTCATAGGGTACCATATATTCTTGGAACAGCTTTGGCCTATTACCACATCAACCTCTTAGACCTCTTCAGAAGACAAACTGGAGTGAGCTGGTTTTGTAAGTGCAGAAACTGTACTGTAGTGAAATTACACTGTTGCTAATTGGCTGCCCATGAGCGAATTTTTCTTTAGCCCTGGGAATACTACTTGATACTTAAAATAGGAATACAATTATCATTATTACTTTGATTTCAAAGGTTTTGTGATTATTGACCTTCAGACAAAAATTTTCTTCTCTGGTGGATAATATATTTCACTTACAATTTACTGATAGTGGTAAGTGATAAGTAGCTTCATCTTCTGGTCTATGTTTTCTTTCAGTAAACAACTTCTTATTATCAAAATCCTAATTGGCCATTTTGAGATTATCCAGGCTCTGGAGACATGACACAAATCCAGCACTGCTAGAGAAGTCTGTGTCATTCTTTACAAAAACTGATTATCTGAAAGTTTCCATTAACCCTCAGCCCCTCAGCCGCCCATGGCTAACTGACATCCACTTCCATGGTAAGTTTAAACATCCAGTCATGCACACACGTATGACAGATAAATGTAAAACCAACAGCACTCTTACCTTCCCAGTCCTTCTTTCTTCTACATGCTTTTAAGTTAATATTTGCAAAGCAGCTTGAGAAAACATATGAAGGATGGAACGGGCAAAAAGCCAAATAATGAAGTCAAAATTTGTTTTATTTACTCACATACATTGGTCTTCCAGAGCAGTTATATATTTTGCTGAGAATGAAAAATCTGGTTTGCTCTGTAAACAAGGGCAGACAGACAATTTGTTAAAAAGTCAAATTCTCTTCCTGCATTCTCCATCTTCCAAATTCGTCAATACCAATAAACGATACATTCTTAACAAGAAATTGCTTGTGACAAAACACAGAGAATGAGAAAGTGCATAGCCATTCCAACAGCGACAGTGTGATGCTTCTGTCATGAACACTGACATCAATGGCAGCAAAGCAGAAGCTATCTGATCTGCACAACTTAAAAAAAAAAGTAATAAAAGTGTATGCCAGTAAGGAGCCACCAAAGACAGTCCCAAGGAGGTATTTATGAACGTAAATATCTGATGACCTTCAGGTATATTTGCCATTCCTATCCTTTCATTTTGCAGAGTGGGAAAACAAAATTAAAAGCAAACAAATGTAGCATCTCTTAGATTGGCCATACATGCAGGGGCAAAACTACACTTTTGTTCATAATTAATTTATTTTAAAATCACTGTAGTCAGAGTTCTGAACATAGCAATGAACACTGCACAAGTAGATCTTTGCCTCTGTATTAGGTTGCTGCTATGCCAGTGAGGAAGTGTGAAGTTTCTGCATGAAACCCTTAGTTTCATCATCAGAATCTTTATCATCCAATGTCTTATTAACATACATGTAAAAAACAATTAAATGCCTCTTCAGCCCAATGTATTCAGATTTGTGGTGAGTGCATTAAGAAAAAGGAAACCTAGCAGTTTAGATGAGCTACTCCAAAAAATTGGTCCTTAAATTATGCAAAACTGATGGGAGTAGGGCACCCAAATCCATGCTGGTATTGCTGCTTCTGTTCCCAGCTGGCACTAAGAGGTAGAAGTTTCACAAACAAGGATTTTGCCAGAAAATTTAGCCAAGTACAGCTCACTGAACCTTTTCCAGCCTCAGAGTGCTATGATAAGTTGAAAGGACCATGATGTTCCATTTAGTCATATTAGATCAACTAATTTGCCGTACTCCCAGATGATGTGCCAAGTCTCACCCTAAGCTTAAACACCTGTGAAGTAAGTTGTGAGTTGGTTTGGTATTCAAACCATTCTGTCTTCCAAATTTGCAGAAATGACAGAAAAATATGACAAAATGACAAAATGACAAAAAAAAAACACCACTCTTGTTAGTACTATCCAAATCAGCGTTTTTCTTTTCACAACTGCATGACATTAGTTTGTCTTTAAGTACAGTCTACTGAAAAAGATCCTTTCCTCCACTCTAGCAAATTATTACCCAATCCGTATACACACACACACACATCAGGAGCAGCAATTGCAGAAATAGCAGTCTAAATTAGCTGCTGAGTGATTGTCACTGCTTTGCCAGTCAGTCCCATGGGATTTTGTGTTTTTCTTTTTCCTCATTGTCACAATACAATTTCCAAGTTGAAATAAATAAAAAATAACCAACTCATCAATAGCAATGAACAAGAACAGCTATGAGGCAGTTCAATACAACAAGGCAAGGCAAGACTCAACGAGTAAAGCCGTAGCTGATTTCATGCGATGCTGGCAATAGTCCTGCTTGGAGCAGAAGATACAATAGGTGAGCTCTTAGAAGACTCTTCCAACCTATGTTTTTATGGGTCCTTTATACAATGATTGAAGGCAATTAGCAGTTTGGCAGTTTGGAGAATGGGATCTAAGCACAGGCAATTTTAAACTACAAATTTACCAATAACTGGGAGGAATTTCTGCAGCGCAGCACATCACAGCCCTGAAGGCCACTCTGTATGTGCAGCACAGGGCACCTACTCAGGTTAACTGGTATGTAGATCACCACGTCCTCGACGTAAAAAGGTCTTTCAGTCAGGTTTTCCACACCCTGTTAGACCTTGGCCTCATCACTTGATGAGTCACTACCGTTTTTCCTCTCCAGTGAACAAAAAAGCACAAGTAAACAAGTAGGTCAGGTGGATACTTCTACGCTGTAGAATTCTGCAGTTTTGCATATGACAGCTGACCCCTTGCATTCTCATTGCTCCTTCAGTTTCTTAACTTTGAACAAACAAGTGATTAGGCTGAACTAGTTGGAGAAGAAAAACTGAACCGAATATCTCTTACTTAATTTAAACAACATAAACAGACTAAAACAGTTGTATGCATTAAGTTACCAGATTTACCTGGTCCGGTACTAGATATTAAAATTATCACAGAAGTTCCAAAATACAGTGAAATTAAACAAAAAAGGGGAAAAAGGAAACACCAGATCCCCAGTATTTATTATCCACTAAGCTTAAGACATCAGCTGAAAAAAAATTTAATTGTTAACTTTACTTGTAGTCCAAGACTGTTACAGGTAGCCATGAGGATCTTGTCATCCTGCTGTGATTTCAAAAGTTCCTAGAAAGACAGGCAGGAGGCTGGAATAAAAAATAAAACAACAGAGAAAACCTACCTAGTGCCACCACTTGGCAGCTTTTCCAACGTAGCCAAAAAATGTATCTGCAAAAAATGTGTATTCATGCAATGACAGCATTACACTACATTTTCCATCACACATCAGACACGATAGCTTAAATTATAATTTCCTTCACTAACCCCAGTTAGTTTTAATGCATTTATAGTTAAGATTTTTTTCCTTTGGCAGACCTTTCAGAGCCTGACTACTGCTGGAGCTCTGGGCTTTTTCTCTCCCTTAACACTGACCTAGGCCTTCTGTGAATTCAGCCCCTTTCCATAGAAGTGACCTAAACCTTTGCAGAAGGTCTCCAGCCATGGCCAAGTTCTCAGAAGACGACTGCTTTTTCAGCCCACTTCTTCCTTTGACAGACCCTTTGCAGCCTCATTCCAACTCAAACTCTGAGCGGTCCTTCTCCTAACACTCACCAAAACTTTTCTCAAAACTGCTCACTGTGAATAGTCACTATGCAAAAGAAATATGGAAATGTTGGTGGGAAGGGACCTCTAGAGCTCATATAGTCCTAAATCTAAATCTTTCCAGTTTGTGACATTTTATATCTATACAATTTGGCAAGTGCAATTTGGCACTTGACAGATTGTTAACAATATTTATGATTTTTTCTCCAGAGAAATGGTTGGTGCTTGGGACTTTTCTACAGTGTGCCACACAGTCTAAATCCTTTAATCCTAAATTAAGCACTTTTGCTTTGACCTCTGTAACAGTCTAGATCAGAAGTAATTATCTTTTCCTTAATCAATATTTCTTTTTTTCCCTGTTGCAAAGTGAAGGCAGCACAAAGACCAATCTGCACACATTCTATGCAGGTCATAGAGCAAGAAGTATTGATCAAAAGAAGGGCAGTTATTTCTGCTTTGCATACATTGTACAATGAAAGGAAAAGTGGTCTGATTCACCTAAGCTAAGCAAACCCAGTGATTTCCTGCCAGTGCTTTCACAAGAAACTCCCCAAAACCTCATCCTTCTATTTGTCATTATAATGCAGTGCATTTGCTTCCAAACAAAAAAAATAAAAGAGAAAAAAAAAAAAGGTAACTTATCACAACACAACACAATCAAATATTTTTGTTACTTAAACAAGATTGTCTCCCCGTTTTTTGGAATTGTATCCAAAGAGAAAAGCAATGCCACAATAAATAGCCCTGAGCAGAATCACTCATAAATGTGATCATGACAAATATAATTAGTACGTTAGTGGATGAGCAGATTTTGTTTGAAATGGGAGATGAGAACTCTTACACAGAAGTGTGTATGCAGGATGACTATGCTTTTTAGAAGGAAGTGAAATCTTCTAGGGCAGAGGAACTGATCCCTATTTCACCTTCACGTTATTGATGAATTGCAGTCAGAACTACCTTGATGCCTTAGACCAAAGCAGCACATGACTCACACAATGGTCACAAGGGTCCACATCATTCCCAAACATATCCTAATGACACCTTACAGTCTCAGCCTCCCAAATCCACTACAACATTTAGAGTTTATAACTCCTCAGTAGGAGCACACCTCATTGGCTTCGTCAGGGAAATGAATATTCCACCCTATGTAAAAAACCTGCATTCCAAACCTTTGAAGTATGCTAAAAGCTCCACTTACCATTATCAGTCTAGCATTTTGGCTAATGCCTGATTTTGCAAACATACAGTCTCACAAAACTGGCATACAACATTGATATATGTCTGCAAAAATTAAGTAGTTTTTAAACTAATTAACTGGGAAATCATATCATTCTTCAGCTACTAAGGGGCAGAGAAAGCATGATGCAAAATACTGCATTACAACCCCAGGCAGCAATTTAGCATTCTCATAGGATCATCTTATCTCAAACAATTTTCTAGTTAAAGAAAACTTAATCATATTTGTAATACTGCTAAAAATAACAGAACACTCACTGACATGCACATGTATATCACTCTTTGATTGACTTGGTTTTACAGAAATGAGAAAATGCTCAGATTACTACAGTAATGTATACCCAAACTTACTTAAAGCAGGTGGATATTTATAAATCCAATTCAAAAATATACATCTCACCAAACATAAGTAAATACAAGCAGGAAAAAGTTGATTTGTTGGCTTACATTTAGACTCATTAACATTTTAAAACTATGATTAAAGTTTATTGGAAGTCAATGGGGGAGGTGCCTACAGTTCATTTGTTGGAGCAACAGGAAATATTCTCAGACTTGTGATGCTCCAGTGACTTCCCTAAGTTTACACCATCGCTCATTATGCCTCACAATCACAGAGAGTAAAATCACAGTGGGTAAAATCACAGTGGTAGAACCACAGAGAAGGAAGGCTGAAAATGATGTTATGTGTCTCCTCCTCATCACGCATCAAAGCAGGATCAGCTATCTGTGTCCATTTCAGAGAAATCTTCAAGGAGTTTTTAAAAGACACCTGGCGGTGACAGCAATGCCAGCCCCCACAGCAATCTACTGTAGTGTTCCATTATCCATACTGGCAGAAAATGTTTCCTAATGACTAAATTCAACCTTTTCTTGTTAACTTTTAACTGCATAACTGTTAAGCTCATTAGTTTTTGTCCTACTCGTCACCTTCTAAGCTCACTATTTTTTGTCCTACTCATCACAGTCACGGAGAACAGATTACTCCCCTCCTCCCTACAGCGAACTTTTACATATTTGAAAACTGCCATCTTATGCCATTCTTAAAGTGTCCCTGTGTGCAAACTTATGTTTATTCTAATACCCTCTTCCTTTGTAGGTATATGAAGTCTAACCAGAAATAAAGGACAGTTTCCATCACCTTGCTGGCTACATGCTGAAGTTGTACTCCATACTAACACCAGCCTGGGTAACTATAAACTCTTTGTATTAGAAAATCTTAACATTTCATATATCTATTTCACAACAATTGACTTACCAAAATAAGGATGGAAGGATATTCAAGAGGTCTTCTAATTCCAACTTTCCCCAGGAGATCACACTTGGGTAAAATTTAATCAGTGTTCTTACTTATTATTTCTCTGTGTAACAGAGTGGGAGTTAATTAGTCCAACATATAGCAGGCTTTATTTATGTTGCCTACTATCAGCAGCAGTACTGTTACCATTATCTAAAGTGCTGCACAGGTGGAAGTCTTCGCAATGAACAAGCTCAAGGGGTTCAACAAAATCCAAGCGCTAGGTTGTGTATTCTTGAGTGCCATCTACTGGTACTTCAGCTGTTCAGAAACTATCTTAGAGCTAACAGCTGATCCAAGGCCGACTCCACTGAACAAATAATAACATATGTTGTTTTCCCTGTTGACCACAGAGATGCTGTTTAATTTTACTCACAGGCAGTATCAGAGGGTCTTCTGGGCAAGAAGTACAGGAGTTGCCACACCTTGGAGACCACAGCCATAACACAAAAAAATTGCATTTCTAATGTGTTCCTGCATCAATTCTGATGAAATCAACAAAGATGCTTAGTCTCACCACAACAGTATGATTCCAGTTAATTTTAACACAGGTTTATTCCTATACTATAAAATTCATATTATTTTACCTTGTCAAGTTTTACAGAATCTCAGAGGCCCCAAACAGCAGGGGTTTATAGACATGCCTGCTTATACCTCTCCACATGGAGGTATATATTAAACACAATTCAGAACCCTATTTCTTGACACATGAAAAGCAAGTGGTCTAACTTTTAACAGCACATTCAACCAACATCATCAGCGTCCAGTTCTTCTATTCCTGAGTGCTCCTCTGTTCACTGGGAAGGACTGTAGTTAAGAGGCTACCTTGCTCCTATGAGTCCAGCCTGGGCAGCCCAGCATCCGTTTACTGTTAGATTAAGGGAAGGCAGCTTTTAGTACAAGATTGAAGAGAAGTGCAAATTCATTTGTGGACCCATATCAATACAGCTCGTTATCCACTTTGCTTCTGCATGCACAGGGTCAACAGGACCATAAGAGCACATAAAGTGAAAAGAAAAATACTATTCTGTATTATAGGACACAACGACAGCAAAAAAAATTGTTTTGTTTCCTATAGGTCTCAAAACAAAAGTGGTTTAACCTTGACCATATAAGCCTGTAAAATCATCCTCATTTCTTCTCAGTAACATCAAAGAGAGTTCTCGCTCACTTCCTAATCATTCTGCTACACTGTGCAGAGAGAAAAATCACCTGGGGTTTTATGCTACAGATCACAAACATTACTATACCACAAACAAGGAACAATGCTGTCTGATCAACCTGCAATTAAATCTCAATCTAAATCATTGATAATTAATTCCCTTAACAGCAATTAAGGCCTGATGCAAAACTCATTCATGACATGACTTTGACAGGTAAACCACCCTGCCTGCCTTTCCCAGCTCTGGCCCAGCATCACAGAGCCTGGAGCACCACAGCTGCATCTGTGTGTGTGTTTCGGCTTGGGGCAGGGGTGCCTTTTCAAAACAAATCCCTTACTGTCAGGCTAGACCATAAAGCAGTCTGGGTGCACACAGGGAAGCCAAACCGGAATTTCCACTCACTGCACACACCAAATGTGCTCCGGACCCTTCTTAGGCGCTTGAAGGTTTCCAGTGCTTCACCCTTCTCCTAAGCAGTGCCAGTCACTGCACACTGCATTTCCCCTGAGAAATCACCCAGGTATAGGCCTACAAGGTTTTTTGTGGAGATATCAGGTGCACACCAACAATCAGGAAGGGTCAAAGGTATAAAAGACCTGGGGTGACATGGTCAAAAAAACCTTGTCTGCACAAAGGCAATGACGGACAAATGTTACCAAGGAGGTAACAGGCGAAGATGGGAAGTCTCACCAGCTACAAAGGCACATATGGCTGGTGGAGAAAAGGGGGGATGATGGCTCCAATAGAAAACTGGAATCCATCCCTTTTCCATTACACTTACCATACTGGCAAATGGCGTTCACCGGTAGCCACTTTTCCTCCACTCCATTTGACGTGCTCCTAGATGCTCAGCATGCCCCTCCACTGCATGCTTGAAGAGACAGATGACATCTGTAAAAGTGTTGCTGAGGAGCTGGCAGAGGGCTGAGCATGCAGACGTTGAATGTATTGCTCCTTGCTGTTTCAGTATGATGGAAAACTGAGCTCATCTGCATCCTCACAGAGATTGCACAGAGAGCAGCAGACATTCCCAGAGCAGAGGATTTGGGGAATATGGTCCATAACACAGTGTCTGTCTTCTCACAGTCAGACAGCTGCAGGCACTTCCAGGCACGGTGTGGTAAAGATGGTGAAAAGGGGCACAGGCTCCCTTTCGGTACCAACAGTGCAGGGAAGCACATGAACACTGCAAATATTACTGTCCCTTCTTCATTGTGCAAGGTTTCATATAGATAATGGTAGCAAGAGCTATGACATGGCACTATCTGTGTGAGATAGGACAGTGTGACATTCCTCAAAGCGACACCCTTAAGGGAGGAGCAGGCAATCAATCAAAAATACATGGGGTGGGTTTCACTTGGCCAATCTCAAACCACACGTGAAATGGTGATAGATGACCAAGGGAAACAGGCTAAATCTGATTCAATGTGAAATGCCTGCACAACATTCAGAGCGGATACAAGGTCTTCAGTATCATCTGCCTCAACCTACTGACTCACTCCTATCACTTGCTAAGGTCAACACGCTAATGAAATCAGAGTAACCTCTCTGGCTGCCCAAGGAAGTAAGGCAGACAGACCCCCTGTGAGAGACCTGTACTATGTGTTTGGCAGAGACATGTCTGGCCAGGTTTCACCTTTGAGGCAAACATGGATTGATTTAAAAGCATTCACAAGGTGAAGCCCACTGTGCGTGCCCTAGCTGCCAAAGCCCTTGCGGGAAGACAATTGCATCAGATGCAGACACTACTTCAGCTTTGGTGTCATAGGGGCATCCTCCAAACAGCTGATTTTAAGCAGACTGGTTCTACCTGCCTATGAGGTAGTCTTATGCAAGGCACGCTATGGGAAGGGTGAAGGAGAAAGAAGTTGCCTTGTGCTTCCACACTAGAACAGCTCCCTAACAACAAATCTTACAAAATCTGCAATGGAAGAGAGTTTAACACTCAATCAGCCCAAAGGGAGGGAAAAGGCTGTCAACTGACATAACCGTAAATTAATTAAATTAAGAGTGCTTAAAAGATGGACACCTAATTTATACACCATTTGCAAGGCACATTTTAAAAAATTACAGTATAAACAACCTTAATATCTGTCACAAAAACTAAACATCTAAACTAAAAATATCATCTTTTCTTCCCCACCTGATAGTGAAGACTTTACCCGTGACTACAGCTGTGTAGATTAGATAAAAAACAGCTAGGTCCCCCTTGCTACAGCATCAACAATAGTACTTCAATTTTGTAGTGTGCATAAGGCCCTGAGTATTTGCTGTTATTTGATTTTGGGATCGAGAAAATCTACTGAGAGAGACCAACATGTAAGGTGTCCTTAGTTTTCTTTTTCTTTTGAGGATGGTAGTTAAAAGTATTCCAACTTCATTCAGGCTTTGCTTCCCAGTAATAGTCTGCCAAGAACTCCAGCTGTGGGCCTTAAAAATTAAAGGACTTGCCATTATTGTACCTATGAGGTACAATGAATCATTTAATCTGTGATATAATTTAACACTCAGTGCAGTCTTCATTTAGCACCTCCATGTTGCAGCTTTTAGTCTGAGCTTCCTCAATACGTTATGTGCTATTCAGTAAACAAAAATAAAATGCTTTATTCAGTGCCTTGTCTTAAATTTTTCATTCAGTTTCTGCTTTTCTCTTTCACAGTTCTACACCTGAGTCAAAGCTTCCCACCAACACACTCCAAAAAATTCTGAGCCAGTATTGTGATTCCAGTTGTTTTTTCAAATAAACCTGATTTAATTACAGATTAAGTTATGTTCTAAAGTGCAATACCTTTAAAGGCTGGGCTGTCCAAAAAGAATTACACTTTGTAGCATCAGTTCACTTGCTACAGATTGTAAATCTCAAAATCAAGAAAAGTACTTAAAGTTCTTGATTTCAAGCAAGTCAGGGAATTGTTAAATAGCTGCCCTCACACCATCCACTTGAATTCAAAATTGCTTTAACTTCAGCGGGAATTTTCTAAGAGTAGTAGTTGCAGTAGAGGGACTTCACTGAATGTTAATATTCAGTGGACTCTTCGTGTCTGGAATACAGCAAAGCCTCTCATTAGCCACAACCACATCCAGAACTTCTGTCAGGTCTCATGTCTTATATGCAAAAAGGAATATAGAACTCAGCAACACGGGTGGAAAACAAAACACAACTGTGCGCATTTCTACATTGCCAAATTAACTTACTAGGTAAAAACATATTCCAAATTGACACACCAAAAGGCTTATTTTCCTAAATAATTGAATAACCCAAGCTTAAATAGTTAATAAGATAAAAGTGTGCATTTGCAACAGAATGTGAAGAATGTCTAAATAGATAATTGCTGAGATGGTTCTCCAATGCCCTGTACCCTTGTCCCAGGGGTTGGCGCACACAGGGAGAAGCAAATTACCAAATCACAGCAGTAACAAGTGAGTTTTATTGTGTGCAGAAACTCATCTTACTAAAGAGAGTCTCATTATGTGGAGTGGTCAAGTGACATTCTCAAAAAGTTTTAAAGATTCAAATATATTAACTCTATTGCAACAAGCTCTTCATGTAGGATAAAGACACACAGCCTGTTCCTCACTGCTGACAACTTTTAAACGTGTTAGTGATTCTAAGTCAGTGAAGCTATTTCCTATTTACATTGGATGAGAGTAGAACCAATCACAGTGTAATACAAAATATACCTGTGCCATATTTTTTAACAGTTTCATTCTTGCTTCAGTATTTGCTTTAGATCTGGCTAGCAAAAGTCAGACTCTTAGGCATGATTTATTAGTTTCCAAATGAAGAAATACAGGAAAATAGAAGTGCTAAATTGTCAAAGATGGACCTAAAAAGGAGTATACTTCCAGTTGACTAGGCATCTACCTGCTTTTTATTGATTTGGAAATCTACTCTTTTGGAATGTTGATTATGGAAGTAACACTTTCACAGTTTAAAAAAAAAAAAAAAACATTAAAAAATACTGTAATATCTGAGCCCAGGTTCTGAGACATAGTGAGAAATCAACCTTTACTTGACCCAAATGGCAATGTTCATAAACACCCAACGTTTATGAACAAAACTAAGCCTTCATTAAGGAAAAGCAGGGCTTTAAAAAGAGTGAAGGAAGAGACAAAAAATTCACATGTGAGAAAACCTAGGCAAACCCATGTGCACATTGGGCTCTGCTTGGCTGTGATTTAGGGTTTATTAACTTGGACAAAGCTTTAGGCTAACACAACTCGTCTATTTCTGATTCCACAAGTGTGGTTAGGGCAGTTCTGCCTCTCATCCTACACGGATATGTTACAACATCCTTCATCTGTAGAAATAATCTTATCATATGGCTATCCTCCTAACAATCCTACGAGGACTGATTTCTGCAATGCCCCAAATAAATGTCATGTATTATTCATAAAGACACCTATTGGTTCCAGATGCTTAAAACTGGAGTCAAATTCTGAATGATACTCACTATCTTTTTGCTTCTCTTCTCAGTCTTTTGGATCCTACTACTTTGCCTGTACTATGCTCCAATAAGGCAATAACAGTTTCAGCAGTGAGGTTTTGATAAATCTTAGAGTAACCTCAAAATAAAACTGGAAAAGACCCACCTAGCAGAGATTCATTCAGAAGGCTTGCCATAGTTCTGATGTTCAACCAACTGATTATACAACCAGCTTGGGCTAAGAACATATAAATAGAGAGGAGATGTTCAGTGGATATATCTGGAGCACACTGAACTGTTGGAGCTCTCTGCAAAGGAGCATACTATCGATTTGAAAGATTAGAGAGAAAGACTAGGGAATGAGCAAGCTGTGCACTTGGAAAACAAGCATTTGGAGAAAAAGCCATACATTTAGCTTCCATATAAGTTTGACATTTTTAAACAGAGCAAACTTGCATTTTAAGAAAGACATCACACATTCACTACTTTTTAAACTTGGAACAGCCCCATCAGGTATGCATTCACAGCAGATTACTCGCTGGTGGAAGGCTATCAGAGCCCTTAGCTTTAAGGAAGATTTTTTTTTAGTAATGTATCAGATGTATCCAGCTCTTCATAGATTTTCCTTCAGATGTTCAAGTGTAATTCCACACAAGCTACCAAAAACCACAAAGTGTAGTTTTCTGGTCCACTTGGCACACCTGCGTTATCAATCAAACAACTTTCAATTATTCAATAACTCTTTGATGCATGCCCTGTGCCCACATACCAGTCTGTGGCACAGTGTCAGCATCAGGGATATATGTGGAGCATAGTTCTCAGATCACCCCCACTTCGCCTTCTGCTCTTCCAAGATGTCCCTGCTGTCTCCAGGCTACAGTTTACAAGTTTTCTAAACTTACAAACATACTACGTATGGTCTTATAGCTTGATTTACAGAGGTGTTATATAATCTGTTTTCACTTTATCTGGATTGTCTCAACCCTTTCCTTCCTCCAGATACTCTGGTAAATTGGAAAAACACCATACAATAGTTGCACAACTGTATTTTACTTTTACACTAAAGGTCTCCTTGATTCAGTACTTATGTGAAAGAACCAGTGTCATGCTATAAAGCAATTCCTGTCTATAGTATACTTTCTCCCTTACGCTCCCTGGAAACTGCACAGAAAGGTGTGAGAGATGAGAGGTCACAGATCTCTCTACAAGGCCACTCTATCATCCCTGAAAGGTGACAGCAGTCATGAGAGGTTCCCAGTGACTGGAAAAAGGCAAATATTCCACCCCTTTTCAGACAAAGGAAGATCTGGGGAGCTACTGGCCAGTCAGTCTAAAGTCAGTCCCTCAGAAGAACAGAAAGCATTACCTTCCCTGAAATGATTATGGAGCCATTTCCAGGTAGATGAAAGGCACAAAAGTGACAGGGAATAGCCAGACTATATTTAACAAGAGCAAATCGTGCTTGATTTTCCTCACTGCTTTCTGTGATGAGAAGACCTTCTCTGTTGACAAAGGGAGAACAGTGGATATAAATGGCATCCTGAGGTTTTGGCACAGTTTCCTGTCAATTCTTAAAGGATAATGAGGATGAATTAATTGTAAACTAAGTAAGTAAAAGACTGCCCAGATGTTGGGGCCAAAGGTCATTTCTGAAGGATTCAAAGCCTACCTCTTTATCAGTTAACTTAGTGTTACTCTAACATAATGTCCAATTGCTACAAGAATTGTTTCTCAGGAATTAATACTGGGGCCCATTCCATTTAAGATCTTCATCAGTGATCTGATGGGAGGAGATGAACCCTAAATATCAGGACAGCTCCACATGGGACACAATAGGGGTTAATCAGCTGAAAGGCAGGGTTGATCTTAACAGAGGAGATTTCTGTGATTCTGTGAACAAGACAGATCATCTCAGGAAAAGAAACACAAACATAATTGTGCAATGCCCTTGAAAATTATATTTAAAATTACAAAATGAGATTCTAATTAGGAAATTATAAAATTAGAGAGTTAGGCGATTAGCAGATTAGAAAATTTCTCCTTGCTCTGTGATAGAGTTTCTACAAGGTAGTTACAAGTACAAAAGCCATTTATTGCCTAGTTGATCAATTCTTGTAAACTTTAAATTTTCTAGAGTTGTCTTTCTTTAAGGTTTGATCTAAAGAAGAACCAAGTATTCTAGCCTGAAACTGAAGGCAATATTTAACTGCAGTTTATATATAGTAAGTGCTACATAATGCTAACTACTCTAAAAATCCTATTGGATGTCTTAGTTACTGAAGACCACCAACTTTCAGCTGTTTGTGTGCCTCAGTTTTATAAAATGGGGTTTATAATATCCCCTCAACTTTTGGGAATTCTGAAAAGATTTACTGATGCTGAGGATGCACTGAAGTAGTATAAAGATGTGCATCATCTGTCTTCAAACCAGCATTTGAACATTATTCGACAAGATATTAAAGCATAC
Organism: Tringa tobata; assembly: GCA_033628505.1. Taxonomy (NCBI): domain Eukaryota; kingdom Metazoa; phylum Chordata; class Aves; order Charadriiformes; family Scolopacidae; genus Tringa; species Tringa tobata. Next base: position 6,115,970 of record JAHREE010000495.1, read on the forward strand.
ACCCTGGGGCAGAGGGGGAATGAAAGAGAAAAAGAGAGAGAGAGAGAGAAAAAAATACTGAATAGCTGTTGATGAAGCATGCAACATCCACCCTGTTCATCTGATAAAGGGGTGAGGAAAGAAAGGAAAACAGGATGAGAGACAAGAGATTAGCCTGTAGTAACATACTCCCTTTTAATGCAAGACCATGGGAAAAGCAGACAAGTAATAAACTGGGTAAAAGCAACCTTGACTCAGCTTTTGGGCACCTGACTTTGCAACATCAAACATGTTCCTTTGGTGAAGTAAGAAACAAAACTTTAGAACCAGCTGGTAACAACAACTAATTAGGCCATGGCAACCTCGTTAGTGGGATCATGCTTCTTCATGAGAGTCATTTCACATGCAGTAGATGCCAACACACTCCTCAAGGTTCATATATGAGAATTAGCATTTTTGATAAAAAGTTACACTGTTGCATCTAAGTTCACATTCAAATCAGATCTTACAATGCCTTTCCAGTTCACATTTTTGATTGCAACGAGTCTGACAAATGCAGGTTACATTCACCTTGAGGAAAGACAGGGCCAGATTCCAACAGTATGGTAGAGATAAGGAAAGATAAAAAGTAAATTTCATTTCCTGTCAACATGTTTTTCTCTGGGTCCTTTGATCTTACCTTGTGCTGAATACTGATAACACCCTGCATTCTATTATGTAATTATACCTGTGTTGTCCTCATTGATTGAGCATGACAATTACAGACCACTGTGCAAGACTGAACCACTCTACCTCTAGCCTCAGCTCTGCATTGAACCTGTTGGTCAAACAAAGGTAGCTGACACAGAAGCTTGTTTTCTTTGGATAGGTAACAGGTGCTTTAAAATTGTTACATAAAAGGCTAAGCTCACCTTACCTTAAAATCAGAAATAAGGACAAGAAACCTCATAGAAGAGTCCAAATTTGGACAGTCTAAAAAACAGGTTTTCTCCTCGTCATTGTTCCTACTGCTGTGGGGAACATTTATTCTCTGTGTCAGAGAAAAAAAAAAAAAAAGGCAGCAGTTGTCTTTAGAAGTTAAGGTAGAAGGTTTGACGTTACATGGAGATGATATGCAGTTCATTGCATTAGCTAATATGTGACAAACAAACCTTCTGTAGTGCATGTTTCAAAGACAAAGGTCCCTAACTAAGCCCATTTGAGATTCAGAGATACCAAGGTATTAGCAATCATCTAAAAATGTGAATTGATCCAAGCTTCTCGAGCTCTTAAAACATACCATAACAAAATATAATACAATAAATCCCAGATAATCACTTCCAGTCTTAAGCAAATTGCTTTTCCTGCCCCTAAGTAGTAACTGTAACTTCAGGCTGCAGTAGGCCCTCTGTGGGGATGGGTACCAAGCAGCACTCTAAAACAAATGTGAGGGGAAAAAAAAACATACAGGCATCTTGAAATACACAAGAGGTGTAAGTGACCTCCTGTTTACATAACACTTACTTTTCAGTGCTTTCTCGTCCTCCCATCCTGAATAAATTCAGAGCAAGTTTTCCTGCCAGTCCACGGCCCCACACTTAAGTGAGCTCTTGGACAGCAGAGATTTTCCCTAAGGCCACGAGGAAGAGAAGAAGATATCCAGCATCATAATCTTGCCAGCAAAAAACACGGGTTTAACACAGATTAGACTGAGCTATGCCTTGCAGACACAGCTCTGCACGAGCACTGATCCAGAGACTTGTGGTCCCGGCCACAGTACTCAGGGCTCCATGTCCCGGAGAGGCACATCACCAAAAGGCACAGACTCTCACACATCTACTCCCTGCACAAATGGAGCAAAGGAGGGCCTTTTCCACCCACCTCTGCTCCTCTCTCTGCCCCCAACAATTGCAAGATATGTCTCTTTTCCAACCAAATCTTCCTACCGCTCACTTTAGTGATATGGTAGCAAGACCCCAGCATCTCAGAAAAAGGGTTTCCCTCAGAACTATGGAACATTCATTCCCCTCAGGTGGTGTCCAGCCTCAAAGAGAGTGTTTACTTTCCTATTTGTAAACATTACCACTTTTACTACACTGTATTTTACTAGTTGTGCATGGAGAAGTTAAAAAGGACCCCCACATACTATCTGAAACGTGAGATTTGATTACACATTTCATAAAAAGCTGTCAGCATCAAGAACAGCAGCTGCAGTCCTGGTCTCCTCACAATCCTCCAGGTAAGAGAACAACTATAGAATTCATGGATTTAAAAGTGAGGTACAAAAAACACCATGGATTAACATATTCTTCAGTCTGCTGCTTTCCTTCTCAGCCTCTTACGCACAAAACAGAGCTTCTATGATTAAAGAGGCTGATAAAGAGCATCTCTAATTAAGAAGCCTCCAAGCTGCAATAAGCCCTTCATACACTCTTTCAACTGCCTTTTCCCTCAATACATTTTATCTGAAGGTTGAGCCTGATTCCTAACTCAATTTCCAGTCTTGGGACTTGTTAAGTCTTTCTCAGAAAGGGTTAAAAAACCTGTCATCACAGCCTTGGAGATTTCCAAACCTCTACTGATCCCGAGTGACCTGTTCCAGCTTTGAGATGAGTCCCACTTCAGCAAGGAGGCTGGACCACATAACATTCCAAGATCTTTTCCACCTTCCAAATTAATCCTATGATTTTATACTCCTGTCTTTAGCAGAAACATCTTCTTGTCTTTCCTTTGTTACAGATGGCAAAAGTGCCATTTTATTCACAAACACTAGCTAGAAAGGAAACATCCCCTTCTTTCACTCCAAATACAAACTGGAAACTGGAGTTTGGTTGCCCCATTTGACATTGCAATTTTACCATCTGCATCTAACAATAACCTATATCTGACCTGGATTTAGCTCGGATAGTTTTAAGGAAATAAAACACCCCTACCATTTCTAGGAACTCTGAAGAATTTTCTGGCTATTTGAGATGTCACTCATGTTGAAATCAAATATAATGAGAGTCATTCTTACTAATGATGTGTAAGGAGTAATTTGTTGTTCACAGGTGAATCTGATGATACATAAGAGCTATCCATGCACACTTCATTCTTAATTACACGTAATAGTATCTTTGCTACAGGCAGCAATGCTTTCTTTTTGTTTCATTACTCATCATAATTCAACATAGTTTAATTAATACTTTTAAATGTTTCATCTGTAAGACACAACCAATCACCTTTCAGTAAAATCAACCGTAGCGTATTTCCTCAAAAAGCAGCATCAATAGCTCTACAACTTTATTTATTATACATAACTTTTTCTTTGTATTTCTTATATAAATACATCGACGAAATTATTTTAATTATATGATACCACAACTGCCCAGTTATCCCCATTGACTTTCAGGGTTGGTTCATAGCCCACTTTAATCATGCAGGGACTTAATTCTTTACAACTATGGTGGGGGTTATCAGAGGACATGAGCCATCCTTCATACATCACAGAGGTCCTCATATCCCTACAAAACAAGGTTTCTTGCTGCAAAAAGACATAGAATGCTATTTGCCTACAGTAGGTGCTAGATCTTCCCTCTTCTTTCTCTGTTGGTCTTTCCAGGCCAAATTGTCCAGATCATCTATTTGTTTCTCCTGTTTACTCCTATCCCATGCAACCTTTGGAATACTGCTTGATGAGGTCTCATGCAAACTGCATATAAAGTAATCCTTACAGCCAACATCAGAAGGTTATCTCTTCTTTCGAGTTTTGAGGAGATTTTATTATTTTTTTTTCATTTCTGTTAGGCAACAGTTTTCCCTGGTTTCTTTTTCTGCTTTGCAAATTATACTGTCCTCTATTCTTAGTACCGAGTTCCTCCAGAGAACTGTCTTTGACTAATTCTGGAAACCCTTTTTGTTTGTTTGAGATCTGTCAAGTTTAATATTGTTAATAGCTTTTAGTTAATTACTGAGCTGACACTTTACACTCCTACCATCTTGTTGATTTCAGTGATGCAATTACCTCATTTTAAAAGGGACACTCAGTGGAGCCGTGCAGAGTGGACAGAAGCACTTAGGATAAAACTTTAGCAACTGAAGTGCTTCACAGAATAGAAAAACATTAACTGGAAGGAAAAAAATTGCCCTTTCTTCAGAAGCCAGCTGGTAGAATGTGACTTTAATATTAAAATGCAATAGACTTTCATATGCTCTGATAATTTCAAATTAAACTTGAACACTACGATACCGCTTCTACTGCAACAACTTTAGAATATGTTTCAGGTTATTGAACTAAATTCTAATGATCAAGCAGCTCTGTTTCAAATATTATAATGATAAGAAATTAAATATGACAAAATTAAGTACTTTTGAAAATCTAAAGCTAAATCAAATATTAAAACACAGCAAAGAGCCTGCAAACTGACATAGCTAGAAATAAGGATTCAAAATATTGCAATGGATATTCCTATCTTCTGAAAGTACAGTCAAAGGAAAGGAAAGAAGTTACTGTCTTACCTGTTAAATGTAGAAGGAACAAAAAGATCCTTGCTTTAAGATTTACTTACTTTAAGTAGAATAGTAGAAGACTCTCTTTTCTACTTCAGAAATAGAAGTAATGTCAATTTATATTAAATGCTGTTCATGGTGTTATACAAAGAATCAAATGCCATGGCTGCAAGTTTTCTAAGTCATTAACTGAGAAAGCAAAGGTGGTGAATTTAGGAGATATCTTCCAATATTACAAGTAATTTTTTTCAGAAAAATTATATTTTCATGAAATCTAATGCAACATCCTTTCCTCTCAATGTCTTAATGTCTCGGGTCTCTGGGATGTTTCAGTAAGATTAAGCTTGATACTGCTTTTTCTCTTGGACCAGCAGAGCCAGACCTACAGTATTCCAGGGGAGAGAAAAACATAAGCAAAGGTGTAAGGAAAAAGGACCTGCTCAGCACCTCTGCCACCTTTCTTCAAAAGCTCTATCTTCCCACATCGACTACATTCTCATTTCCCAGAAAAACGCTGCCCAATCCCTGCATCCCCAGCCTGATGTTGCATCACTGAGGATGAGAGAGCTTGGGCCAGAGTTGGGGTCCTCCTGCCGTGAACAGGAAAGGAGACCCAGGTCAGGAAGCCTGGGAACAGGCCCTGAATTGAACATTGGCATCTTCTGCTGCCAATAATGGGACAGCAAAGGAATTGTGGTGTCTTGGTTCGTGCAGGTATTCGCCAGTATAGTCCTTGACATCAACAGATAGCAACTGTTAATGCAGCACAGTCTGTTCTTCCTCTTCTCTTTCAGCATGGATCAGACAAACATCAGGACCTTACCTAGTCCAGACAATCTACAGCCATAGCCAAGTGCCTGTATTAACTGTAGCTAAAGACGGTTCTGTACAATCTCCAAATTTAGTAGCTTTCACTCCACTTCCAAAATAAAATAAAAGAAGAGAAAATAGATGTGTGAAAAAAAAATAAACGTAAGATCTTCACATATAAAAACCAAACTAGAATAAAAACTAGGAAAAAATTGGTTCAAGTGACCTTCATATATCATACTGTTGGTTTTTTTCTTCTCAGTAGATATTCTCTACAACAGACTATGTGAGATTGTTTAGCACATTAATGGATTGCTGCTTTATAAACCAGGAAGCAAGTTAGTTCTAATGGGCTAAACAATTAACCTTGAAGAACATTCCATGCTTCCAAGCCTAGATAAATTAATATCTGGTCTTCCTTTTGATGAAAATATATATACAATGTCATTCTTCTGACATAAAGCTTACTCCCAAATCAAGGATTCAAACTCCTCTTGTTGTACTTTACTGTATCTGAAAGCAGAAGTTAAATATATATATAAATCTAGGAAATTATATACACATGAAGCCTTCTAGGTATAAAAAGTTTAGTCTGAATGATGTTGCAGTCTTGAAGGACAGAAAAATTTTACAGCTAACACCAGTTGGCACTTCCTAATTTTTAAGGTACTGTTTTATTCATAGCTAAATTCTGGCCTCTGTTTTGAAAAACTTCTTTTAGAGACGTCTGAGCTTCTCAGTCTGTATGGAAATGAGCTGCACAGAGGTTTTTGGGGGGTTTGGGTTTTTTTGGTGGAGAGGTTTGGATCTGAGTTTCCCAATTACCAGAAATGGGTGACATTTGGATAGGATTGCATCCAAATTTCAAACTTCCTAAAATTTGTATTTTATTATTATGGTTTCAAGAAGTCCATATTATACTTCCATAATTGTGGCATGTGGAACAGAAGGCAGAATATTGTACAGATTTTACTTATTATCAGAAGCACAACTCCATATGCACTAAAATGTCTTATTCCTAAATTTACCTTCCAGCTTCCAGAAGTTAAAATTTCCAGACTTTTTTGTCCTCTTCTGACCTGTTAAAAATTGCTCTCTGTCATCCTCAGACCATCAATCTTGCACATACCATGACTGTTTCATGACAACAGCTTTTAGTACATATTACATTATTCTCACAGTAATAAATTTTGTATAAATAATTAATTCATTTCATTTAGGTTGTCTTCTATTATACATAGATCCTAGTTTTCTGAGAGCTATTTAGGGTAAGAGTTAAACTCAACCACATGACATCTATGTTATGAACTCAGAATGCAAGACCATTTAAAAATAAATTTTCCAGAAGCATTTTACACATGGGACCATGGCTACAAAATCTTAACTAAACAAACTAAGGAACAAGCTCTCTCTCCTACAATTGCTTACTCATACTTTACTCAGTTCATTCTCCTTCTTCACAAGTCTTTTATTCCATCACACTGCAGAAACAAATGAAGGCCTTCTGGTGCTGATTTAACATGTTGCTGTCATTCTCTTTTTGGGTAGTAATCAATTATCTAAAAAAACAAATACATGTAAGATTTTAAAATAAAACACACAGCTTCTTCTTGGCTTTCTTCCCAATGGATTCTCCAATGAATCTTTTGCCTATGCTTGCTTTTAAACTCTGTAGAAATATTTAGTAGTTAAACACACCCCTTCATTCTTTTCTTAAGTTCCAAATTAACTATAATCAGGGATGAAGCCTAAGGCCATAAAAATTCCTTGTGCATCCCTAAACTTCAAGCAAATGCAGATCTTGGTTTTGCTTAGAACTCTTAAGTCAACTTCTGTGAAAAATTTGGGTTCAATCACAGTTTCTAGACTATTGCAAATATGCAAACACAAATAAATACAGAATAAACTCACTGTCGTCCTAGGCTAGAAAGGAAAGCTGAATACCCATAATCTTTCTCTCCATAAGGAACCGTTTGAAAAAGCTGATTTTCAGGAACTTTCATGTGAAAATATAATGCACTGTAAACTGATTTGTAGGATTTGCCCTTTTCTCCCTATTTGCTAAAGTGAAAGTTTGGGGGAAACTGAGTTCTTTTGGATTTCCAGAGTTCTGACCAAGGCCTTCAGCATGGAAAGGAACACAGGGAAAGACAGCAAATTCCTCTTGAGCCAGGAAAGAGAATCTGCTACGTGGTGGGAAGCCAGTCCTAGTGCACCAAAGAACACCTGCCTCTTTGAACCTGCACCTGCTGTTCCTGATGTCCTCCAAGAATCATCAGACCAATGTATAAATATGGATTTGATCGGATTAGGATGAAGACAGGCTGATGGTAGTGAGGTTGGGTTTTCCTTGAGCAGAGGATGTTTATAACCCAGCTGAATGCGTTTCACAGATCCTTTCCAAGCCTGCAGCTCAGAGAACAGGGATCTGTTACAGCGCTGTCAAAACGATGTTTGCTCAAGCAAGAGCAGCTCATTTTAGCTTTGAATATTTTCCAGCTCACTCCCCAGTGCATTAATCAAGACGGTGGCTGTCACAGCTGCAGCATCTCTGATTTCAACGCGCAGCACTGACAACACGGATCCCTTTGTCAGGGGAGCCCTCTTGATGTGTCCCCTCCTGGACTCATCCAGCCCCTGAAATTTTCACTGAGGGAACTGCAAACCACCACTGCTTTTATTCTAATATGGCTATGGGCCTTCCGTCAGTTTCCCAGAAGCTGCATTGCAGCAATGCCCTCTCATCAGCTTGCAGTACACATGGACAGGTGCGATGAGCAAGGACTGCGATTTTTCATTGACATGCCATTCTCGCAGTGCTGAGGAACCCGAAAAGGCACTTCCCCCGCCCACTGCTGCTCTCACACTGCATATTTCTCCTGACCTGAAATTCCCACTTTCCATTCACTGCAGCTTGCTTTACACAAATACAACTCGCACCCGCCACCGTCTTCCAGATCATGTTCTCTGGAGGCATAAGGCAACTTTCAGCATAATAAGGTGTAGAGAAAAAGCTATCTGGGACTCTCTCCACCATGGTGGATCTATGATGAAAAAGGCCAACATGTCACTGAGAATTACCCCTGCCAATTAGTGGTAAATAACCAAATAAAAAAAAAAAATAAAAAAGAATATCAGAAGGAGAAAGCCCCTAAATTGAAAATCACCTTTTCATCGCACAGAGAAAGAATTAACTGGAAAGAAGAAAAATAAGAGCAACAAATCTATGGAGGAGAAATGAGGGTGCCTCATCTGGGAAATCCTTACAGTCCCTTGTCTTGTGGGCAAAGCGGATGTTTGTAGAGGTCCTGACTGATGTAATTTTTCAAGTTCATTAGTCAATAACATTGAGTCTCCTTAACTAGTTTCAAAACTCAAAAACGCTCATTTAGGTGGAATTCCTTCCAGAAAGCACAAGATATTTTACAGCGTACAAAATACAATGTTCAACAGCAGCATCTTTCAGCCACTGCTATAATAAAAAAAACCTACCCTGCAGACAATGATATTTTACTACTATACTTTAACAAATTCAATTATCTTCTTTTCAGGTGGGATCACTCTTCTGGGGGGAAAAAGGGTCCTGTGAAATGTTTAATAAGAAGCCTGTGTGCTGGAAGAAATTTTCATTTTGCCCTTCAAGACCTGAAGCAGAGATATTTCACAACAGAATACAAAGCAAGTGCAAGAAAAACAAAGGGCATTTAGCTGTTAAAGGTCAAAGCCTACAGTCTTACACAGATATTTCTAATTCCTTTGCAGGTTTGTAACTTGAAAATATTTTCTCCAAATAAAAAAAATGTGTATTAGTAGAACATTACTGGACAAAAAATGTTCACTTTGAAAATGGGGGAGAAAGCATCGTTATAGCAAGTGAAAGCACCTAGAGGAAGGGGTGGGGAGGACCAGGAGAGTGTAAGGATGTTTCATGAAGACAGCAAGTTTAAAAATTACACATTATCCGTTGATCAAATGCCAGGATCTACCTGGAACAGAACATGGAGAAGGTGCATGCTCCAATCACAGCAACTCATCCCAGCTTAGAGTTCATCATAGGAGAATAAAATACTGAGTCCTTAGTGTTTGTTTCAGTTTTGAGGGAAACATTGACGTGATATTGAAGTATTGCCTTGTTAATATGCAACTAATTCATCCTCGCAGCAGCTCTGTATTATTATTCTAATTTAAAGGAATATGAAATAGACATATATCAGAATAAATGATTTACCAAAGTGACATAAGGCCAATGACAAAGTGAACATTAGACTTTCTATTAGCTCCAGGTTCAATACATTTGGCATATCAGACAAACACTTGTTAAAGCATTTGCCTCATTCATTAGTTCACCTAGGTATGATTTAAACACCATATCTTGAAATAAAAAATTACACTCTACACAGCCCTTGGAAAATCAACAGCCATAAACATACATTTTCAAAAAGTCACAATCACAGTGAAATCTGAAGCAGTAAAAACAGTTTGCCCTTGAAAGGAAGAAAAAACCTGCACTGAGAATTCTCACTGGCGTAAAGAGTACATGGTGCGGTATATTTGACATATGACCCAACAGCAATTATTAGATAAAATTTTCATACTAGGGTTTTGTTGCCACTAAAACATATGTAAATTAATTGTGCTTCCAGAAGTTTCCACAGAGGAATTCCTGCCCTGTAATCAGGGGATATACAGGTTTTCTGCAAGCAGTGTGTAATAGTAATGCTTGGGCACAGAGGGTTAAAGATAAATTGAGAAAGTACACCTCACTCAGGCATCTCTCCATCAGGACTTCTGCATCTATGAGTCCTGTAGGGCAGATAAATGCCACAGATATCCTCGTCCTGGAGGACAAGCAGAACTTAAGAAGTTCAGAAATTGTTTATGGTATCATCATTTTGCACAGCGTTTTACACAGAAACAAGGGAAAATGATCCTAACTGAAAAATTTACGGTCTACAAAGCTGTCAGGGCAAGGAAAATGTGCAGGTGTGAAGAAAGTAGTGCCATCAATCCATGCATGTCGGGTAACAGCACTGGAGTGTGCCCAGGACCACCCCAGTACACCTGCAGACTTTCACCACCCTAGCTAATCTAGACGACTGAGATGGGGAAATAAAAAAAGCCCAGATTCAGGAGGGTATACTGGGTGGGTTCCTGTGGCCACCCCACAGTTAGGCAGCCTTCATGGCTGCCAAGAGGCTTGAGTTGTCAGGGGAACACATCCATGGAGGAAAACTACGACATGGCAGAAGAGAGCAGGGAGGGGGAAAAAGTAGGGCCCCGTGCTGAAAGGACCCCCCCTATTCTGAGTAGGTGTCTAGACAAAGGTACAAACGAGGACAATGGTGGCCACATGCACCTCGGCAGTGACCAGCACACACTGGGCCTTACTAGCCACAAAGGGGCTCTGGAAGGGCCCCTTCTCTGGAGCCGCAATGACATCTGTTGGGATGCACGCAGTAATGCTCCTAATGCACACATAAGCTGTAATTAAATTAGCCCCTAAATTGTTGCGGTTATTATCAGAGCCTGGTGCTTCAAGTTGGTGATTGCTCATGCTGTATTTGTCAATGGCAATATCTGTGGTTTTGAAAGTTCTCTACCTCCAAAGCAAGGCTACCTTCCCCATCTGTCGCCCACAAGTATTGTGATGCAGCAGGCTTTTGCTTTCCCTGCATATTTCTAATCGAAAAATTAAAAGTAACTATCACATATGGATACGTTGAGGCTTATGTCTTCACATTCATACCTATAGCAACACACTGATTTTGTATTCAGCTAGGTGTGTTACACAAAATAGAGCAGCAACTGTTATTCAATCATAAGCTCAAAAGAGCTAGAGAGAAGGGGTTTTTCCTTCCCAAACTGAGGATAAATTTACGTAGTATATTCTGTGAAACTCAAGGCTCCCACACTTTGAGACAGTCTGCCCAAACCATCCAAAAGCTACATGACTACAGCTGGTCAAGCAATGAGCCTGACTCATGAGCCCTGCTTGAGAAGCAGGACATATTTGTTCAGGCTCAACACGATGGATTTTGGTTGCCTCAGCATGCTGACTGGGCAGTTTGGCATCTGCCCACCCTGAGGTACATGGGAACTTTCTGCAAGAGGCTTCCTTTATAAGCTACCAGAACTAGTGATCTGGAGAGCAGTTCACTAAAAAATAAAAGGTAGGGGTATCATTTTCACATGTAAAGGTTAATGCTCCCTGCAAAATTGACTGAAAATTACTAAAAATGCAATGGCCTCCTGTCAAAGTAAGTTTTATCTCATTCTGAGATAATTTTAAGAATTTAACAAAACTCTACCAGGGAACTAGAGGATTCTTCAATAACAACTACGTGCTCATGGAGCACAAGCCCCCTGCTTCCCTTTGGAACTTAATGTTTTTGCTATATTGCCCTTGAACTATACACCTATACAGGATAATTTAAAACAAATGAACAGAGGAGGCAAGTCCATTTCCACTATATTCAGGAGGATCTCGTTGTCGTTTCTACTACATTTCTACAAAGTCCTAATATTTTTTCAAATTTTATATCCTAAGTTTTGGGGTGCCAAGTTTCTGTCTATAATGATATGTACTGCCCTGGTGTATGGGTCCATTCAGAATGTTGTGGACATGTTGGGTACACTCACTAGAGGGACATTGGCTCAGCCTTGCATCACTTCATTGCTAGGCACGGTGCCACCCAAGCACCCATCTGCTCAGTTCTTTGGTACAGGTCGTGGGGAAAAGAAACCTTTTCATTTCTATACTGGGACCAAATTTTAAAAACCACAGGATTTGAAGATTCACCTGGGCTCCAAACAATCCCCTCACAATTTACAGTGGAAAATTGGAACAAATACTCAGTCTGCAGCTGCAGAGTTGGGGGTGGAGGGCAATGTCTTCTGTCTGCCAAAACCTGAATATAATTCAAAGTCAATGACTGTAGTCAATGACTATTTTCCCCTCTAGAAACAAGTGAAACCTCCTTTCACTTTTAGAGACAATCTGTTTCATATGTGGAAATCAAAACGGATGTAATAATTTTCCCTTACTTTTATTCCTACATTTTCTAATAAACATTTTAACTATCCAGTAGCACTTTTGCAAGGTGCTAGTCTTTGCTTCCATGTTAGATGCTTGTTTTGTTTTTCTGTATAGTTAAAATAACTGAAATGTTGGACCAACAGGAGAAGCTACTGGATGTTCTAGAGCTTCCAGAAATATTTGTCAAACCTGTTACACAAACACTCCCCATGGCACCTGAGTGGGCAAAACAAGCATAGCACTCAGCTAGAGCAAACGTGGCCATGTGTTGCACTGCTTACCCCCAGCACAAACTTGACAGATAAGTCACAAAATCACACTGGGTGATACCAACACAGTTGTTGCTCAGCCTCCAGTTGCACATTAAGCAGGGACACAACACTTCAAGAACAGTGTGGCTCAACTGAGAAGAGGCCAGACAAGTCCAAAAAAGGGGATTAGAGATTCAACTACACAAGGAGGACAAGATCAAAATATGTAACAAATTGGGTTGCTGTGAAAGGACTGGAAAGAGAGCTGAAAATTGTCTGCAGCTATGCAGAGAATTTCAGCAGATAAGGAAGGAATATTTTTCAGAACTTCTGTAAGTAGGACACAAAATGAAGGATTCTTCTCAGAGGTTACAGGGTTTTTATATCCTATTCTTAGCTACCCAATTCACTTGTCTTACCCCATAGGAACCCTAAGCATTTAACTTTCATCTTGTTCCTTCTAAAGTTGCAGCCTACAAAGCAGCCTTAAGGCACTCAGCACTAATTCCTCAGAGAGAATCTAAGTTGATTCTCAACTTTACAAATAACATTATAAAATAATAAATATTATGAAATAGTAGAAATGTAAATATTAGCTAGTTTATTTCAGGGAGAAACTGTAATTCTTGTTTTGATAGGACTAACATATCAAGTTACTACTTTGCATTTTATGATGTCTAATAGAGCGCTTCCCTTCATTGGCAATTCTGATTAAGAACAGCTGTCACATATGAATGAGACCCACATCTGCTGTAACTGAATCAGGAATAATATCACAACAGGAGTCTCTAAAAGGTGCTTTTTTCCCCAAAAGCAAAAGTCTTTACATTTTAAACGTTGATAAACAGTCAGAAAAACTTTTCTGACATCATATAAAATAAAACACAATTTTTTAAAAAGTATAATTATCTTTTATTATTTCAGAATCCACATCAAAGGAATTAACACTACTAAATCGCTGAAAAGAATATTTCTAGAAGAGGGCTTACAAGTAAATTGGGGACTAAGCTCATCCTTTGCAGATTTCATGGGGCTCTCTAAAGCAGTGGTCCTACTTCCAAAGATTGGCTACGCTGGGAAAAGCAAACTTCTTGTTGCAAGGCATAAATTCGTCACTCACAAACCAGCACACCTCTTGAGTGCTGTACTGCAACCTGAAAAGGACTGAAAAGCCTTGATCTAACCAGTCTGCTAAGGGCATACTCAAAGCCACTGGTGCAGACTGCAGGCCTAGGAGTGCCACCTCAAGTGCACATGAAAACCATGGAGCCAGAACCTCCCGCCTGCTCAGGCATGCCCTTCCTTCCTGCAGGCCACCAGCACTCAGCAAATACAAGGGGACCTGATACTCCACTGCTCTTATTTAAGAATAGTGCTGAGCAGTATTCAAGGCTAACTTTATTCAAAACAAAATGTTGCAAACTACCTTACACTCCATCATTGTTTTGTCCCAGCAGGTTGACCTAGATGTGGAATACCTTAACTTTAGATAGAATTTAACAGACTTACATGGTAATCTCAGAACCAAATTCATAAGGGAAACGTGGTCAAGATAAACTTACTGAAAAATCAGAGGTTAAAAGTCAGATGTTAAAAGTGAACTCAGAGCAATTGACCAGTGGCTCGAAGTCAAGGGAGGATGCACCAAAAGTGGGCCTGCAAATGCTGTCCTGAGTGAAATTACTGTATACATCGGTCATATAGAGAAGGAAGCATACTATGGGCAAATCTGTGGACAACTCAAATCTTGAGGGATCACAAGGAGAGTGCAGAAAAGGAATAGGATTTAAAGCAATCTTGATAAATTGGAGGAATTATCTGAAATCAGTGAGTGCACAGTAAAGTGGAAAGTAGCATATAGATGGAGGAACAATCACATACATATACATACAAAATCAGGAAAGGGATCTGGAATGTATCACAAACTGAAGATAAGTGAACAAGATAATATTATGATAAAAAAGGCAAATCTCATTTTGCAATATTGTATGCAAGACAGCAGCTGATACTCTGCTTAATTTAGTGCTCATGAGCTGGAGTATTTCATCTTGTTTCTGACACACACTTAGAAAAAGACAGATTATTTAGAGGCAGTTCAGAGGAGAGCAACAAAAGTTACAAGAAGCAGGGAAAACAGCAGCTAAGAAAAAAAAGCTGATAGAAATGGACTTAATTAGCCTACAAATAACATGGAGATGGGTCATCAAAGCAGTGTGCAAATGCACAGAAGGTTACAAAGAAGAGAATAATGATCAAAAATTCCCCATGTCCAATGCATGATGTGACTCAGAAAAATAGTTATTTGCAAACTTCAGATACATATTTGAGAGAGCTTCCTAATTATAAAGATGATTTAAAACCTCCAGTAAGAGAAACTGTTCTGGTCCTGAGAAAGTGTTTGCTAAATATCTTTGGATGAGATGACCTTAGTTTACTTGTCCTTGCCTCAGAGCAAGTAAATATATTCCTTGAATTGCTGAATTTCCTCCAATTAATGTTTCTGGAGATGAGCAAAAGCAAACCCACAACAGCCCATAAAAATGCAGAATAGTAAATCATTTCAGAAAACTCAATTTATGTGGAAGGGTTTTATTGTAAAATAAGCTCAATCTCTATTGATGTAAAGCAGTTAATCCTTTTTAATTTCCTTAGATATGGAAAATGTGTTGCTGTGAAGGTTTATCTAAGTAGGTGACATTTAAAGAAAAATGTAAAGAGTCAAGATTAATTTTCTCTCTTTGAACAATACATCACAGGAAAGGAAAGTCCTCTCAATGCCCTTTTCAGCTCTGTCAGTTCAGGGTTATGAAGAGATACAAGCATTTAAGAACATACTTAACTGTAGATGCAGAATATATCTTTCCAAAAAACCCTGAAGTTCCAGGTAAGAGGGGATTTTCAGCATCTCCACAAACTCAAAATTTTACATAAAAATTGAATGGAAATGCTGAAATAGGACGCTCTCTCATTTCAGGAGCACCTAGACCCTCCTGCTGCTCTGATAAATTGTCATGGGAATTTCCTCAGAAACTCTATCTGGTGGTTCATGGAGGCATTCTGGGTTTCCCCGACTGTGCTGCCCTGGATCCACCATCAACAGTTTCAGGCCCAGAATTTCAGCTCTGCAGAGGAGCACCTGGAAGCCTGTAGCTCTCACAGCTGCTGTATTCTGGCAGGAACACCAGCAGCCAAACAGTGTCAGGGATTCAGGTCTCAAAGCCTCAGATCCTGAGCAATGTAGAGAGCCAGGAAAGGCTGCCTTGGCTGGCTGTCCCAAAGCCACGGTACCTGCCTCTCCAGCTCCAAGGCAAAGCTACAAGGTGGATTTTTCACAGGGCTGGGAAAAGAAAAATCTGCCAGGTATTTAGACAGGTTCCTTCAGAAGCTCCTTTCGGATGTTGGGCGAAATTGCTCAACAGACATTTTTTGCATGAAATAATTTGCACTTTCTGATCAGATGAATTACAGAGTAGTAAAAGTGTGTGAGAACATAGAGAAGCAAATCTGATTCTGAAATGAGTGTCTAGCATATGCTGTACCATTCTATTTCAAATATTAGTAAAAATAAAGCAGAACTCGAGGACAGCCCATGGTAAAGGGCAGCAGAAGAACCAATTTGAGAAGTAATTGGTTTTCAAATTAAACTCACACAATCAGCATATGAATTTTCCTTCCACAGGTAAAAGATATGAAGTTTGAAAAGATTCTGTCAAATTTTGCTGTGCACTAAGCTGAAACTCATGTGCTGTCTATATTTACATCTTGAAGGTTTATTAATGGGAGAAATGGTATAAGTCAAAACTTTGGCATGCTGGCAGGCAGTTATCTTAAAGCCAGCCATGAATGTCTCACAAGCGAGTTTAGCTACACACCATTTTCTTTCAAAATAACTTCAATGTGGAATAAAGTTTGGGAAGATATGTACTAGCTTCCATATTTTGCAGGAATTAGTTACTTGAGTTTCACTGTAGACTGGAAATCACTAATGAAACCTTCTAAGAGCTGCATCTCATTTCTCAGAATCAAAAAGATATTGGTCAAAAAAAATTATTATGAATATAGGGCTGGATCTTGAAGCGCTTATTTACTTTGAAGCCTTGATTTACTTTAAACCTAGCTCTTTTCGGTCTTCCTTCAGGGAATTGTAGGAGTTTGCATAAGTAAGAAATCTGGGGATTTGCCCAAACACAAGGAAGCTGGGGATACGGGAGGAAAAGTAGCAATAACATTAAATTACACTAAATGAGGATTTCACAATAAGGGAAGGAGAAAAGCATTCAAAGGGAAAAGTTGGAATGATCCAAGGTAGAATGATCATCCCCACACCCAATGAGAGTTTTTCTAACCTTTGGATATTTTCATACATCCAAAAAAGGTACTATCATCATGAGGACACAATAGTAAGGAATGGAGCTATTTTATTTATTCACTTATCCCTCTGTCTAGAAAGTGCTCCTGCACAGCCATCCCAAGTGAACGACCACCACAACTCTGCCCAACCTTTGTGTGTGTGCGTGTGTGGACGGCTGCACAAATGCAGAAATAAGGAAGAGGTTAAAAAAGGTTGGGGGGTGAGAAGGGAGGGTGGTTAACAGATAAAACAATCAGTGACAGGCAGAACATACTTTGATGAGAATATGAAGATGTGACGTGTGGCACATGTGAGAGAGAATAGGGACTGAGGGGTATAAAGACCGTGTGGAAGGAGTATCCCCCAGGGGCTGAGCAGAGGGGAGGTGCTGGTGGGAGCTTTCACCCCCCTCAGCTGCCAGGGAGGGAGACACCTTGGTGTCCTTGGCTGGGGCACCTCCTGTATGGAAGCAAGACATGGAAAATTTGGGAAAAGTGGCCCCAGGATCTCAGAAGAAGGAAGAGGTGGGAGAGAGGCTTAAGACCTAAATTTATGCCAGCTTGTAGGTGACTGCCGCTCTTCTCCTCTTCTGCAGCAGCTGAGTCTACAGCAGGTCGAGACCTGGGACTGGAACCAGCCCAGTTCTGTGCTGAGGGAGGACTCATGATGTGCACTCACTGAAAGCTCAGGGGCCACCCCCTCTGCCCACTGCTGTCCACAGGTTTGCTGCCAACCATTGCAATGCAGCACAAATGACTACAGGCACTGCATAGATTTGGAGACTGAATGGTTAAACTGTGAATATGTTTGTTCACTCAATACTGTAAGTGTAACACTGTAATATAAATATCTCCCCCAGAAGGACATTTCCTGGCAGACATTAACAGACCTTTTGCACTGCCAAAGGCCCAGCTAGTACAGGTATCTCCAACATAAACATCGTAAATACCATCCGGAGGAGGACATCATCCCTGGTCTGAATACATCAAAGACAGTTTGCATTTCACTGCCCAGGACTGGATATAAGCAGATCTGGAAAGTATAGCTACAGAGGAGATAGGTTGGAAAAGAAAAACAAAACAAAACAGAAAAAAAACCCCACACAAACGACAACAACAAAAAATCAAGCTTCTGGAAAGAGCCAAGTAAAAAAGCAGCCAAAAAAAGCATACAAGCTGACCAGTTCTGTCAAGCTTTGCTCATTTTGCACTCCAACTTCTCTTTAGCTCCCCTTATTTGCTGATCTCTATTACACACTGTATGCAGCTTTCGTTTTCACTGTTTGTCACATGTCACAAATTGCTTTTCTCCCTGTCCTCCACCAAAGCAACAGTATCTCCCCTCACCTCTGCTGCTGTCACACACTGACATAGGCTCTCAGGCCATGGCTTTCTCAGAGAACATTTCTCCCAATTCATTTACTCTGCACTTGCTTTGGGAAGTGGCAGTGCCCACATTCACAGTCAGCCAGCTGTGACCTCTTCTCCCCGGGAGTTTTTCTCCAGGGTACAACCCCTGCAGAGACAATTTTATATTGACATTAAATTGACAATATATTGATATTACAATTTATATTGTATGTCCATAAGCCTAAAAACCCTTGTGCATATCTCATATGAATTTGGAGGCTTCATTAAGTTACTCTGCAGTTGCTGTGGACCTGTAAATACAGTGTTTTATTTGGACCGGTCTTATTTGAATCCTCTTTTGAATCTTAAAGAAGTTTCTCTCTCTCTCTTTCTCCCCGCCAATTTTACTTTTCATCTTTACTTGGTTAGGGTATAAATTACATCTTAGCATAACAGTATTAGCAAAGCTACGAGTCATTATGCTGTTGCCAGGAAAAGGTCCTGGTACTGACATCTGTGTTTAGAAAGTGAAGCTGACAGGAGCACCACCCCTGATACTGATCCCTGGTGCCCGGCACCTTGCAAGTGATTTACCTCACTGCCAAACCAATACAGAATTCTCCAACAGCAGCCTTTTAGTCATCTTTGCATTCCATTTGCAGTCCTGTAAGTCACAACACATTTGACACTGAAGGAGGGCCTTGTCTTTTTCATGGGAAATGTGTAATGTGCCAAATAATCTTTTTTTAAGTCTTCGTGTTGACCCCTTTGATCCCATTACTGTCTGAAATTCAATATAGTAGTAGCAAAGTTTGAAATTACAGTAAGAAAATTTCAGTAGCGAAATGCATATTTGTAAATTATAGGTAAAAAAAATTATAATTCAAGAATTATTAGATTTACATGATGTTTTAACCTTCACACATTCCAGAAAAATATAATGCAGCATTTAGATTATCTGCATATCAGTCTTTTTAAAATATATTTATAGTACTTTTGCACAAAAACTGCATACCTCCTTAAGTCAAAGGTACACACTCCAGCCAGTGTGGACATTACAGCTTTGCCAGTCTAAATACAAAGGATGGCTGGCAAACAGTATGTAATGTTACAGACTACTGTTATTGTGATTTATTTTTTCTATACCGCTGCATGCAATGCTGCACAAGCTAAAGCATGCAAAGACAAAGAAAAAATTGTGGTTTCTGCACCAAAGAGCTAACATGGTAAAGAGAAGGATTTCTTGTGAAATTGAGTGTTGGAGTCAATTTCCAATACAGTCTTTCCACATTCCTACGTAAACTTACTAGCCATGCTCTCCTTAAAAACCTCATATGGTGTCATCTTTCATCTGATATAAAAATAACTATTCACCTCTTTGACACTGGGCAGTTAGGAACTAGAAATAGTTACTACACTTACCAAAAGAACACTCCTAACCTTCCAAGAAACAGTCTTGTCTGGATTGGAGCATATTTAAAAGACAAGAATTCTCAACTCTTTTTCCCAGAACATGAAATTTGAGATTATAACATACTTCATCCTATGAAGTTAGAACACTATGAAGGTATTGCAGAGGTATTGTAACAGACCATAAGAGTTTCAAAAACAAAACCCAAAGCTGTATACCAGCATCCTTGGTTTTGGTGGAAGAGGGACTCCAAAGCAGTTTTCAAAGGCCCACTAAGTATCTGTCTACAACTTTAAGCACTAGAATTTTTAAAAAGTCTGCTCCTAGAGTTCTTACCACTTTCTATTTAAACTGGAATAAGCCTACTTAGAAAAACTAGGCAAAAGTCTTCAACAAGGCACTATTTTTAGGTAGGCTTCATTTCACCACATTTGAACTTCAGTACATAGTCACCATTTTCCTCAAACAATATGTCAGAGGTGACACCCTTGTAGACTTCAGGATTTGCTTTTCTTCTCAGTTATGACAGCATAAATCACAAATTTTTCCACTGACCTCATTGGAATTCCAAGAGTAAAGGACTAGAGAACTAAGCTCTTGGCATCTGCTCAGAATAGCCGTTATGTGATTTTGTATGTGTGTAAAAGAGACCAAAGTGCTCATGCAGACAGGAGCAGAACAAGTAGAATTAAACACGTGCAGAAGCATTCCAGGTGACACACACACACCAGTCATTCCTCATTTTCCAATTAATTGTCACAGAGTGAGTGGGAGAAATTGCAAAAAGAAAATTATTTTCTTAGAGCAGGTAATCTGTTAACTAGAAGACACATAGATGTAATATTTTTTTTTTCTAAATTGATATAAAGTTACTGACTTAAATGTAAAGAATACTGCATACTCAAAGAACAATTGAGGAGATCTAGCTGATACTAAATTAAAATTAATTTAGCAATAAGCATGGACTAGCTGATCTAATGAAAAGATTTCCTATCAAAGGCCAAAACATGGGCAATCTAGTTGTCTGAGATGGCATGAGGTGGCCCGAAGGGATTCCCTTTTGCAGAGGAACTTTAAGGAGACATATCTTCAGCAGCAACATAGACAGTGGAATTGAGTTCACCCTCAGCAAATTTGCAGATGATACCAAGGTGAGTGGTGCCGTTGACACACCTGAGGGATGGATGCCAAGCAAGGAGGTTCTGGAAAAACTCAAATGGAAGAAGGAAATTTACAAGATGTGAAAAAAAGGGACTGGACACTTGGGAAGAACATAGGAACATTGTCAGAGTATGCAGGGACACAACAAGGAAAGCTAAGGCCCACTTAGAATTAAATCTGACAAGGGATGTCAAGGACAACAGGAAGGGCCTCTTCAAGTATATCAGTAGCAAAACGAAGACTAGGGAAAATGTTGGTCCACTGCTGAGTGAGGTGGATAGCCTGGTGGTGGAGGATGCAGAGAAGACAGAGTTACTGAGTGCCTTCTTTGTTTTAGTCTTTACTGCAAGACCAGCACTCAGGAATCACAGACCCTGGAGGTAAAAGAAAAATTCTGGAGAAAGGCAGACTTTCCCATGCTTGAGGAGGATCGGGTTAGAGATCATTTAGGCAAACTCAACACCCACTAATCCATGGGCTCCAATGGGATGCACCCATGAGTGCTGAGGGACTTGGCAGATGTTACTGCTAGGCCACTCCCCATCATCTTTGAAAGGTCGTGGAGAACAGGAGAGATGCCTGAGGACTGGAGGAAAGCTAATGTCACTCCAGTCTTCAAAAAGGGCAAGAGAACTAGGAATCTACAGGAAGCCTCCAGCCTCACCTCCATCCCTGGAAAGATGACAAAACAGCTCATCCTGGATGTCATCTCTAAGCATATAGAGGAAAAGAAGGTATTAGGAGTGGTCAACATGTATTCACCAAGGGGAAATCATGCTTGATCAATCTGATGCCTCCTATGATGGCATGACTGGCTGGGTAGACAAGGGGACACCAGAGGATGTTGTCTGCCTTGATTTTAACAAGGCTTTTGACACTGTCTACCATAACATCCTTGTAGATAAGTTTAGGAAGTGTGAATTAGATGAGCGGACAGTGAAGTGGATTGAGAACTGAATGGCAGAGCTCAGAGGGTTGTGGTAAGCGATGCAGAGTCCAGCTGGAAGCCTGTAACTAGCGGTGCTCCCCAGGAGCCAGTACTGGGTCCAGTCTTGTTCAACGTATTTGTCAACGATCTCAATGAGAGGAATAAGTGTATCCTCAGCAAGTTTGCTGATACAAAACTGGGAGGAGTGGCTGACACACTGGAAGGCTGTGCCACCATACAGTGAGACCTGGATAGGTTAGAGAGTTGGGCAGAGAGAAACCTAAAGAAGTTCAACAGGGGCAACTGCAGTGTCCTGCACCTCAGGAGGAATAACCACATGCACCAGTACAGAGTAAGGGTTGACCTGCTGGAAAGCAGCTCTGCAGAGGACCAGGACCTCTTCTCTGCAGAGAAGGCCAACAAGTTGAAAATGAAGCAGCAATGTGCCCTTGTGGCCAAGAAGGCAAATGGTCTCCTGGGATGCAAAAGTGTGGCCAGCAGGTCAAGGGAGGTTATCTTCCCCCTCTACTCTGCCCTGGTGAGGCCAGGACTTCTTCAGTCCTGCTTGGTTTTCAAATAAACCCATATTTTCAATTGCCCTCTCATACCACCCTTATCTAGATGCTGAGAGTAAATGAGGGCCCATTCTTTTCTTGTAATAAAGATTTTTTCTGGATAGTTTGTACTTTCAGAGCCCTGTAAACATATTTTCCAGTGTAATTGTAACACTCATTAAAATATCTTTTTATTCTCCCTTTACAAAAATGATTTGTAGAGCTGCCATTGACTGAAAATCTGATGGTAATTCTGCTAGCAATACAGGGGAAGAATATGACACTCAGCTCTCTTGGTATTTCCATTGCTAACAAGAATAAAATAACAACAAAAAAAAATGTTTCTAAAATCACAGAAAGAAAAAAATCATTTTCCTTCAGGAAAGTAAATTTTTGAGCAGAAGTGCCAGATTTACATGCATTTTTAAAAGGAGAGCAAGAGTATCCTTTCAAGCACTGGACAGGTCTCCTTTTTAAACCCTGCATTTCAAAAGCTGTAATCTCCAGATCTGCCTGACTCAAGATTCTTCTTCTGCAGCTGGTAAAATCTTGATGTGTTATATTGCAAACTAGTTGCTCCACACACATGCTCATCCTCTGTTGAATTTGAAAAGTGCACATTAATAGTACCACTGAAAGGGATATTTGGAAATTATGGAAAGAAAAGAAAAAGCACCTTTGAAACTATAATCTCTTTTAAACATTACTTAAAAAAAAATACATTTGACCCTGCCATCAAGAATTCAATTAGGATATTTCACAGGTAATGACTTTTTATTTTCCAGTTCAACCATCCATAAAATGGAATCCTCTGTGTGATTACTGAAGCATTTTTAATTGGGCTTTTCCTTACAACCAAGCAGAAAGCCCACAAAGGAAGAATTTTAAAATTTGCTGTACCCTCCAGCTTTAGAGGGAAAATCTTGTCATGAAGTGAGCCAGAAAGAGACTGTTTGGTCAGTGCAGTTTGTAACTAGTGAACAGGGAAACATAACTTCTACTCAGCAAGCTTCTCCAGTGCCACAGGATGGCTCATAACCCTGTGTGATGGGCATGTCCACTGCACGTTAGCCGAAGTAGGGTGTGAGGCAATGCTGTTTGCCTTGAATGAGAGAGAAAGCTGAGGAGAGAAGCCCCAACAGAAACAGCAACTCCCTGAAGACAAATTTATCCTAAGACCTTTCAGAAACCCCTCAAATGTGACAGCCTTTTTGATAGGTGAGGATGAATGGTTTAAGCTGTTGGGATTTCTTGGTTAACTGATACCCCCTCCCGGTCTGATGGGGAATACTGTTTGAAACAGTATTTTGTCTCAAAGCATCACCTTAGAGATGATTGCATTCATTTAAGAGTCTATACCATTGTTTGCCAAAGGCTCCCATAATGGTAGTGATAGCCTTTATCCATAGACACGAAAAACAAAAAAGACAAAGAGCAAGCCACTTGCCAAGGTGTTTCAGTGCATCCACTTAGCAACACTAGATGCCTCTCTGAACAAGAAACATCAAAATCCATGAGCCAACATCCAGAGTACACAGGGCTGTGCCTGACCCTGATCGTTGCCCCTGGCACTGATCCTGACCTGGACTTGCTGCTCCAGATCCCACCTCCTTTTCAGTGAGATGCCTGCTCCCATCTGCCTTCCTGCCATGCTCAGATCCCAGCTCACCTTCCCTGATGGAGCAGTTGGCCCTCGCTGCAGCTTGGCATAAACAAGGTAGAAAAAGCTGAGCAAACCATAAGCACTAAAATTACTTTGCACAGACTAAAAAGGGCAGACATAGACAGTGGCCAATGGGGAGGCAGTCTGATGTCTTAGTCCACACTTAGAAATATTCTCAAAAGACAGGTCTGGGAACCTTCATCCACCTAGTGGGACATAGTTTTTCTGCGTTTTAGTAATGCTTCCACTTTTGGTCAGACCTGAAGAGGGCAGGCAGTTGGACTAGGTGATTTTAGGTCCCTTCTAACTGGAATTATTATATTTTTATGCTAAAATTAGCAAACTAACTACACACTAAACATCACAGATTCAACATTGGGTTTATGGGTTATAGTAATAGTCAAGCATTGGTTTTATGGGTATGATGATCTTCCTCAGACACCATGTATGGTTAATTTGTTTGTGTCCAAGACATCCATCTCTCTGCCCTAGGAGCTAAATGAGCTCCTTGGCTGTCCCTACACTAACACCTCTCATACATCACCTCTGCAAGACATCTTTCTCTCAAGTTGTCTAGATTTTTAATACAAACTAAACTCAAGGCATGTTCTCAACCTATAGTAAGCTTGTCAGATAGCTATTTCTGTATGGTTTTCTTATGTATGTGCATATATACATATTCTGTATCTTTTATTTCTGTATGTGTGTATGTCTCTAGGGATCATGCGCCTAAAAATTTATCTTTTTTTTCTAGCTACATCAGTTGGTCTAAGAGCTACCACCTCTTGCCCTACAAACACTGGCTTGCCTGATGTCTAACTGCCTTTATTGCCTCTAACAAATTTTTATTAGAACATCAGGAAGGAGGATTTCACACATAATTTCCAGACAGGAAAGACAGAGTGCAGACTAATTAAGGGATTAGCTCTTGATTCAGAAAAGAAATTTAGCTCTAATCAGCTATAATACTCGTTAAAAGTTATATGCATAGGAGAGTTTCCTCAGTGTGGTCTCTCTTCTCTGCGTCCAGTTGAAACTGAGATCATGACATACAGATCATGACATCCCCTTAGGTGTTACTAAATTCTGCATAGGCTTTAAAGTCTTTCTTCATCAATAAGGATATAAATTAAACTCTTCGGTCACTAAAGCAAACTGCAACACACACACAGACTTTATGCTATTGTTACGTAGAAAGCCCTGAAAATGCCATCTCCAATCATTTTTTAAAGACCTAATGTTATTCTGAGACAGTTTAATCTTCATCCCTAAATATTCAGCACCTGCAGGAGCAACTATTAATGAAGGACTACAGAGCTGTCCTTTCCTATAGCTGTCCTATAGGTGTCCAACTGTCATTGCAACAAGTTCACAGCAGTGTTAAACTCAGTTATTTGACTTTAATCCGTCAGAAAGTCTGGTGTCAAAAAAACAGCACAAAGCCAAAGCTGAAACTGAGCTTAGTTGCTTCGATCTTTCTTATAGAGACAATACTAAAAGATGTGATAACCATGACACGGAATCATATTGAGCATAGCTTGTTTCCACCTGCACCACTTAGAGCCAGGCAGGTTATAAAGCTGTTAGAGGATTATGATGACCTGATAATATAGATAAATCTGTAGGGACATCCAGTGAAAAAATTCCCAGTGCATTGATGTTTTTGCAAAATTAGCCATTTTGGGACACATGAAGACATGCTTAGTGACCTCCTTACTTTCTCCAAGCAGGTGATGTTCTTCATTACAATGTCAGATTGTATTAAGTAAATCACAGATAATTGATCACATAACTATTTATGGGACAATAAGATAATGAGAATTGCAAAAGAGCAATTAGAAGAGATTTATACCCTAGCCACTGTCAGGATAAATGTAACACAATGAGACAGCAGATATTGTATTTGGCAAGCTGTCTATGGTGAAATCATCAGAAAAGTGGCCATCAGGGGAAATGCAGTGCAGAACAGCTACTGCTTACCTTTAAGCTCATGTTGATGGGGCCCTGAAAAGACTTCAGATAGGTAAGTAAGGTAGATATCAAACACAAAAGAATTTCCTCAACTTGTCATAATTCCAGGAAGAAATATGAGATACAGAAAGTTTAATTTTGGGGCTTATTTTATTATACTGTGACTTTATGTCATCTTAAGCAGCTCCTGCCCTGTTGAGCTGCCAAACATGAAGGCACAGGTGGAAGCCCTGCCTATTTGTAGGGCAAGTTCCCCAGCTGCACCTCGTCATAGAATGATCAAATTGTTTTAGTTGGAAGAGACCTTTCAGATCATCAAGTACAACCATTAACCTAGCATTGCCAAGCTACACTAGCATCCAAGACACATATCAATCATTGCCAGAACAGGGGAACATTCTGGAAATGGGAATTAAAGGGTTCACCCTGTGTGTAAACCCTTGGGTTTTCATAATGGTACTTCTAAACATCTCTTTAGTGCCATGGAGCTTCTTCTGTTAATCAGAGGATTTCCCTATCTTCAAGAGGATGATGGGGACTGACAAAGTGTTGAAGTAACAGTTTTAAGGTCCAGTACAAAATGACAGTAAACAGAACTGGAAGAATCCTTTTACAGTTCTGTTGCTTTACTGATACACACCAACATAGGATCTCACTCAACTTGCCTAGGCTGCCACTGAGTAAATAAAATTTAGGCTTGATACAATCTAATTCCAAACACGGTCCACACTTCCATACAAGTCAGTCATTTGGATTCCCCGGTGTCAGACAGCTGGTCTTCTTACAGAGTCAAAAGTCCATATTGTTTCCCACTTCAAACATGCTCTAACTTTAAATTATTAGAGAAAAAAAATAATTCTCAGCAGTGCAGTGTTTACTAAAATCTGATTGCAATGGGCCACAGTCAATCCTTCTGAACTCTTTAAGAGTTCATATTGTAAGATTATTTGTCTTTGAAACTTGAAGGAAATATTGCCCTTAAAGGCTCCATAACTCCTAGGATTTATAAGGCTTGTAGGGATGATTCTCTGGGTTTTTTTACTCCCCAAAAATATTTAAATTAATGACTGTCAAAGCTAGTGCACTGGTAGTGTCAGTATCCATGAGAATTTCAGTAAATATCTTATGTGAATATTTAAATTACGTTAAAAAAAAACCAAACAACCTGCACTAAAAAAAAACAAACTACCACATCATGTATTTGCATTGTCACAGGTCATGTATTAATTGCTGTGACCTGTACAATTGCTTGTCATTTTGTTCAATTGTATTTAAATTTTATTAATTGTTTTTATGCACAGTTGCCTTTCTCAGCTTGTTTTACCCGATTTTCCCATTCTTGAACATGTATACTCTTACCTTACTGGTAATTAAAGCTTCTCATTGCTGAAAACAAATTGCACACTTATCTACCACTTTCCAGGAAATTAAAACAAGTCAGACAATGAGCCTGATAGATCCCTGAAGTTATTTCCCTGGCTGTGTAGAATTTTTTTTCCCAGGGATGTTGAGTATCCACTATGCTTTAATGCCATTTGTGCTCAAAGGCACTGAACTAAAGCATGATGATTCCTCTTTCCCTTAAGGTGGTTGCCCTGTCAGCAATCTACAAGCCAATATGCAAGTTAGCATAACAGCTATTAACATGACCACAGTACAGTACATAGTCTTACCCGTCTTAGAAAGGGGTGGATGAATGCTCATGATCTCATAATTACAGGAGATAGTCCATGGCGTAACTTAGCCTGCTGCAAGGAAACCATTATGTAGAACACCTTCATTCCCACATCTTAGAGTATGTAAGTACACATAACTTCAGTAGAAGCTTAATGTTTATTTCACCTCTGTCTGCTTCTACATAAGGACCATCAAAGGTGGGTTACTGCCTCCTTAAAAGTACCTATTCATCATTCTTCCAGCACAGAATGTAAGACCATCAAGTGAAGCTAGGAGGAACATGATTCAAAACAAACAAAAAGAGGTCACTCTTGCTGCCAGAGGGAGTAGCACTCCGTAAGACTCTACCAATGTATGTTATCATGCAAAACATCTATTGGGGTTAAATGAAAAAGTGAGCAAGCACTTTAAAGAAAGCAAGCACTTTAAAGAGAGATTCTTTAAAGACCTCTAGATAGACAAACCACATCAGATTCACAAAGTTTCCTTCAGACAAAAGAAGTATGAAGCTTGAGAGAATATCTGGGAAAAGTAGAGTGTATATTTGCCCAGTTACTATTTTTCCTGGGCATCTGCTCAGTGGCTACTGTTGTTGAAGGATGTGGCACTGGCAGAAGTTCAAGTACATCTCTTATGTTCTAGCCCACCATCCAGTTCCCTGGGGATGTTGAACAGTGCTGGACTCAGAGTAGAGTCCCTGCACTGTAACCTTGCACTTGATCTCTCTTCACTTTGACAGTGAACGCTACAGTAATAATCAACGAATATCTTTGCAAAGTTAGGAGAATAGAGAATAAAAATCTTGATCTGGACTGTGCCTGCTTACTTTTTAAGGGTATCAGATGACAGTACCAAAATACCACTATACTGTTATCCATATGACACCTACTGCTTTTCCCCTGCTAAAAAGCCTTTTGTGTTCATTCTTAGCAAATTGTTGACTGTTTTTCTCACTTTCTTCCAGATTAAAATATTTTCTTTGGTCATTTTCTACAGACTTTTTCACTGGAAACTGAAGATAACAACAGTTGGTTTTCAGTTCTTCATTTCTTTCTTTAAAGATAGATAATACATTCATTTCTGTTCATTCCATTGCCTGAACAAACCTTCACTGGTCCTTGAAGATAATTACTGCTGCTCTGAAACTGCTGTAGGAACTTCTTAAAGGAGGACAAAGCTCTGTAGTTTCATATCAAGCTGATTTGAAAACGGCTTTCTTACCTAGGCACTAATCCATTATTTTCCTGTTACAAACTGTGATGTTATTTCTTGAAGATTATTCTAGCTTTCCAATTGTAGTTGATGTCTTTGGTAAAGATCATTACCAAAAGATACTAACCTTGGCCTTCTCAACTTCAATATTTTTTCTTCTCTTTTTGGCAGCCAACTATCTCTTTCCTTGTTCCTCTGTTTACTGCTAATATACTAATAAAATGACTCCATGGTGTCCTGGTAACTTTGTAGTTGGTTTGCATTTCGTTTTTTCTTAAGCTTATGCTGTGCTTCCATCCTCACACTTACTCATCTGACCTAGCTTCCAGTTCCTGTACATTTTCCTCCTGGTCCTGAAGTCAGCTAAGTTTTATCTTTAAAACACATTTCCTCTGCAATGGGGTGCGCTTTTCACTTCTGTATTTTGAATGAAAGCAGGTGTGGCCACTGTGAATTCGGCATGGTTAGTGTGTCTGAGTCGTATTCGAAGCGTGACCACAAGATAGTAAGGCTCAGAAAATCTAAGGACTTCCCCATCCCATATCTGGACCTCTGAAGGGCTTATGTTGGAGTTAGGCACCAACGTACTCTGACAAATGTGCTGGCAAGAAGTGCATCAGAGAGTAGCAGATGCCTGGGGAGCTTTCGTATCACAGGAAGACGCAGTAATATGCTTGAGCCTTTCCAGTAGTGGGTGGGTACTCATCAGAAGTCTTGGGCATCCCTCTGTCCTACATAGGTGACTCAAGTGTTTCTTTCAGTCTGACAAGTGATCTGAAGCAAAAATAACCGCTTGTTGCCTTTGCTGATTTTCAAGTGCAGAACTTTGTTCACTCATATGTACACACAGGATCAAATAGTTGAGAGAACTAAACACTTCATAAATATTCTTTATCTGGAAAGCTCATTTTTCTTCCACCTGAAAGAAAAATTTCACCCACAATCATGCACAGTAAATACTGTCACTGTTTTACTTACAAGAAAAAGGTTAAGGTACTTGGCAAAACTGCCTTATTGGTACTGTACTTCTACACTAGAAAGGAAAGGAAGTAGAATCTTAGACTGTCTGGGGTTAACGTTCCTTAAATTAGCACTGCACAGCAAGAAAAGACATTAACTCTACAGTACAAAAATGACTGCATCATTCATCATAGATCACCAAGGCTTGTAGTTTTCAAGGTTTCCATACTAAAAATACAACAATTTAATTAGGATTATAAACTGTGCAATGCTTTACTGCCATCTATTTAATACAAAAATGTCCAGATTTTGGTATGATAAATAACCATTCCTCATCTAATATCCAAAGGCATCCATCGCTGATCATCTGTCTCTGTGCAAACTGTGATAGAATTTATAATATAAACCATTATTATTGGGATGATTAAGTACAAGGAGTTGAATCCTGCTCTCTGTGCAGTGGTGTAAATGCAGAGTAGCACCATTAGTTTGCATGGTATTACCCTACATTTACATTAGGAGGCAACATGTTTTCAGCTGTAGACGTGCTAGTAACAGAGATGAAGAATGCTCCATATACCAGTATTCTGATGTTTTACAGACAGGTTCGCCCGATGTGCTGCTCTTCTCCCTCACCCAACTACTAAGTGGCACATATGTTAAATATAGAATCACTGAATCACAGAATGGTTTGGGTTGGAAGGGACCTTTAAAGGTCATCTAGTCCAACCCCCCTGCAACAAGCAGGGAGAACTTTCACTAGATCGGGTGCTCAAAAGCCCCACCCAACCTAACCTGGAACATTACCAGGGATGGGGTATCCACAACTTCTCTGGTCAACCTGTTCCAGTGTCTGACCACTCTCATCATAAAAGATTTCTGCTCCCTTGACATACTGGCCGCACTCCTTTTGATTCAGTCCAGAGTATGAATGGCTTTCTGGAGTATGAGGGCACATTGCCAGCTCATGGCCAGTTTTTCATCCATCAGTACCCCTAAGTCCTTCTCTACGGCGCTGCTCTCAGTCCATTCATCCCTGAGTCTGTATCAAGACTGGGGATTGCCCCGACCCAGGTGCAGGAACCTGCACTTGGCCTTATTGGACTTCAGGAGGTTCGCACAGTCTCACTTCTCCAGCCTATCAAGGGCCCTCTGGATGATGTCGTGGTGTAACCCTGGCTGGCAACTAAGCCCCACACAGCCACTCCCTCCCTCCTTCCCTCCCTCCTGATGGGATGGAGGAGAGAATTGGAAGAGTGAAAGCAAGAAAACTCGTGAGCTAAGATAAAGACAATTTAATAGGTAAAGCAAAGGGCACACACCCAAGCAAAGCAAAACAAGGAATTCATTCTCTGCTTGCCAATGCAGGCAGGTCTTCAGCCATCTCCAGGAAAGCAGAGCGCCATCACACGTAATGGTAACTTGGGAAGACAAACACCATAACTCTGAACATCACTCCCTTCCTTCTTTTACTACTTCAGTATAGGCTGAGCATGACGTCACATGGCATGGAATATCCCTTTGGTCAGTTGGGGTCAGCTGTCCCAGTTGTGTCCCCTCCCATCTTGTCATGCACCCCTAGTCTACTCACTGCTGGGGTAGTGTGAGAATCAGAAAATGCCTTGACTCTGTGTAGATGCTGCTCAATAATAACTGAAACATCCCTGTGTTATCAACACTTTTTTCGTCCCAAATCCAAAACATAGCCCCCTGATAGTTGCTATGAAGAAAATTAACCCTGTCGCAACCAAAACCAGCAGAGATGACATCCCTTCCCTTTAGCAAACCGGCTACACCACTCAGCCATGCAAACTTGCTGAGGGTGTACTCAATCCCACTGTCTATGTCATTGATGAAGATATTCAATAGTATTGGTCCCAGTTTGGACCCTTCAGGGACACCATTCATTACTGGTTTCCACTTGGATATTGAGCCATTGCCTGTAACCCTTTGGATGCAGCCACCAGCCAATTCCTTCTCCATCAAACACAAATCTCTCCAATTTAGATGCAAGAGTTTTGTGGGAGACCAACAGCCTTACTGAAGTTCAGGCAGATGACATCCATAGCTCTTCTCTTGTCCACAAAAATGCTCTTAATGCAGGCACCTCCAAAAGTAACAACTATCCCACTGAGGCTTTCGTTAATCTCCTGTCCTTAATGAAAACCCAAACAAATCAGAATGTACAGGCTATAAAGCAGGCTGGGGCAGTGTTTGCATGGAGGGGAGGCTGGGGGACTGGCAGTGCATGCCACTTCACCAATATCTGTCTGTCATTTCTGAACCCAGAGGATTATGCCAGTCCAGCAAATCAATGTATTAAGTCACCACATTTACTCTGCCACTCTCCCCTCAGCATTCAGAGAATGTTCAGTCCTTCACCCCTTATCCCAAAACCCTGTAAGGTTCCTCCCATAGTTGCTTCTCTCACAGCTGCTATGGCTGTGGAATGTAGTCACAGAGGGTCCACTTCTCTCCTCAACAGTTTGGGGAGTGGGAAATGGGAAATAAAGGAAGAAAGCAAAGGTCTGTGCAACCACAAAAGATTGGGCTCTTTGTGAAAGAATGGAGGACACAGCCCACCAGAGACAGGGGAGTACCAACATTATGTACAAATGACACCAGCAGCTGCTTGGAAAGTTTGATTTCCAGGCTGCATGAACCAATTCAGCCTTTCATACTGAAAGCTTTATCTTTTGTACTTATTATGAAACCATTATAAGGATGAAATCAAAAGGATTCTTTATAAATTCATTTTAGAAAATCTGCAGAATTACTAAATTACTAAATTATATCCCAATTACTAAATTACTAAAGTAGATCCTGCTTTGTGGTAGATAACTCAGCAGTAAAATTATATTAAATTCTGTCGGACATGTTATTCAGCAGAGGTGAATTTGTGGACACAATAACCATTCTAAACCTCTATGATTTCTCTCTAGTAGGCCCAAAAGAGTCTCACTGCTTGTTTTTTTGAAACAGTAAGAATGTTTTCCTTCCTCTTAAGAATACCACCTACATACAGAATGAGTTGGGAAATCCCAGAATGGGCTATGAAAAATTAGACTTCAGAAAATACAACACAGAGTCTGAGCAAGGTAAGCAGTTAATTTTTAGGAATCAATCCATTCTTGTCAATATGTTCACGTGCTTAAATCAAACAACAAGCTGAGCAGAAGTTCTGCACAGTAGGTACTGGAATTCTACCAAATCTTAATGGAAAAAGCTTCCAAAAAACAGCTTCAAAAAGACACGTTTAAAGCTAAAATTATACAGTTTTTAAATTTATAAATCTGTGTCCTGCCATCTGTAGAAATGGACACAACACACATTCTTATGCTGGATCGCTTATCTGCATAAGTCAGGCTTCAAATCCAACCACATAACGTTCTAATCTTTAATACATTTGTCCTATAGGTCTGCTGTGTGCAGAGATAAAAGCATTATTAATAGTGTCCCAAAGCATCTCACAAAGTAGCACTTATTATTCCTGTAGGCAAAAATGCAAAGAAATCTGCACCCTTTGGGCTTTTGAGAAAAACAGAAAATATAGTACGGATGAGTAATTGGATATAATTTGTCTTACTCAAATATTACTAATACTGATAGTCACACAATCTGTTTCATACACTTTACAAATTATGGACTGAATTAAAGGAAAATTCTTTGGTGCTGAACACATTTTACTTATTTATTTATGATTAAAAATGTAATCACTGTACAGATGAACAGAAAATCTGGAAGGCTTTTGTGATGCTCCTTGCAAAAGATAAGAAGCAGGCAACACACCAGGGACTCTATTTCAGCAACAAAGCTTTAAAGTCCCTATCGTTTCTTGTCACTTGAGGAACTTTGTGTTGCAGAGCTAGGATGCTATCTCTGTCTCAGCTGCAACACAGGTTAATCAATCATGGTGCAGATCCCAGACTGCACCTCTTTATTCAGCCAACACCTGACACAGAAAATAGCATCACTAAGTGAGGAGATGCTATTGCTTGTTGTAATTAACAAGACTTCAGGAATAATTGTCTGAAAATAATGGGGAGAACTTGCTTTGATGAATATAATGGCCAACAAAACAAGAGGGGAAATTATTTCCAGCATAATAACAACATTGCATTAAAAAAAATCTGCTTCTCATGACTGCTGTGGCAATGGGAAGAGCATTATAATTGACTTCACAATTGACAGAAGACTTTGGACCGATGCCTTGACTATCTTCCCTTGACAAGAGCAGGTGTCCTGGCTTTGGCCTTGCTGTTTTTAAACAGGCTATACAACTGGCAATGACACAAACCACTATTTTTGAAGGAGTACTGAGGGGATACAAATTGAAGAAATAAATGAACTATTATGCAGCATTGCATACCTTAATTACAAATAAGGCTATAGCACAAGGTAAACAGTACTTGTTAAAACATGATTAGTACAAGGTACTGAGATTGTGAATGGCCCACCGCCAGCATAGTCCTGGTGTTATCCCTTTCAAAAACGTTTTCTGCAAAGCATAGGCTATGCTTTGTGAAGGCTTCTATTTTATCATTATGATATTCATTCACCCAGGTCAAAATTACAATTTCATTTTGAACAGGTATCAATGAACAGAGTTCATAGTGGGCATGCTTCATCCTTATCTAATACAACCCCTTGCTTCAGAGGCACTGACTGTTGTCCCTTTCCCCATGCTCTTCCTCACAAGAAGGGAGGGA
>JAHREE010000495.1:6150792-6226493 GCA_033628505.1 Tringa tobata
GGAAGGAGAGATCATCTTCATAAATGATCTGGATGATGGGGCAGGGTGTACCCTCAACAACTGTTTGCTGATGACACCAAACTGGGAGGAGGGGTTAATATGTCAGAGGGTCGTGCTGCCATCCAGAGGGACCTGGAGAAATGGGCTGACAGGAACCTCACGCAGTTCAGCAAGGGGAAATGCAAAGTCCTGAACCTGAGGACAATGAACCCCAGCTCCCCAGCTGGAAAGCAGATTTGCAGAAAAGGTCCCGGGTGTCCTGGTGGACACCAAGTTGTAAATGAGGCAGCAACATGTTCTTGCAGCAAAGACCAATGGTGTCCTGGGTTGCATTAGGGGAAATGTGGCTAGTAGATCAGGGGAGGTGATCCCTCTCCTCTGCTCAGCACTGGTGAGGCCACACCTGGAGTGCTGGGTCCAGTGCTGGGCTCCCTCGTACAAGAGAGACATGGACATACCGGAGAGAGTCCAGTGAAGGGCCACCAAGATGAAGAAGGGATTGGAGCATCTCTCCTACAGGGAAAGACTGAGAGAGCTGGGACTGTTCAGCCTGGAGAAGAGAAGGCTCCAGGGGATCTCATCGATGTATATAAATACATGCAGGGAGATCGCAAAGAGGACAGAGATAGACTTGTTCCATTGATGACCAGTGACAGGACCAGAGGCAATGGGCACAGGCTGAAACACAGGAGGTTCTCTCTGATCATCAGGAAACATTTTTTTCCTGGCAGGGTGTCCAAGCACTGACACAGGTTGCCCAGAGTGGTAGTGGAGTCTCAATCCTTGGAGATATTAAGAAAACATCTTGACAGAGTTGTGGGCAAACATTTTGTTATTCTGTGGTTTCTCTGTTCAAGCAAACTTTTGTGTTTCTGGGAGGTAAGACCGGGGAAAGTTTGCTCGAGTTGTGTTCACTAATCTTGCTCCCCAGTACAGCTGAGCTCACCTGAAGCAACAGGACACTTACAGGATTGGCTGGCATGCTGAAAGGGAAACAACCATTCCTCCCCCAGCTCCTGCTGGATTTCCTAATTATCAGTCCCATTCTCTGTAACTGGATGCTAGCTGCAGAGTTCACCACTTTGTAAATATGAACTACTCCTGCCTGGTGTTATCTCTCAGTCATATGAAATGGGAATGTTACCAGTCCTCTGATAGATGAAATTTAGGGTCTCCGGGACAGTTGTGTGAAGGCATCCAGCTCTCAAGTCGGCAGACTTGGCCTGAACATTTCTACCAGGACACTAGCATTTATTCTGTATCTCCTTCTTCACTAATGAATCTGCCCAGTCCTAGTAAGGCTCTTGGCTGCTTTGATACTGCTAGTTTCCTTTAGCAAGGGGAGTGTGTTCAGGCTAGACAGAGATGGTTTCACATCAAAAACATATTTTAGAGAGGCATCTTCTGTGTCAGAAAAGAGAATTTAAAGTGTCTACACACCTTTTAAACACAAGAACATACTGAAGTTTCAAATACTCATTAATGCAGAAAACGCTAACTCCTTTTATCAGCATTTTCAATTACACAGATTTTACCAAATGAACTAATTTGACACCCGTCTCCCTAGGCACAGACAGACGTATGAAGAAATATCTCATTAACCTATTTTTAAAAAGCATGCCAAGCTGGAAATAGACAACAAAGATTTTAATGAGGTGTTTTTACTTTGCTGGGATTGCAACATTTTTCAGTTTTCCATTTTGTTGATTTAGTAGAGCTCTTGAATTTAAAATTACCAGGAATAAACACTATTGTATCATTAAGGTAGAGCTATACTGATATACTAGAACACAATTTTCACAGAGTTAGACTTAAAATCTGTGGTGATCATATAACACAGAATTGAAACTTTTGTTCTCCTTTAACAAGTAAAATTAATTTCTGCTCTCAGAAGCCAACACCCTACCTATAGGAGACTGGTGGAAGGTTAGGACTTTTTTTTTATTTAAAGAACCATCAAAACACAGCAATGCAAACACTTTTTTTTTGTTTAAATTCTGTATTTAAGTATCTTTTCAAGTTTCCAAAGCAGCAGTGATGACTTACTGATTTCATGTCCTGGTTTGAAAAAAACAACTTCCTTCTTGTCATCTTGTCATCCTGTTTGGAAGACAGTATATAAAACTAGATGAATCTAGCTGAGTGTACTTGCCAGTCACTGCCTGTGCACAGTCTGCTACCAAACACACAGTGACACATTCACAGTTTAAGGAGACTGAGGATTTCTCCCAGTTTTCCACTGTCATTTATAAGCATTTATTAAAAACATTCTCAGATAGAACAGTAATATCACAGTAATTATTCTTACATTTTAAACTCTTATGAAAGCATGAAGCAGTAATTGGACTCAAGCTGAAGCAGGAAAGAGGCAAAAAAGGGAAGGAATAATGATGCTAAGTGAATTTCATTAAAGCCTTACTTTCAGCTGGAAAGGTTCACATTATGTGGCCATAAGGGTTCCTTCCACAGTATAAAACGGCGACCAGTACTACAGATGCTTATGCTGTACTATGCTACTAGAACCAAAATATTCCAAAGCCAACATGGGCTCATGAAGGGAGGGAGAGTCATGGGAGAGTGATGCCTTACTAATTCAATATCCTTTGATGACAAGGTTACTGCCTAGTGGACAAATGGAATGCAGTGGATGTGGCTTTTTTTTTTTTTTTTATTTTAGCAAAGCTCTTCATACTGGCTCTCCTAGTATCCTTCTGGACAAATCGTCCTGCACACAGCTGGACACGTACACAGTATGGCCGTAGAAAATAAACCAACAATTGGCTGGGGGTTCAATGAGTTATAGTCAATGGAGTAATGTTTGGCTGGCAGCCAGTCGCTAGTGGTATTCCCCAGGGCTCAGTGTAGGGTTTCTGTGGTTTTATTAGTTACCTGGACACAGAAGGCGAGTGCACACTAAGTTTGCCAGCAATAGTAAATTAGGAGGAGACATTCATTCCCTCAAGGTTAGAGAGGCTTTACAGAGAGAGATACCGATAGATCTGAGCCCTGGGAAATCACCAACCATATGAAATTTAACAAGAACAAATGTCTGGCTCTGCACCTGGGACAGTGTATTCCTGAATGTATGTGCAGACTGGGGGACAAAAGCCTGGAGTGCAGCCCTGCAGAAAGGGATCTGGGGGTTTTAGTTAATGGTTATCACAATGTGAGTCAATGATGTGCACTGGCAGCCAAAAGGTGATGACCCCAAGCCCTGCCAGTGTTCACAAAGTGTTTCAGCAATGCTCCTTAATACATGGTTTAACCTTTAGGCTGCACAGTGTGAATTGAAATCAGGGGTTGGACTTGATGATCCTCATCGAACCCTTCCAACTGAGGGTATTCTGCGCTTCTTTAAAACATTGATTTAGTAACAATACTCGTGATACCTCAGGTCAGAAGTACTGTCTCTGAGCATGCTCTTCTGCAAGCTATTTTGTGGTGTGGAAACAAACTATGATTCAATATGGATTATAATAAAATTAACTATCGGATCATTTTTGGCAAAAAAAACCCCATGCTATTATATTTGCATTATTGTAAAGATTAAAAATGCTGCTCACAGCTCCTTCAGTTGTATTGTAAAAGAGAGAGTGATCAAGTCATGCAGTTCATAGTCAACAGAGTTAGGGTAAGCTAAGTGGAGAAAAAGGATGTCCCCAGAGGAAAATGTGTGCCAGGCTTTATTTCATGAGATTCTACATTATTGTAACTAGTGCTATTATTATTCTCCTATTGTCTTGTCCCTCTGTTCTGAAATGGAGACAGAGTCCTATTTATGCATATGTTATCATCATGCTGCAAAAAGCACCAGTGGGCTCAGTTCTGGTAGCCCAAACTGAGTTAGATCAACTGTAGCACTGTTTCTCAGACCACCTATCTTTCAAGCAGCAAAAAAAAAGTGTAGCTCACAAGTATTTCTTACAATCTAACATATTAGAGAATAAAAACACACGGGAAAGGCATGTAGCAGTCTGGTAGCTGATGAGATCATACCCTTTTCCTAACCTGGTTGATGCATTACTCTCACCAGCCCAATATTTTGCCAGCACCTCATCGCCACCAGAAAAGTCAAGCAGCCCTTTGGGGTGTGTGTTTGTCGCATAGTCATTAAGGGCTGGTATCTGTTTCTATTCTAGAAGCACTTCTCATAACAATGAGCACCTTTGGCCGCTGTCTGGACTGTGCTATTTGCACCTCTGCAGAAAATTCTATTAGAGCCTGGTCCTGGTCCCACTTAATTCAATAGACCGTTTCTGATTGACTCGAATTACAGCAACAGGCTTTTATAATCCCAGGTTGTACAGTAGGCTAAGTCATAATAAAATTCTGCTTTCTTTAAAAAGGAAAAAAAGTGGGGGTTGGGGGGGTGGGGTGGTGCAGAAAAAAACATATATACATGTGTGGAGGAAAGGGCTGGTCATTCATTATATATATGTCATGTATCCCTGCAACTTCAAAAAAAAATGACAATAATAATATTAATAATGTGTGGGCAAAACTATTGCTTCTCAAACCAAATTTTGTTAATTTTTTTTTTAAGATTCTTTTCTGGGATCTTGGACAAACTGTAGGAAGAAGGGAAGCGCACATAGTCAGATTATTGAAAAATGTCAGGAAAAAGAACAGTTTAGTGTTGTGGGGATGATGACATTGCAACGGATGCTATCTACACTGAAATTAGAAAAGGTGAAAAAATCTATAACTTTCCAGGCTTAAAAGAAATAAACCAGTGTTCCCTAAATGAAGATTATATTACCTTTGAAAAAATCACCTTGGTGACCGAAGTCGTAGGTGAGCTAAATCTGTGCCCCTTGAGAGTCTCCCTGCAGAGCCAGACCTCCGTCAGCTGGCTCACTCCAGGTTAGCACATTTCACTGGCCCATCCCGGTCTCTCCATAAGCTGCAAGAACAAAATCATTCACATCAGTGAGACTACACATTCCCTCAGCTGTGCTCATGCTTACATCGCATATTACAGTAGGTAAAACCTAGCTGACTGCCTTTATAACCTCAGTAAAGAAAGACTACTAGAATACAATAGCAAATGCTGTTAAAAGTTTTTTATCTTTGTGTTTTGTGAGGTTACCTAAAAACAAACTTTTCAGGTTCAAAAATCTAATAATGCTGGTACTGACCAGGAAGATCAAGTCTCTCTGGAAATTGTACAAAATATTTGCATTCATTGGTCTATTTTTTTTTTCAAAATGATATTTTAGTTTCTAAGGAATGTCAATAATAACATGTAGCAAAAAAAAAAAAAAATTGGAAAGTTGGTTTCCATTAGATCAAAGAAATATATTCCAAGCAAGCAGTTACCACATTAAATATTTAGAATATATATGGCATCTACAAAAGACTGGCCCTCTCTCTGTCTTCTCTTTATCACTTACTCCTATAATATACTATCAAGAGTTTATTAACTGTAATTTTGGAGTTATTTCTTGAACATCACCATTGCTGAGGCATGCAGGAATCTCAGGCTTATCCTGATAAAGCTTTCATACCACCTATTCAATGGTTTTTGAAAGTCTTTATCCTGATAAGAGAAAGAGCAGACCTCTGGGACACTGAGGTCAGAGATTTCCCACATGTATACAGAAATCCAGCCCAGACAGTCACTACAGCAACAGGCCAGAAGCATCCTGTAATTCCAATCTGGTTCCCGTTGCTCAAAGATCTTTTGGATAAGAATATTCAGAATAATGGGTGGCAACATTCAGCTGTGACTGAAACCTATTAAAACTTCCCATTATCTGGAAGCATCCATTAAGGATTCCTGGATCTGACTGGTTTATGTCACCGAAAGTTTTAGTTCCTAAAGTGCAGCAAATGTATTTCAGTAAATCTTGAAGAAGAAAAAAGAAGGATAATATAATTGTTTCAGTAGAGATTTGTGCTGTGTTTCACCATCTTTACATAATATAGGTTTCCTTTTTAATTTTGCTACTGGTAGTGAAGGCAGCTTCTTTCTTTTTCCCCAAGAATATTTAAAATGGATTTGTTAACCTTACATCAAAGCCTCAATATAAACATAAACCTAAACTTAACTTCCTTTCCCCACCCTGAATTCATATTTTCAGGACCTTTTAATTCCACATTTACTTGTCAAAAATGTTCACACTGCAATAGGTATTATCTATTTGTTTGCATTTATTATTTTTTTTTAGTTCTGTACAATATTACATCAGAGAAGACTTCACTCCAGCCTCTGGCAAATATTTCCATCTTTGATTGATTTTGAAGAGAAATTCCCCTGTGAATCACAGATTTAATTTCCACCCCTATATGTATGAAGGTAAACAAGCATAAGAGTAAACAAGTTTTAAAGTGCTTCCATTCAGTGCTGTGATTTCTCAGAGGACCTCACATCAACACAAAACACGTTATGAGACCTATTGTTCACATCTTTCAGTCAGAAGCTGCTGTTGAGGTTCACACCCAGTTTTGAAGTTTATTAAACCTTAAAATCTTCCCAGTGAGACTTTATGGAAATGTTTTGAACTTGTATGTGACTTGAAGAAGAGTTTTTTAACCCACCTATAACTTAAAATTAAAATGGTAGTCATTATATAAAGCAAGGAGGGTTTTAGAGATGCAAAGCAAGGCAAGAGGCATAACAGCAGAAAGACTATACAAAAAAATTTGGGAGGGCAGGGTGAGCATTGCCTTTGTCTCCAGCAGTTCAGCCAGCCCTGACTTTGGATCAATCTTCCACAAAAGTGGTGGTTTTCAGACTTCAGTGATCTGGATGGGCCAGAGACCACTGTGGTGGTTGAAATTGGATATTTTGGACAAAATTTGGCTGCAATGCAATAGGGCTGAGTAATCAGCCTGCTCACGTTAGTGACTGGCATGCATCAGCACAAAGAAGAGGACCCACGGTTTCTTGCTTGCTCCAGTCCTGGCTACCAGCAAGCAGCCAGAAAGAAAGTTGAATCTAAGTTTTCTCAAGCTTCTGCTCAGTCCAGCAAGAACTTGTCTCCCTCTCCTTTTCTCTGCTGTCTGCAAAGGTATCTCTGGTTGTTGGATTTCACAACAGGGATGAAATGACACATGCCAAACTGCAAACACTTATTGTAATTATTTGGAGGCGTGCAAGAGAAATATTCTTTTAATACTAAAGAGCAAGCTATAGCAGTCAAAGCAGACTCTGAAATTAATCACAGGGGGCTTTAGCATAATTCAGTGGATGGCTCATTACAGCTTATTTTGTAAGGTCCTTTCCCAAACTTTCAGCATTTACTTTCATGCTTCTCAGCCTGCAACCAGTTCATAGAGAAGGTGGCCACAAGGATTCTTTATGCTGTTGCTCAGCAGTAGCCAAGGTAGCCAATAATTTTATTTAAACAGTGTGTATTGCTGATGTCCTTTCACACCCAAGCCTCTTCTGCCATCCCTATACTTTATTTAAAGCATAGCAGCTATGATACATCTTGGAATCTTCTTTATCCTGCAGAATCTGAATAATACACAGCACAGCCAGAGGTTTTCAATTTTTTCCTGCATTGTCAAACTGATTGTGCAGGTACAGAAAGCTGGTGCTGGACATTTGGATGGATGGAGGACAGTAAGAGTTCTTGCCCCTCCTGGGTATGTACTAAGTCCTGTTGGCTGTTATTGAATACCTGGTAAATTATTTCTCCTGCACTTTACATTCACCACCTGTAGTGTAAGGCTCAGTCTATTTCACCTTTCTTCAATGTGGGAAATTACTGCTCTCTGTAAACTTCTCTGAGATTCTTGAATGGAAGATGCTATAGAAGAGTGACATAGAATTTAGATGAGGGAGGTTCTCTGGATAAAAGTTTTACTTCATTTGACAACATCACAGTGACAATTAATTTATTTTCCTTGCAGGAAAATATTTAAATATTTTCCACAGGAGAATGCATTGATGTGTGTGAATACTCAAAAGAGAGGAATTCCCTTTCAACTATATATGTCTGTTTATTAGTTAGCTCTCCTTTAATGTTAGTATTAAAGGCTTTGAAGAACAAGTGCCTACAGATAGTCTGCATAGTTTGAAAAGTAGTGGCAAGGGACTCAGTGATTTCTGCAGAAAAGTGAACACAGACAGGAGGAGAGATGAGCAAGGGAAGGATTTGATTAAGGACGCATGCATCAAATGTGGCAGTTCATCATTCTAATTATGTTAGTAGGAGTAATGTGCTTCAGCCTGTCAGTTATATTTAAAAGTAGCAAAACACAATGCTCGTTCTCAAGCCATGCACACCCTTTCCCTCTGAGCTGCAGGAGACGAGAGCTCACAAAGCAGCAGTCGCACAAAGAGCAGCAGGCAACAGCAACAGGGAAATGAGGAGCATCTGGCTCAGACATAATTGCAAACTTAAGTAGTTTCCAGTCCATTATACTTATGCACTGAGCAGAGATAGTGCTGTGTTAGTGGTAGAAGGCTGGCCTGGTTTTCCATTTGACCAGGAAACATGAGGAATGCACTCAGCCAGAGCAGCCAGCAGCACAGCAGAAGTCGCCCTCCCACCTATAAACTAACAAAAAGTACCACTCAGGGCTAGGAGAAGGAAGAGCTGGTGCCTGGGGGACACAGTCTTTGGCTTCTCTTTGTGTGTCAGATCTGGAAGTAAAATGAGGCAGTGTAAGAGGTGGATTTGATATGCTAGTCAGACCTCTCTCACCAGCTGAAGAGGAACACAACCACAGCAGTGTATTCTTCCACCTTTGAATCCTTTGCATTCCCTGGCCTTGTAGACCAAATCAAGGCAAGCAATGCTGACTTATTTTGGCTTACACGAGCCAGCACTGCAAACAGGATGGCTTGAGGGAAGGCATAGGAGTTGCTGGATCAGGCAACTTATTGTACCTTGTGAAACTGTGTCTCCAGCACATTCTACCAGGCAGACCAACACTTCATGGATATAAAACATATTCCTTGGGTCACCTCTTCAATGCTTTCCTCTGTGTGCTGGCCATTTCTGAGCAGAAAAGCAAGAGAGCCACAAAGGAGTAAGTGTTTAAGTGTGAGGAGTCCCACAT
The DNA here is from genome assembly GCA_033628505.1 of Tringa tobata. Lineage (NCBI taxonomy): Eukaryota > Metazoa > Chordata > Aves > Charadriiformes > Scolopacidae > Tringa > Tringa tobata. The sequence goes on from JAHREE010000495.1 coordinate 6,159,808, forward strand.
TTCCCCTGCTCTTTCACAGGTAAGATCTCCAAATAATGGAAATATTTGCAAATAACTTTTTATACCTCTCAGTGACATCATGAAGGTGAGCTCCTGGCAAGCAGGAGCTTCTCTAGTGAAGGTGTCTGGATAGCAAACAGGTGCTTCGGTCCCTCTCAGTGGGGCATTTCCAGTTACTGATAATTTACACACTTGCCTGGTGGCACTGGTTATAATACAGGTGGGTGGCAGGATGAACTTTGCAAGGTGGGCTTCTCCTGGATCCTGTCCTTTACACACATGCTCTTAATTCTCCACCCCCAGAGCATCGCATCTGTTAGACAGGGAGACTTCAGAGAAGCAGGAAGATTCTTCCTTCTGCCCTGAAGAGTCAAGTCTTTTTTAACTCATGGGTTACTTGGGTGAGTCGGCTCAGCGTTGAATTCGGGCTTACCTTCCTTTTGTGGAGCTTTAAGGCAATGACCTCAAAATATTGCGGAGTCTACAGGAGCAGGAAACACCATAACAAGTAGAGACTTCAATTACTGCCAGTCTGACTGAATAATCTTAGACTACAGTAAAAGGTTGAAAGTTCTAGACATCCTAAATGACGGGGTTTAGAGGAAATACACCAATGGAACAGAATCTCTTAATCTAGGGTTTCATTCTGGGGTTCAAGGTGTAACTATGAACAACAGATCCAAGAAGGGGTGCCAAGAGATTATCTAGTCCACCTTTTTGTCGCAAGACAGGATCAGCCATATTCATACTACTAACAGGGGGTTTCCAACCTGCTTTGAGACACCATAACAGGAAAGACTCTCAAGTAAGACCTTCTCAGATAAGCTGTTGGAAAAAAACTGCAGTTTTTGGAAAGCCTGTGCAGGTGCACCTCTTGGCAGGACCTGTGTGGGGACCAAAGTTGGAGCAGTCTGCTATTGAAGCACTGTACACCACGGAAAGGACCCATGTGCAAGTAGTTCTTGAAGAATTGCAGCCCATGGACAGAACCCACAATGAAGCAGTTTATGAAAGACTGTACCTTATGGGACGGACCCCACACTGGAACAGGTGAAAAGGGTGAGGAGGAAGGAGTGGCAGAGAGGAACTGTTATGGACTGACCGCAACCCCAATTCCCTGTCCTTTTGCACCACGTGGTTGGGGAAGAGATAGAAGTCAGGAGTGAAGTTGAGCCTGTGAAGGAGGTGGGGGTAGAAGAGAAAAAACATCCTTCTGATGTTTCTGTTTCATCCTGTTCCTCCTCGTACTACTCCTCTTCTTAATCCTGTGTGTTCTCTTCCTCCTTCTTAAGTTTTTTATTCTCCTCCTTCTCCTTTTCCTCCACCTCTTCGTCTTCTTGTTGTTCCTCCTCCTTTTAATTCTGTTTTCCCACCTCCTCTTCTTCCTCCTATTTCTCCTCATGTTCCTCATCTTCATATTTCTCGTCCTCTCCTCCTCCTCCTCATGTTAATCATTGTCCTCTTCCTCCATTTTCTCCTCCTTTTCCTCCTCCTGTATTCAAGTGGTGCATCATCAGTGTGGAACAAAGCAGGTGAAGTTGTAAGGCAGCTGACTTCTCATGTGGTGGTTTCTGTTCTTACAACATGTGGCTCAGTTGACCTGTGTTCAGTCTGAGACTCACTGCAGTTCACAGGTTTTTTTTTCCTCTAAAGAGCTGTTGACTAGAGTTTCCCTATTATTCACTAGAGTCATTTCATCTTGCCTAAGTCTGGTGGTCTGAATTTGTTCCTATTCTGTGTCTTAAATTCCACATACTATTTTTATTTTTGAGATTACTTTAAATACTGATCTCATTCTACAAATCTGCCATCTCTCACAGCTTGATGTCACCTACAAATTTAATACTCTCTAATTAGAATACTTCATCATTCATTAAGGAAAACATTAACTAATACTAAGAAAGAATTAACATGGCTTTTGAGAAAGAAGCTCATGTATCTCAGTTCCACTAGACTTCCCAGAGGAAATTCACATATATGCAAATGTTGGGGGGGTTGATTTCAAATAATAAATTAACAAAAACCTTGTCAGAATCCCCCACAAAACACTAAGAAAAAGATGGAAAGTAAGATCATCTCATGCACGATAACAACATAGAAGCTAGAAAACCAAAGGCAGGAAATCAGGTGTTTTTTCAGAAAGAGGAGAGGCCATTCCAGGAATTGAACAAAGATCTGTGCCAAGTTTTTGCCATTTAACATATTCTTATGATCTGGAAGAGGAAATGGAAAAGCAAGGTGGGATGGTGAAGTCTACTGATAATAAAATTTCTTCAGAGGGATCAGAGAAGAAAGTACCTGAGAACAGCCGAAGATGGGTATCACCATCTCAAGTGGATTTACTAATAATAAAATGCTGGGTGAAATTCTGCATCAGTAAATGCAAAGTATTATGCTTGGGAAGAGGGGAGACTTAATGATATACTTACGTGGTTATAGGCTTTAAGTTAGCCATTACCTCTCAGGAAGAAGCGTAGAGACATTTAGGGTAGTTCTATGTAAACATAAAATCAATACTTAGCAGCAGCCAAAAAGGCAAATAGAACATTAAGTATCAGGGGAGAAATCAAGAACAGAGCAGAAAATACACTTCTGCCACCCTATAGATCTTTTGTGCAGCTTCATCTAATTGCAAAATTTAGTCTAATGTAATCTCAAAAATATCAGAACAGAGATATTAATTTCAGAGGGCTATTGCAGAACTTGAACACAGCAAAGGGTGTCATGGCTGAACAGTGTTGCAGAATGGTTCCTGGAGGAGGGAAAGATACATAGATTAGGATTCCTTGAGGCTAGAAGACAAAGGACTGAGGGGGGAAAAAAAAACATCAATGACAACAAAATAGATGAACAGGTAATTAACTGTTTTCATGGGCATACAGTTCAGGAGACATCCAGTGAAATTTACAAATAATAGCTGTAGAAGAAGAAAATTAACTCCTTTTCCCCAGAGCATAATTAAGGTGCAGGCTACTAAGGTCATAGACTGTCATGACTGTAAAAACAATAAAATATCAAAGCAAAAAGAAAAATCACAATGTTTTTTCCACATATTGCAACGTTTCATCACACGTCAATATGAATTATTTACTTGAAAGCTGACCATTACCCAAACATCAATATAACTCAAATCCTGAAGTACAGCACTGCTTGAAAGCAAATAAAAAGACCTTGTGGGGATTTTTTTTTATCAGTTATGTTTTATAACATAACTTAGTTGAGGTTCCAGAAGGAAACTCTTTTGTTTGTGCAGGGCTCCAGGAAAGTCTCTTTTTTACCTTTTTTAAGTGTAAATAGAGCTAATAAGCCAAGACATATTGCCAGCTAAAATGATGGTAACAGCTGCCACCAAACCCCAAATTACTTCCCCTTCATGTGGTCAGTTGTTCTTATACAATTTGTCTTGCACCAAGCTGTCCAGACAACACAGGGCATGCACCACCTCTCACTCAGGCGACTGCTCTTCATTGCAAATGAGTTTGGGTTGCCTCCATCAGCACAAGAACATTTTATCAATTATGTTGTGTCTTCCTCTGGATGACTTGCATCGGTGCTTTCCTTCTAAGATTTAGCTGTCAATTTATTTTTGCTATTATTGCAGTTCACATGTGAGAAAACATGAAAAAAAAAAAAAAGGATATGATCATGATCAGAAGAGAAAGAGTTGTGATAACCAGACTGACCGGTGCTTTGCATTTGGGGCTAACATTTACTATTTTACAGTCCTCTCCCAACTTCAGTGTGATGTTACAACAGCTGCGAGGTGAGACGTACCCGATTAATACTATTATCTGATTTTTATATCAGTAACAGATACAGTCTCTTTGAAGTCCCTGCTTAGATTAAGGAATGCTTTAAAATGAATACTATTTCTTTTATCTACCCTTATGAGAAAGATAGCAATAGAAAAAAAGATGCCTTCCTTTTACTTGTCACTATTGTGGGACAAGAGGTTCCTCAGCTGATGAAAGAAAAAACCATGATGTTAGTTGGCCTAATTAGACATGAGAAAGACATGAAACAGAATTTCAATGAGCCACACCTCCTGCCTTCCACTCATTTGTCACATTAAAAGAAAAGCTCTTGGGAGCGAGAACGGAAAGTAGCGTGGAACTAGTTAGAAGAGCTGCACCTAGCCGTGCTTGGAGTGATTTCTTTCTTTGCTGAGTCACAAAGCATGGAGTAATATTGGGCTACTTCTTCTGGGGTATTTGTGTCATGCTCAATAAGAAAGGTATGAGCCACAACAAATATCTGCAGCACTCAGGTGTGGAGTTACTGGCAGGGCCCGTTGCCTTCTATCATACTCAGGATGAGCCCATGGTTTGTAGAATATGTTGGAGTATTGCTCTCAGCACTGGTCTCAGCTGGGGCAGTTCACTACACACATTAACAGAAAGTTGTCAATGTAAGGTTGAAATTCACAAAACGCAAATGCAGCTGAGATTTTGTGATTACACTAAGTTGCCTAGAGATGCTCAGGTCTTCAGCAAGATGCCGCCAACAAACCCTTAGGCTGACTTAATTTTGCTACATACATCCATTCTAATCTCCCAGTCATCTGTTTTTCTCATCCTGATTTGGTATTACAAATTTCATCCTTAATTACATTTAACACCGTGCTGCTTCTGCCAAAAAAACACCAGACACTAGGTAAATCTCTAGTTACTCAGATCCTCTTGAGGAGAAGCCAAACAGCAGTTTTGGGCTCCACCATGCACACAAAGAGAGAGGAGCTGGGGGCTTGCAGAGACCATGTTCTGGGCAGGCTGCAATCCTCAGAGAGCCCAAATCTCAGTAACTGCCTTACACTGCGAGACCAGAGAAACAGCGAATTTTGAGTCAATCTGAATTACCATGTGGGTTTTCAAGTTCTTAGAGTAGCTGACCTTTAAAACAGACAGCAGTTCACCATCTTAGCTGTAGCTGAGCTGGCACAATGCTATAATTCTTTTAAAAATAGAGAGCAGCTGAAGAGTATTGAGGCTTGACTGGCTTCACAGTCAGCTAACAGTAAAGCTTGCTGGATCATTAATCTTCTGGGTTTCACAAAGTCTACTGCTGTAAGCTAGCTTGTGGTTTAAGGGCCTTCGGCCCAATAGCCCTCTGGCGAGAAAATTCACTTGGCTTCCTGGGAGAATGGATGAATCCCAGGCCCCACCACTGAGGGCTCTGGGTAAAAGAGAGAACTGCAAGAGCATGAAGAGCACAAAGAGGTGAAGATGGGGCCAGGCAAAGAGATGGAAACTAATCTCAACAGGGAAAAACTGGACTGAAGAAGGACAGGGGTCTCCTCAGCAGCAGCATGAAAGCCCTGATGTGAATACCTACAGTAGAGGAATGCAAAAGCAGAGACATAAGGCAGATGGAATGGCAGGACCAGCCTTTGGCAAGTAGCACCTTGAGGACGCTCTGAGACCAGCTGCTCAGAGTGGGACATTGCCCAGGACAATGGGAAACACGCTGAGACAAAGACACCTTCACTAGACTTTGGACAGCTGTTTCCCCATTTTCACTAAAGTTGAACTCGCTTCGGAGTGATGGAGGGGACACAAAATAAGGGGGTGGGGGTAAGGAACCTAAGAAGTAGAAAAATGGCAGAAGTGAATTTGTATAAATGTTAGGTGTCTGTTTTTATCAGATGTATAAAATTTCCGTCAGACTACAAGCCCCAAACATTTGCACAAATACCTTTGCAGACAGTTTGCAGGCAGAGACCATTGCTAGATACAACTGCTTTTTAGGTGGGGCTGGTTTCCCGGTATCCCAATGACTTGTTTTCAGAGCCGTTAAAGACTTCACTTGAATTTCCGGTCTGACTTCAGCAGTAGAAGACAAGACCCTCATCTCCATTTTAGAAACTCAAAAGTATCTCTAAGTATCTCCAAGGCTCAGCTCAGGATATGTGTATATTGGCACTGGATTCTTCCATATGCAAGGAAAACTTAGGGTTGCCAGGCCCTAAATCCAATACAGACTAGCAGTGTAGGGTAAAATTGGATGACCTGCTGAAGTGTCTAAGCCACTACCTACCTCAGGAACAGTGGAAGTGGTTAACCTCTTATTATACCACCAAGGAAAAACTACTGAGCACTGAAGAAACAACTTCCCTTATGCTTTTATCCTGGCTATATGCTGTGTCCCCCTATGTCTCATCTCCTGCCATCTTTTGTGTGTCTTTTTAAGCTCAATATTTTAAAGTCTCCTACTTTTCTCTACCATTTGTGTGCTTGGCTAATATTTTTTTACCCATAGCAGTGTATCTCTTCTGATAAGAGATATGAAAGTGAATGTGACGCTCTGCTCTTGAGGAATAAAACCACAAGAATACTCAATAAAACAAACCTTAAACACCCTCAAACACTTTAGTAAGAGAAAGCTGAAAAATCCAAAGTTCAAATAAAAACAGGTTTATTACCAAATTACATTTTAAGTAGTAATATACCAGGCAACAATATACTCAACTGGAAATGGGATTTGAAAACTTATGTATGTATATATACATATATATACATACGTGTATTTTGTATCTGTATTATATAGGTGTATGTAGTGCATAGCTTGGAAAAAAATTACTACAAATTTAAAATATAGGCCAAAAATCACTTTTCCCTAATCCACAGAAAATGAGCAGCATCTCCACTGATAACACTACATGTCAGGCACAGTTTCTTTCTGAAGATTACAGTGTTTTCAACAACTTTGAGGACTTTTAACAGCTTTGAGACAGTTCCATTTTTTGCCAGTTCCAAAAGTACTTTAAGAAACAGTACTTCAACTTTCGTGCTGATTTCACACTTTCAGATGTGTGCTGTTGCATCAGTGCTGACTTCTAGCTCACAGATACCAATTCTGGTTATTATTTAAAAAAAAAAAAAGTGTACAGGAATTTAAAATTCAGAGTTAAGTCTGATTCTTTAGTAAAATCTAAGTTTCATCCATAACCCATTTGTTTGTAATACGTAATGTTGTTGGTAGTGGTTTTGTCTCAGCTTGCCATTAATTAATTCATAACCACAATGCAGAGACAAACTTATTATGTGCTATGATGTATTATTACTAGAGGTTTCCCTTAAGATCTCATTGGCTTAGGCAACATCACCTGAAGATTTACACCGAATTCCCCATACATCACATACAGAATACTGAAATGAGCACATGACAGTTTTTATTCCAGTAACAAAAATGTCCTTGTAGAGTCACACAGGGCAGCCCCAGCTCTATAGTTAGGATCCTGAAAACACAAATTGCAAGTGAGTGGTGGGAGGAAAAGTGAACAAACAGAGGATATGCTCAAATAAAACAACTGGAGAAGCAGCAGGCACACATCTGTTGTTGCTGCATTTAAGAACTGTGAAGGTCAAGCTACCATAACAGCAAAATTTAAGCATGTCAGCACCAGTGAGAGTTTAGAAGATGTAGACAGGAAAGACAGGAGGGAAAAGACAAAGTTCCCAAGATAAGCAGAAAAGGAAGTTTTGTACCCCCAGAGCAAGGAGCCCAAGGTGCGTGGCCATTTCTTCTCCATGACAGGACAGTTTCACCCTCCCCTCTATGCAGGAAAAGGAAGTTTTGCTGTTGTGAGGAGCTGCTGTGCCCTTCTTCTCCCCAGTTCTTCAGGTGATGTTGCCTAAGCCATGGAACAGATTTTCAGGGTGACGATTTGTGCTGCCCGGCACCGAACGGTTGAACTCACCTCTGCATCACAATCACCATTTGTAATGGCTAGCCAGGGACAACAACATCACAGGCAGAGGTGAAATGACCATGTAAGAGATTTTGAATCCTTATAATTCACATTTTCAGTCTCTCATAGGCACTGGAAGAGCTGGATTCAGGCTAAACCCATAAATACCCCTGGCAGAAGATAATTAAGGAGGTTCCTTATTAAAAAGTATCCTACAACTTCTCGTTCATGAAAAACAGCATAGAAAATGACAGGTAGGACACTTAACAAGAGGGTGTCATCACTGGTGTAGAGTACAGGCATGGGAATTAAGAGATTTCTTTCTCGTCTAGTCACGGATTTCCTCTATGACCACAGTCAGCACAACTGTTCTGTTGTGTTTCATTTAACCTCTCCATAAAAGAGGAAATTGCAGGCACAGCTCGCTGCATGGTCAGGCTAATCTGCTTAATATTTGTAAAGCTGAGAGGGCAGAAGGCAATATCAAACTGCGGGGTATATATTATGTGAACTAATTCAGTAGATCTCCAATAAATCTGTCTTACTAAATGAATTTCTGTGCTTAAGCAATGTTGCTAGCAATTTGCAGTTCCCCTGGAATACGTAATATATTTATATGAAAACCAAATCTTTGCATTACATCATTGCAAAGAAGAAACAAAATATACTTTTATTGCAGAAAATACATGCAAAAAAACCTAATAAATTAAATTAATAGCTGTGTGCTAACAAGGACTTTAAACAACTGGAAGTATCACTTCTTTCAGTGAAGCATTTGGAGCTGCATAACCTTGAATCTAAATCTGTGCATAGCAACAGAATTGTATTTGACAGTCAGCTGTTAAGTGTTTACATTCTGTGCTATTACCTCTTTGAAACATAAGTGTCTTTCTTTTACCACTCATCGGGTATAAAAGCTACTTTTATAGGAGAAAATTTCGGGGTCGATCCTCGTCGCCCTTGGACAGCAAGGAAAGCGAGCGCTTTGAGCACCGGCACAGCCTCAGGGGCAGAAAGTAGGTTTCACAGAAAAAAACAGAGAAGCGGAGGAGAAAGAAACGCTCCCCGGTCTCCTTTCGACCGACTGCACTTACACTGGTGTACCACTTGACCTCCTTGGTGAGTTGTCTCTGCGAAGAGGATGCAGATAGCTGTCCTCATTTCTGGAGCGCTGTGTTTGCGGCAGCTTTCAGCCGCCGGGCTGGCTCGTGGTCACCTGGAGGTCCCAGTGCCACCCCGGTCGCGTAGGTGAAAAGCAGCTAAGAGAAGCGATTCCTTGCTCTGAATTCGCTTGACTGCCGTCCCCGCCTCGGGTGGAAAATTTTCAAGGGTGTGCACTCAGGAGGATGCTGTATCGCAGCCCTGACTGGCATGAGAGAGCGCTGCAGTCGCAGGGCAGAGCTCGCCAGCGTGGGGAACCTGCAGAAACCAGCTGCTGCTCCGCTGTTGGCTTCCCCCATTTCCCTGCCCCACCGCCTGTGACTGCTTTGCTGCGGCTCCCCGAGCGAGGGTGGCACAGGAAAGCAGGGCATTTAGCACAGCGGGCTATACGTTCCAGCCCCACTGGTAAGGCACGGGGACTGTGCACGGATTCAGCCCCACAACACACACACACACACACACACACACACCCTTCCTACGGCCGGGTGGCAAAAGCCCCCACAAAGCCTGAGTGGGCTGCAAGAGGAGGCAGCCAGCCAAAACCACAATCAAGCCCTGGGAAACCTTCTTCCCCCCACGGCCCTCCAGCAGTGCAGTGACCTACCCAAACCAGTTAGGCTGATTGGAGGGCTTCCCTGCCACCACCACCCTTTCTCCTATTTTTCGTCCCGTTTGCGTCACAGACTTAATTCTTGTCCTGGAGGACAGACGCTGTGGCCATGACCAAAGGCACCCTTCTCACGGACGTGTCAACTGACCTCTCCCACCTCAGCCAGGCTGGTTTCGGATCAGGCACCCGTTGGGGAGCCCCATCCTGGCAGGGGAAGGACGAGAGGCTGCTGACAGCCTGCAGCAGGGCTTGCTGGGGTTCCACCTTTCATACTTGGGCTGCAAGAGCTGAAACCCTACAGCGTAAAACTCAGCAAAACGCTCCCACCACCACCACACAGACACACGAAATTCAGAAAATTGCACAGAGGGTATGCAGAACGTGGAGTCAGGTTTTCGTTTATTTCTTTTTAAACATTCTAGCATCAAATCTTACACCAAGAAAATACTGCGGACACAAAATGGGTGTAAGGAAGCTCAGGGTACCAAGTCAGATGAATTAGGTTAATCACGATTTTTATTAATATTTTACTGTTAGCACAAGTTAAACAGTCAAACCTAAAATTTTTCTCTTACTTAAGTAAAAATCCCAAGTAACTGGAGAGTGGAAATCCACATAAATCTTTTAGATCCCATATGGATTTTCCTGTTAAAAAGAAAAAGATAAAAATACTTTTTTTTTTCCTTGAGAAGATAGTGTCAAGAACAAACCTACCATTAAAAACACGAGCAGCAGACTGGGGATCTCCCCAGTCAGCATCATGTGTCTTCCAGGCGAGAGGAAAACTCCCTGTAAGGCAGACAGGGAGTTTGAATTATTAAAGCTGAAGGAATAATCTACTCAGACTGATCAGAGCAGGGCTCTCTCGAGAGCTGGTGGGGTTTTTCCACTGGCAGGCAGACTACATCATACGTGAGCTGCATTTAAAGCAGTCACCAGCATATTTCCATATTGCTTTCTCAAGCAGAATTTCTATTGCCGCAAGTATTTTCCAAAAAAAAAAAAAAAAAAACACCACTCCACCATCACCCCTTTCCCCCCGCTGTTAGAGATGTTCAAAAATCAAATGAGAAACCAGGATTAGATTCTCCAGAGAATGTAAAGCAATTTCCCTATCACTTCACTGATTCCACAGGAGGAATTTTTTTTAATTATAAATAATTGCACCTACAAGCGCATAATGCAGCAAAATGAAAAATCTATGGGCACAGGGTTTCCCAGGCAACATCCTTCCAATTGTCTGTTTCTAGGTGATACTGTTCGCTGCACTGTAAAACCTTGAACAGCCTCATCTGTCGCAGACTGAAAGAAAGGGGGGGGCAGCGGGAATCACCCCAACAAGAGGTTCATTCATTAAATATATGAATGCTATATGATTTTTTTGACTCCTAATCATAATTTTTGAGCTATCTGCATGGAAGTGCTGGTTGTAGAGCAGCACATTTAAGCATGGAAGAAATTTATTAGCCTAAATGCTACAAAAGGTATTTTCAGTCTCCTACAGAAAATGTATCTTATATTTTAAAAAAAAAGTTTTCTGGCATCCCTGGGAAATATTTCTGGCTTCTTTTATAATTCAGTTGTGCCACTCACATTTAGTATGACTTCCACATCCTGAGGTTCCCCAAGAAGAAATGCCAATCATGTATAGATAATCACTTGAATTGCAAACTACCTCAAAGAGCCAGGCATCGGGGAAAACAACACTGATGAACCACTAGTCTCCTCTCTCCATGTCGGCTGCTTTGCTTCTAAATTCTCCAAGATAAGGGGCACAGGAAGATGCTGGGGGCTCCGCTCTCGCCTGCCAGCTTTGCCTGGTGTTATCGCAGGGGGCTGGAAGCCCCAGCAGAACTGAAATCTTATGTTTTGGGAAAGTATTTACGTGTCACAGAGGTGCCTTCCTGTGTTGAGAAAACAAATTAAAATCCTCCGGTTACTAAACCCAAAGGCTTTTCAGGTAGCGAGAATACCTCCCAGCCATAAGCTTTCCTTCCTCACTGCCAAACAACTTGCAAAAGAAATTCTCTTGTGAATTCCTGCAGCAGCCACATCTTCCCCTCCAGCTCAGTTCCCTTTCCCTGACCTTTCCTTTCCCTGACCTTTTCTGTCTACTCATCTACGTGAAAAACTGCCTTTGGGGTCAGCGCTGCCAAGGTGGGAAAAAGGAATGAGCCAGTAACCTAATACCCATGCAGTCACTAAGAGATCACAAACCTTATTTCAGAAGCCATCTTTCACCTCCCATCCTGCTGCAATAGCCACTCCAGTTCCTCAGATAAAAAGAGAAGGAAACCTGTGTTGTCTTTTTCTCCGTTTATATTCCCTTGAGAGGATGATGAAAAACCTCCCTGAATCTCAGCACATACACACAGAAGGAAAGAAATCCTTGGTTTTGCTTTATTGTCACCTCACTGCAGCCTACCGCTTTCTCAATTTGTCCCTAATGTGATTTAGACTGGAGTTACAGGGGAAACGTGGTTGAGAACTTGCAGATCACTAATAATTAGCATGGAGGTAAGGGAAAAATTTATGCCAATAAAATGAAAAGGTTAAAAGCTGGCTCCGTATTTAGAATACTAAACAGACAATCACCACCTGGACACGTCCAATTGCACTCCCATATTTTTACAGCAGCTTGATTCCAAATTTTACAATTAAGTCATGAAGTTAAAACAGTGGACCGAAAAGAAACATGACCCAGATTTGCTAACAGCAGTAACTGATAAACAGCAGGTAAAGAAGAACGTGCACAGGTGACGGCTTACAATAACTCAGTGAGGTAGAGCTTTTGAGAGTCCCAAAATAAAACTTGGTAACAGTTATTAAAAACTACAAAAGGAGATTGATTTCATCGCCCATAAGATGCAAATTAGTCCAGTTGTTTATTTTTGTTGGCTATATGTAAACATCAGAACACACACAGGTAATTGATGTTTTGCAAATAAATTGAAGTAGAAGAAAGACAAAAGAAAGAGAAAATCTGTTACCTACAAAAACCTACTGTTACCTACCAAAATCTGTTACCTACCCACCTACAAGAGCAGGGGGGTGGTTATCCAGCATTACTATTTCACAAGAGTTATTCGGAAATGTTTAACCCACTTCACAAGAGGGTTAACAAATCCAAACCCTGATTGGTTTTTATTGCAGATGGAGGAGCATCCTGCAAGAACCACCTCACTATTGCAGTGTGGGACTGGCTGGTCAGCCAGCTCCTCATGGAGGTAAAGCACCACATGGAAAAAAGAGGATGGACGAGTGGCACAAGTTTAATCACTTCAATATCACAGGCACCATTTCTAATTGCAAAATATGACCTTCATGGGAGTACCTCAGCGCAGAAAGAAGACTCGTCAGCATCAATGCCCTGCTACTGTCAGGAAGCAGTAGCTCTACAGGACTCCCCTACATGATGTGGCTTTGGAGGGCAGCGCAACACAGTCATTTTTCAATTTTATAATAATATACACAAAACATGTCATCACTTCTCTCCATTCCAGGCCTCTGGTGAAACTTACTCTACAGTAAGAAGATATTTTGGAAGCTTTAGGAAAAAAACCCAGCTCTTTGCTCTGGATTTATTTACATTTTTCTCCACAATACCTATGACCATACAGACAAGCTGTAGGTCTCCTGGATTAAAACCCCTCACTGTCACCTGCCTTCACTGTTACCTAATGGTTGCTGGGTAATACACTGAATCAGACTCATAGCTGAGGAAAGCAAAACTAGAAGTCTTTTTCCTCAAGAAAATGCAGAAAAAAATATTGAGATGCAGCCCGTGATCTTGCCAATATCACTCTCCTCTCTTGTCCAATGTTTTATTAGCTTATTTAAAAAACCTTACAAAACGTACTCTCATTACAGCCGAGTAACCTTAAATCTTCTTCATGTAGTTTTTGTGGATATACAGATGGCCATAATCCTTAAAAGCCCTCTATTAATGACCTCGATTAGATGTGCAAAACATAATAGATGATTGAGAAGTTTGAGGAAGGAGCGAGTGGCTCATGGGCTCAGCGACAGAGAGTTTGGGATGTGCAGAACCCTTTGCCTTTGTATCACCAGTTCAAGCTGGCCAGTATCAAAGCATGGAGAGGTACCACCGTCTGACAGCAATTACACAAAATGGCTTGAAATGAACGGATGGACCCAAAGAGAGTGTCCTCCTCAAATCTGAAATCTGGCAGCTGTGAGGTGTAGTACAAGGTTTCTGTTCCCAGTGAGCAAAGAACCCGTGCTACTGTCTCCTTGTAGTTGTGATTTTCACCAAGTTAAAGGACTGGCTGCTGGTTTCCCCATCCTGCTGTAGGCAGTGAGCTCTGTGGTGGGCACAGGTCTGCCTCCTGTACCAGCCATCCCCGGACCACCCTGCCACCACGGGCTCCCACCACTGCTTCGCTGGGACTGGCACCACCAAAACAGCTTTGCTGTGCAGACATCTCCAGGGGGTTTTATGAATGAAAAACCTCAGAATTAGAAAATAACTACTGTGACAATCCCAGTGTTCCAACAGCAGCGGAAAAAACAGCCTTAAGACTGATTTTTCATGAGCAGTTTTACCTGGTATAGCCTGAAGAGACCAAACCAAAAGCAGTTACCTGTGCACAACCCTGGCACTAGAGTGCTGCTAATGGCCGTGTCCAGTTCTGAAGTTAACTGAATTAGCAAGATCTCCTTTCCCTCTAAAATAGGATGAGTTAAATTTTGAGAGCTTGGATGCCATTCTGATTACATCACCAACACAGTTAACAGGCTTCAGTGTTTTATTACTTTGCAATAAAACCCAAGCAATATCGGTGTTATTGAGACCCACCCTGCTAGGGAATGAGAGAAGCAGAGCAGCTTTACTGAGGGTCTGAGCAAGAGCCTCAAAGCACTTTCCTGATGCTTCACAGTAAAGGAAAAAAAGTGTGGCATAATTAAATACATTAGAAATGAGAGCTTTCTATCAAGGGTAAACAAAATGAACCTAAAATATTATCATAATTACAGCTGATTGCCTTCGTTTCAGATGCGGAATTTGCAGGGTTACTAAGTGGCAGCATTAAAAAGCCGTAAAACTAAAAAGTTATTACAGAATTCAGTCACTTATAGAGGCAGCATAAATATGAATCATGTTCTCTCAACCAAAGCCTACTTTTTAATACAGAAAGCACAGCTGAAAGCCTATTTTTTCAGAAAATATAACAGATTTTCCTTATGAATGAGGACATTTCAAAGGTTATTAGAGTTTTCAAAAGGACTTAATGCCATCAGCCTGTGGATTTAAAATGTTTACTTGCACAGAGAATGTGCTAGAAAGTGCTGTTTCACCCTCTTATTAAATACGGTTTCTGGTTAAATAAAAAAATGAGCTGGATAGCCACAGAGTCCTGCTAAATGCTCCTCTCGCCAGCACAGCTAGGGCCTCATCCACTGGATGTGATAAACCCAAGAAAGCTGAAAGAAAAGCTTCCTCCTCTCCCGTTTGATACAACTCCATACTCGGCTGTAAAATGAGAGCATGAAATTAGAAATAAGTGTAATAAACACAGGCATCTTTATAGGAGTGCCATAGTCTGATTCCAGAGTACCCTGCCAGTTCTCCAGCAGTTTCTTAAGATTTCAGTATGATAGTGATGGGGTCGGTTTACCTCTCTTACAGTCTTCCAGATATGGTCAGTAATAGCATCTTGGTATTTTCCACTCTGAAAAAAATCTTGCCTTTGTAGCCTGATGTGACATGGCAGAAGCAAGGGACGAAAGCCTTCAGTGGCAGCAGTAAGAGCTGTAGAGGTGCACAGGGTGCATGTTTCCTGGTGTGAAAAAGCAAACTAACATGGTGTGGTTCGATTTTTGCCTAGAAGCCACCTTCATATCAGGGAGTATTATCAGTACCAACAGGGATGCTGATACAGGGATGCTGGAGTAGCCATGAAATTTAAAAGGGACAAATGTAGAATTTAAAAGTTCATCAGATGAAAATTTGAAGGCACTAATGTCTCCCTTAATTTCTTGATTGCTGCCAGTAAGTAAGCAAGAAGCTCCTCTAAAAGGCCTGGTCTACAGCAGAGAAGGTTAATGAACCCTCACAGGACAGATACAGCTTACACAGCAAGACTGCTTGTGCTGACACAGCTTATTACTACTGCCACAAATGAAATAACCTATATTGACTTGTTTGTCAGAATGAGTTGCATTTGCACTAGGTATTTGCTCTGCTGGTATAAAAATGCTGATTGTTTTGTTTCTAACCCCACAAACCTTGCAGACATCACTGACTTGAAAAAGCACTTTGCACTGAACTGTCCCAGTGCCTTTCCCTCTCCCTTCTCTATTGTCTGCATTTCAAAAACCGACTCTAATGTTCATAAGGTTGGTGGGTAGCCATATTTCTATATAAATCCTTAAGCATTTGTTGTTTACTGCCCTTAACAATGCTTTTTTAGGAAGCGTTTTATTAGAGGCAGGGGTGAGGGAAGAGCGTTATTCTTTATATTTTTATTTTACAAAACCCCAGAAATTAGTTTTTGCAGTGCAATTCTCAGGAGCAGGCTCTGGGTGGAAAATTTTGATGGTACCATCTGGGACATGTACAATGCCCTAACGACATGGAGGAATGTCTAGACAGGTTGCTGTGGACTTGAGCAAATATTTCTTTGGCCCCACCAACCTGTCTAGTTCAAAATCTGGTGCTCATAGATTAAAATTTCTGATAACTCACAAGGTCAAGGATGACCATCCAGAAGCTTCTTATATTATTTCATTGCTGCCACTGTTTTTCTGCTCCCTTTTAATCTATATTAAAGAGATTGCAAAGATAAATAACCGCAGATGTAGGAACAGTAACCAGCCTAAGGAAAATTTTATTTGCTGGAAGAGGAGAAGCAGGCTATGGAAAAGCACATGTCAAAAGGCAAATAGGACTGAATTCACTTGTTTTAGCAAACAAGTGCTTTGCATTACCTTGCAGGTTTCATAGCAGAAGCTGCAAGCAGCAACTGCCAGAGGAAAAAGAACTGAGTGTGTCTTTTCAGCTTCTTTTTAATACATAGGCAAAGACCAAAACTTGTGTTATACTTTGGAAATGGAATTTCTACCCATTTGATCAAAATTTTGGGAGACAACTGGAAATCCAGTAACTGTGGCAAAATTGAAGGGGTCTTAACAACTGTTTGAAAATTAAGCTCTATAAGCATTACAAAGAGATGGTTCTTCTGAAAGTCCAAATGCTCTGTACAGTATTCTCTGTGATATAAACAACAACTATCCTATTATTTAAGGAAAAAGACCATCTTAGTGTTGAAGAACACTTTTGTACCTCCTTATATATCAGGGAAACATAAGACAGAGCAAAGAAATTTATCAAAACAGAAATTTAGCATAACCATGTATCAAGCTCAGCACTTTCTTTACTCCCTTCTGTAAACTGGCTCCAGGCATATTTTTAAACACTAGCTTTGAAAATGCAATATCAGACATGACCAACCTTCCCAAGGTCTTCACAGGAATAGTGCTAACTGCCTGATGATGAAAGATGTAATTATTCACATACACTCTTCTCCTCACCCCCAGTTAAATTAAAGTCCCTAACAAATCGTTCTTCAGATTGAATTAAATCAACCAGCAAGAGGTTTTTTCCAAACTTGCAGTTTCTTGTGACAATGTAAAGAAAAAGCCACAATAATTAAATAAGAGTAATCTCTGTGTTCTATGGTCTTTTTCATCCTTTATCCATGAATCTATACTTCCCACATTTTAAGCTTTTCTTGACAGAATATCACCACCTAGTGACTGTGAGTGCTTATGGGAGCGTCCAGAAACCAGATTAGCAAACCTTGAAAAGAGAAGGCTGATAGGAAGAAAACAGAAAATGAGAGCGGGGAACAATCTTTTTTGGTTTTGACATTGGAAAAATTTCCTAAACAAGCTAAAAAAAGACACTCTAATGAAATGCAAGAAGATTTTTACAGGTTTATTAAATGATTAACAATTAACTAGCAATATTCATTATCTTAGATAAAAAGGTCTAAGCTTTAAGATCATGCTATCTCAGATCAGTTTAGCTCAGCAATATCAGATATAATTAGAATTAAATTAAAATGTAAAATATTAAGAAGGAGAAAATTCAAACAATGTCAGGAAAACCTTCCAAGCAGTGAGACCTATTCCCTGGAGATACAGTGTCTTGGTGTCATTTCATACTTTAAAACTAGGCTCTACATACCATGGATTTCAAGCCCATATTTACCACTACTGCATGTAGTCAAACAGATATTTTCTTCCTCAGTTTTTTTTTGGCTCTGAGATATCTAAGAATCAAGATGGAGATCTCTCTTGTAGGTAAGGTTCTCTCAGATAAATCACATATTATTGCAACCATTATTAAAGTGTTTCTTTCTGCAAGACCATACCAACACTCCAGTTACACTCTGTTCACCTTCAGAGTAATTTTACAAGACAGAAATACAAAGACTAACTCAATATGTATTACACCTTTTCCAAACATTAGGGGAAAAAAAAAAAAGAAAATAAACAAAACCAGATTTTTGAAGGTGTACATACACCTGCAAAATTGAATGTCATTATTTTCTTGTGCTGAACATGAGCAGAAGATAACACATGTTTAAAAGTAGGTCAAATGATATTGTTCCCAACATCTTTTCTCTAAAGTAGAGATACCTGGAGTTTTCAGCTTGATCAGACACTGAACACAGCTATCCTTCATGTTGAGCAGCCTCAAAAGTCTCTGCCAAAAGTAAGGAAGTATTAACAATTAAACTAACTCGCAGTCGGTTTATCCTGGCAATAATGACCTCAACAGCAAGGGCCCTTTTAGGGGAAGTTCACTCCAGTGTATTGGTAAAGTGCTTTGCCTCTTAAAAGGCTTGCTAAAGCACTTTCCCCCCGATTCTTTCATTGCTTAGAAGTACATTGAAAGGATCATATTTATGTCTTTCCTGCCAATAAAGTTTAGTCCTTGGCCCTGTTCTGAAGCTTTGTGAATGATTTTTCCCACAGTTGCCAAGGGGAATTGCACGTATATCACGTGTGTGATTAAAAATAATGGCAGCAGAAGTCAACAACAAACAAAGCAGGGTAAGAAATAAAGGTACCTTTTGGGTGCTCTATGGAGAAAGTTGCATTCAAAAACCTGAGTACAGGCCCATTGAACCACCACTTCGTCTTGCTATAGATGTCAATTAAAACAGCGTGGAAATCTAAGTTACGATACCCAGCTTTATGCTTATCTTCCTTCCTAAAGATGAGATCCACTCAAATAAATCTCTTTTTCTTTTATTTTGCAAGAATGCAGTCTTTTCACTGTGAATTTGACTCAGACCGGCAACTCAAATTTGTATATTTAAGAGGCATCACTAGCAACAATTAAGTCACTGCCGACAAATATTAGCTACACTCAAAAAAAGTAAAATGTACACATTGCATACTGTATTTTTTAAAGATAGCAGATAAGACAACTTAGCACACATCATTGCTAGGTCCGTCAAAAATATTCTTGAAGCTATTGAGTAGCACTTGGTTCTAAGCCTACAAAGCAGAGACTGTTATTCTTCTAAGCTCCACAGGAAATTATTTAAGGCTGAATTAGGCAGTAAGAGGGAACTTTTTCCCACCTAAAAAAAAAAAAACAAACAAAAACTTCCTAATTTATGTATCAATTTTTGAAACTGGTTTATGTTATAGAAATTGATAGAAAGTTTTTGCTTACCCATCTTCCAAACAGGGCCATTGTAGCAAATCCAAACATTGTTCCTCTCCCCAGCTAAGGCTGGCTATTGCCTTTCTCCATCCCACAGACTGCCCACTGAGGAAGCAGCACTCAGTCAGCTCAAACATTTCAAAACCCATAACATGTTATTTTGAAATATACAGTATTTTGTGCCTGGTTTAGCATATATCTGGATATTTTGTGCATTAAAAAGAAATCAGCTATTAAGCCTCCATTTTATCAGGATCCTGGAGCTCTAAATGTATCACAAACCTCATTACAATGCTGGAAGTCATGTCATCCTGCACATCTATTAGCATCTGGGAATCTACAAGAAAGGAAACAGAGAGTCCTTGAGTCTATTTCATTTGATTACAGCCTAACAGACCAACATACCAGGGACCCTGGTAACATTCATTCTTCCTTTTTAGAAATGGCAGCAGAGTCCAAGAGCAAAACAACCATAACCAAGCTTTGAAAAGAAACACAATCAGCTGTGCACTTTGGAGTGAACATACACCCAAACAAAAGAGGAACAAATCCTTCTTCTGGATAGGGGCAGAAGACATCATTCCCTTTGAAGTTTGAAAAGCTTTCATTTAGCACCAAGTGGCCAGGTATTTCTTCAGGAGACAGGTCTCCATCCTGGTGTTCTTAAAGGAGTCCTTGAGAAAACCAGTTTCAAATTGTCTTGGAGACTCATGACAACAGAAATGCTTCTAATTTAAAGCACACTGCTTTCCTGGTTGTTTCCCAGAATATTTGCCAAGTTCTTGCTGTATGTCATGGCATACGCAAGCAGAAGTCTAGCTGCAAGCGACTCAAGTTGCAAACACAAATATTACTGCAATATCAGGTTGCAGGGCAAAACATTGATAGCAGTCACAGCTCTTTGTGCTAGGCATCATATTTTAACATGCATGTACTTCTAGGAGTTTGTGATTTAAAGGAAAATAGGCTGCAGTAAGCAAGAATGGCAAGACACCTATAGGAGATTAAACAGGAAACATAATAATTAAGAATAGAGCACAGTTACATAGGCTAGGCTTATAAATTCTCAGTTTCAGTTCAAGTGTTTCCAGAACAGAAGAACATATATGCAACAAATTAATCCAAGATGGTCCTTTTTGGCTTCCTGACCACAATGCCATCAGCAACATATACTATTATACTTCTTTACAATAGCCCATTACAGCTCTGCTGGGATTTTATATTACTTTCATAGTACAAAATTAATTCTAGTCCAACATCTATGGCCAACGTGAATTATAAAATGATCACTATTACATTATACCTATAAAGACTTTAAATTGTGATCTAGCCTGCGCATATTGGATCTTGTATGCTGGTAGATATACTTGGAGCATGAGTACAGGAAAATATGTAAAACTATAAACTAGACTTTGATTAAACAAGTCATATTTGTTAGGGAAAGAGAAATGAAGACGAAAAATTTCATTTAGAATCAACCTAAAATACGATGTTTTCTCCAGGGTCTCCTTAACTTTCTCAATTGTTTTCTGGAATCAACTTCCAAATAAAGCCACCATTTTCAACTAAAAGAATAAAGCTTTAGTTTTCAAAAATTTCTGACCCAAAACTTCTGTTGGCTAAATACAAACTGATTTTTGCCATACTTCTTAGAATCATAGAATCATAGAATCATCTAGATTGGAAGAGACCCTTGGTATCATCGAGTCCAACCATCTACCCTACTCTACAAAGTCCTCCCCTACACCATATCCCTTCTTGCTCTGAAACAGCGAAGTTTACTCTTAGACATTTGCATTTTGCTTAACTGTAGTTAAAATAAAAACTTAATATAAATGTAACTATTTTCTTCTCAATAATGGTACAATAGTTTTAATACATAGTTAGAAAGTTCAGCAGCAGCCCCTCTATGGATGTTCTTAAATATCTGTAAGCCAAAAATCAGGAGGATAGCAAAGTGACAGAGGCAAGGAATCGATTGTTTGCCATGAGAGACACCCTGTAGTAACCAGGTCCCCTTTTGCCCCCGCAAACCTGGTTCGGACCTGCCTGAGCAATCACTGCCTCTGCAGAAACACAGACCTGCCTCCCCTGGTGCACCCTGCTGCCCGACACATACCACAGGCTGAAGGGGTTGGGGGGAAGAGGTTTGTTTTTTCTTGTGCCATCTTTTGCCTGAAACTGAAAAAAAAAAAAAAACCCAAACCTGAAAATTGACTCCAACTTCCAAACCACAGTCCTTATGGAAAAGAGACTATTACTGGAGTCTAAAGGAAACACCACTGCTATCTCTAACAGCATGGTAAGCCTTCGGGTACAAAGTAGGTATACGCACACCTTCTGTGCTAGGTCAGATTTAATGGTCTACATTGTGCAGAGGGTCAAACTACATGATTTAATGGCTGTTTCTGTCTTTAAAGATTGCGTAAAATCTGGGCAGTCTCCCCCAGGAAATAGGAGAGAGAAGCTGTCCTGTGAAGAACTGGGAGTTATTTGAGCCTCAGCTTAAATCAGAGAAAGGAGGAGGGTCATGTAGAGGCAGTAATGTATGATTTCCTCTCCTTTCCCTACCTCAGCATTTTTTTTCACTAGCCTTAAAAATTCTGCCTACTCACCTTGCTCAAGATGTGCACGAATGGGTATTGTTTAATTGGCTTTTGAAGTCTTCAGTTTACAGTAAGAGTATGTGATACCTGTCTCAGGCAGAACAAACAAAACGGAAGTTAGAAGGTAGTTCTCATTGCTTTTGGCAATGAGAAAAAAAAAAAAATCACTTCCTTGCAAATGGAAAGAACAATGCACAAGATTTATAACCAAACGTTCAAATAAAATACATGGAAACAACCACAAAATAATCCCAGCAAGCAGCAACCAAGACCCAATTGTTTGGACTAACTTCCAGATATCACTCCCTGACTGCACCTTGGCATATGCACCCTTTACTTCCCCTGGCACAAGCCCGGGGGACTTCAACTAGATATTCTCTAAGTTTTCACCACGCTTCTCTATGAAGGCCTATTTGTTTTTCCTACCGCAATAAGCTTCATTCCACATCAAACTTCAATTAGGTCTAGATCACTACAAAAAAAGCCAGGTTAAGCAGCTTTTTTTTTTTTTTTCCCCTCTGATTTTGGCACTTCCAGAAGCAGTGCATCAGCCAAATTCACCTCTACCTGTATTTAGTACTAATTACTTGCAATCCAGCCAAACGGGATTGCCCTGCAGAGCCCAGCTGCAGCAGGATTTGCAGACTGTCCGTAAGTAAGTGAAAGACTGAGGCATCTATTTTAATGAGCTTGGGAAATCAGAAAGCACTATGAAACTCTCCATCTCTCTAGCATAGAATTGGAGCCTAGCTCCGTGCTTCACCTGACCTTAAAGCAAGTGTAGGTGATGGGGAGGCTTCTGTCGCTGCCTCCAAGTTCAGAGATGCTATTCTGCTCTGCCTCTGCTACTCAGCACCTTCTTTCCATCAGTAAATGCAAACCAACCCCAAACTTTTATGCTTCTCTTATACAGTAAATACGTACATCCTAGTTTCCCCACAGACCGCCAAGACAATGCTCTAGGACACTGCAGAACTATACACTGCAGAGCCATTTCAGGTCAGATCAATACAAAAGCTTTTATCTGTTGTTTCATTACACAATGCTTCATACAGCTTCCACTTTGACAGCACGAAGACACAATAAAATGAAAAGAAAAAAGAAAAAAAAAACAGGAAGAAAAAAAAAAAACAACCCTACACCAAATGCTGGAGATTTGAGAAAGACACCAGTCCACAAAATCCGCAGTGTACGCCAGGCACAGAGTACATTGTGCAATAGGAACACTCAGAGGCTAGAAGCTCAGTACAAGTTTTCTTTCTGCCTCCAATACATATGCCAGTTTCAGACCTAGGAAGACATTCCACCTTATACTCTTAAAAAACAAGAAATTTATTTCATAGGCCATAGGGGTCCTTGTAAGCAGGCTTCCTCCAAATGCTATGTTAATAAACAGGAGTGATCATCTTCATCACACAGAGAAAAAGGGCTGCAGTCAGAAGGAACACGACTAACACCTTCATTTTTCACAACCAAACTACGTGTCCAGTGTAAGCTCAGTCTCACGGCTTACAGTGTATAAAGCACATATTTGTAAGAAGGATATCATTTCCTTCCTCCGATTTCAATATTAGACCTGAAGCATTTCTGCAAAACCATAAGGAAAAGAGTTACCACCCTCAGTCCTCCCTTCAGGGAGAAAATCTTCCTCACCACATTTCTGCAGTCATATCCAGATAAATTCTCAATTTACCCAAATAAAGAAGTGATGGAGACAAATCACATATTAGCAAAAATGACAGTACCAGCACAGCCATTTTCAAAATAAATGCCAAAAAAACATTATCCATGTAATGAGCTGCTGTTTCTCTCCCATCCCAATGCAGGGAATGAGAAGGCTTCTGAAATGCCAGTTTGAAACATCTCCAGTGCCTCTCCTCCATTCCAATACCTAGCATGGTTTTTCTTAATTATTGTTCTGCAGATGTCACTTTGTGGTTTTCCCTGGTGATAGGGATCATTATTCAACTTTCCTGTAAAAAAAGAGAAGAGGAAATCTTTGGAGAGCCAAACTGCTTCTGCCCTCAGAGATGACAGGGTGACAGATGGTGTCATTTTGAATATTCATCAAAAGCCAAAAGTGATTGCTCTTCCAGTGAAGTGGCAAAAAGAGTGATGGAGGTCAAGGCTTCTGAGTCTTCAGAAGCAGCTGGAGAAGAGGGCAAATCCGGAATCCTCAACGGAGATGTTCAGTTGTCACTTCCCTTCATCGTGTAGTAGCTGTTTTCTTCATCTGCAGAGAAAGACTTGAATAGTAGAAACCGTCTACTCTATGAACACATCCACACACCAAGTCTGGCAAAAGAGAAGGGCTGATCTTTTCTGAGCTTTCACAATTCATGGGAACATTCTACAGTTTGGAACACTAAACTTCCAGTAATTCCATAAAATGAACACTGTCAGGCGTCTTCTATGGCTCACATTAAACAAAGTTCAAGTGTGAGTCGAAATAATGAAGATGTTATGAGCAGTCCTGGCAAGACTACAGCACTGGAGAGCCCATGTATCTTCATTTGTGCACAAAATTCAGAAATATTTTATATAGTAAGTTTCAAAAAATGGGTTCCGTTGATTTCCTGTATATTTTTTTAAATACTTTAATCACAAATCTCTTCTGCATCTCACTTATGTTAAAAACAAAATAAAATGTATAGACTTAGTAGTTACTGCAGAATTTGGTGGCAGAATAATAGGTCAGGTACCCACCTTGGTTAATTTGTTTCTGTTTTTCCTACGTACATTTTGGCACATCCAATTAAAACTTTTGGTTTGGTATGGTTTTTTGGGTTTTCGTTGTTTGGGGTTTTTTGCCTGCTCTGTTGGAGCTTTCTAATAAGTACATGCATTCTTTTTTCCCTTCTTGATCTGGGAGCTTCTTTTTTACATTTCTCATTCACATTAGATACTCCCAATTTTTCACTTCCAGCATCCTCAACAACTAACTCACATAAAACCCTCTGTTAAAGAAAACTGACAGAAGGTATTCCCGCTGAGAATATGTGGGAATCCTGCTATGGCTGATTTTGAGAGAGAATGGTTGCACTACAGTTAAAAACTGCCTTGAGGTTTCCAGCTGTATGCTGCCTCAACCAGGCAGTGGATTCGAGCAGAACCTGCAGGGAACAGCTTCTTCTCGGGAAGGCCTGTTTCTGAGAAGATTGCAGCTTGACTGGCAGAGAGAAGCAGTAACATGCCAAGAATTTGATTGCTGTTCAAGTACGGGGTTCTTGCAGGCTATATTCACCATTTTTATACGAATTAAATAGAGTGCTAAAGTAGTAATATGTCTATCCCAAGGAAAAGAAAATAGGAGTAAGGATGGATTTTTAAACAGCACTACTTGGTGAAAATGAGTATTCAGTTCTGGATTAAAGATTAAAGAAGATTAAAACACGTATAATTTTTTTTAAACTTGTGGGGTTTTTTTCGTTAATTCTTAAAGCTTCCTTTTCTTTTAAATCTTTCAATACCTTTATCCTCTCCTTTCTCGTCTAGTGAATGATTCATATCTCTGGTAGCGTTTTTAGTGGCTACCCCAGGTCCTGCAGTAGCCTGTTTTAGGTCTAACCTACCTTTCTAACAATGCTGTGCCAGAGCTAAGGCCCAAAAAACAAACATCCAGTCGCATTAGTCTGGAGCCTTTAAAGTTGTACACTCTACTTGGTTTTGTTGTTCTTGTTTTAATGTTACTGCACATATTATTGCAAAGTCTTGAGCAAGTACAAGACTATTGAACTTTCTCGTCTCTCTTCTGCTTGTTTCTACCAGAAATACAGTATCTTTCCAATGCACACAGAACTGATCTTACCTCTTAACAATATAATTACTAAGTCCTTGCAGAAGGAGCACAAAAAAAAAAAAAAAAAGAGAAGAGAGAAAATCATAGAATATCTCAAGTTGGAAGGGACCCATAAGGACCATCAAGTCCAACTCTTTGCAGGACTATCTAAAACTTAACCATATCACTAAAAGCATTGTCCAGATGCTCCTTGAACCCTGACAGGCTTGGTGTCCTGACCACTTCCTTGGGGAGCCTATTCTAGTCACCAGCCACCCTCTCAGTGAAAAACCTCTTCCTAGTGTCCTATCTGATCTTCCCCTGAGGCAGCTTCATTCCATTTCCCCATGTTCTATCACTGGCCACCAGAGAGAGATGAGTGCCTCCCCCCTTGAGGAAGTTGTAGACTTCCTCATCACAGCAGACTGTGATGAGGTTCTCTCTCAGCCTTCTTTTCTCCAAGCTCAACAAGCCAAGTTACATCAGCTGTTCCTCATAAGTCTTGCCCTCAAGACTTTTCACCATCTTGGTTGCTCTACACTCCCATATTCTTACACTGAGGCACCAGAAGTGCAGACAGAACTCAAGGTGGGGCTCTACCAGTGCAGTGTAGAGTGGGATAATCACCTCCCTTGACTGGCTAGCTATGCTGTGCTTGATGCATGGTTGACCTTTTGGCTGCCAGGGCACACTGTTGACCCACATTCAACTTGCCATCAACCCACACCCCCAGATCTCTTTCTGCAGGGATGCTCTCCAGGCTCTCATCTCCCAGTTTGTATCCATAACAAGGATTACCCCATTCCAGGTGGACAATCCAGCATTTTCTCTTGTTAAATTTCATACAGTTGGTGATTGCCCAGCTCTCTAACCTACCCTAGGCTTCTCTACCCTCAAGGGAGTCCACAGCTCTTCCTAGTTCAGTATCATCAGCAAACTTACTTTGTGTACATTCAATTCCTGCAACTAGATCATTTATAAAAACATTAAAGAGCACTAGCCCAAAAACTGAGCACTGCAGAACCCCACTGGTGACTTGCTGGCAGTCTGATGTCACCCCATTTACTACAACCCTTTGAGCCCAAACCATCAGCCAATTGCACACTCATCATATGATGGACTTGTCTAGCTGTATGCTGGACACTTTGTCCAGAAGGATGCTGTGAGGAAATGATATCAAAAGCTTTGCTAAAATAAAAAAAAAAAAAAAACAACCACATCTACTGGCTTCCTTTGGTCAACTAGATGCGTGACCTTGTCATAAAAGGAAATAAAGTTGGTTAAGCAGGACTTATCAGCTTACATCCTGATTTATGAGGTGACTGCCTCCTCATCAACAAATGGACCAGTATTAGCTCCAATCCTCCTTTTGCTGTTTATGTGTTTTAACAGCCCATTTTGTTGTCCTTCACAGTGCTGAACTCTAATCAAGCTTTGGCCGCATGAGTTTTCTCCCTACAGTGGCAAACAGCCTCTCTGCAGTCCTCCCATGTTGCCTGCTCTTGCTTCCAACATCCATACACATTCCTTTTCTGTCTAAGGTCTCGAAGAAGATCCCTGCTCAGCACAGCCAGTCCTCTGCCCCACTTGCTTGACTTCTGACATTTTGGAATTGCCTGCTCCTGCACTCTTAAGAAATGGCTCTGAAGTTTACAGCTCGAGTAAAACAAAATCGCTGCAGAAAAATTCTGTTGCTAGCAATCTAGGACAACAGAAATAGCAAGAAGCACAGCTCAGAGTATTATGGAGAAGCCTACTGATCTCTGCGCTTCAGCTGGGCAAGGAGTCACATTTTCCATGTGCTGAGGGACCAAGAGCTAATAAACAAACCTTAAATCATTTTATACACAGTAGTATTTCAATAAGAGGCACTTCACAAGCATTCTCTAGAAAGCTCCTGACAAGCAACGCAGATAAATACCTCACTAAGAGGCAGGGAAGTTATAAGCAAGTTAAACACTATCAAGTTATAAAAGGTCATGGAGAGAAGCCACACCAAGGTGGGAACTGGACCCTGAACCCTGTTCTGAACTGACTTTTTTTTAATAGAAAAAAATGCTCATTGTCCATCATTTTTTTCCAGGTAAGTAGTGTTTCACAGAAGTAATATTTACAGAAGAAAAGTATTATTTAAAGCCCTTAATAACTAACATATCCTTATTTCCCTGTTCTCATAATGTCTGCTTTGCACAGGAGGAAAAAAAAAAAGGTATTTTAAAAACAATTTTAAGGATGTATCTTTTAATATTTACCTGCAACCTTGTTGTCCTCCTCTTTAGAGAAGTGAAGACTCATGGATGAGTGTGTCAGATATGAAGCAACAGGCTACTATACAAATTCCTTACCATAATTCTCGGCTTTTCCTGGGAGAAGCCATTTCATTTGCACCTGCTAATAAATCTAGGTTTTGTTTGAAAACAGTCCTCAGCAGACAAGAGCCCATACACTAGCCAATTGCACCACCTAGCTTCACTTGGAAGGATTTTCGGAGTCCTATTTTTTTGTGACACCAGTGTTAATATTCCTCCAAGGGGATTGCTTCTTCTAGTATCACCCCTACTCACCTGGTGTCTCACCACTGATACTACAAACAATTCAACTGCTTTGACATGTTCAGAGTTCAAGAAACCTCTCATCTAACAAAAATGTAGTATTTGTGTTCATAGGAGCGTAGCAGAGCTACTTCATTTGCCCTTCCATTTTTCTACCTTACACGGACTGGTGTGACCTTTCAGCCCACAGATACTTCCTATAACTCTTGTGTCCGCACTTACCAGCTCCTGACAGCATCTGTTGTTGGTTTGATTCATTACTGAGTGGAGTGCCACCGATTAAAACAAACCCCAGTACACACAAACTCCACCACTTAACTGATTCTGGGTTTGGGAAGTCAAAGGCTCCCTTGGTCCCGTTTCCAGCAATATTTCCTTTTCTAGGATTATTAAAAGAGTGTGCCTGTGATCTCTGACTTCAATCAAAATTTTTTTGACTTTTAAATGAAAATGGGTACATTCCCACTAAGTTTCAACTCTGTCAAAAGCCCTTTTTCTGCAGTTTTTGAACTTCGGTACTAGGAAACAACAGACTATGTGTACCTCCCTTGGGTAAATGCACCATGGCACAGTTTTAATTACTTTCTGATGTCATCTAGCTTCAGTGTTTTAAAGAGGAATGAAAGCAGAACAAAGTAGCTAAGCTATAGCTCATCATCAGGCTAAAGAGCAGTATAAATAGGGCTATTGCAGTCCTCTAGCGTCCAAGGTGGGCCACGGTCCTTTGTAACATATTTGCACAGTGCCCCTGAAGACAGAAGACCCAGAGAAATTCACATGTGAAACGCAGGCCACATATACATTACTTTAGTCAGTTCAATTCAACCAATGCAGGTAACCAGGAAAATAAGCTAGAGCATCAGTTCCTGAGTCTCTAGGAAGTTTCACAGCCTGTTTGTAAGCTGTCCTGTGGCCCTACTTTTCTCTCCCTCCTAGGTTGGTACTTCTTGTTAAGTTCCTAGGCCTGTGCTAGTATAAAAGGTATATCCCTCTTTTGTATAAAGACTGTGGATAGAGCACAGCAATTCTATTATGGTGATCACACCTCGTTTAATATGGTTTTAGGCCATGTTAAAACTTAGCAGTGGCTAAGCTGCTGAAAGCAGCAGCCACTGAAATGCTACTCTTACCAAGTTGCAAGACAGATTTCTTCATTACTCAGTGCACTTAAACTAATACGAAAAGCATGAGTATAAAAAGGGTTCGTTAATCTGAACAGACCCATGAAAACAACCAAAAAAGGAAGATTTGTCCTCTCATTTTGACAGGACAAAGTCACAGCAAGTGTGTCAGCCCACAGAGAGTCAGTACGCTCTTCTCCCCAGTTTGCTTTTAAAAAGACTGTCAGGATGTTTCAAAAGAGCAGAACATATTAAATCTATTTCATGTGTCATACAATTTCACTCTCAGTTTCTGCCAGCATCCAAAACATCCTCATATAGGAGCAATTCTGGCAATTGCATTTTGTTCCTTATTTGATTGCTGCTGGGCTTCACCAGGTATTCCCTATAGGTGGAACAAAGTGGTACATTATTTAAGAGCCTTGGGCTACAACCTTTGCACGTAGATCAACAGTACCAAATGCAATATGCCCACTCACACAGGCAAAGTTGAAGATCAGGCTGTGAGTCTCAGAGCTGCGCGTTATACAACACAGGGCAAAAAATAATAATTTCACACCCACATGGTATGGAATTAGCATTAAAACCCCTTCTGGGCTTGACACCAATAAAAATACAGCCTCCTTTCTGAATTGCCCAATTCAATTATGTGCCGTGCTTTTTAGTATTTTCAGGACTTGAACTTTTTATTCCCCAATGTGATACAAGGTATTCTCCCTCGATCTGCTTTAAACCCAGACTTACACTTCTGTTTTAGGTGACACCCTTTCAACATTAAGAATCGTAACAACAAAGAAAGCTTCTCATCCAACGCAGCATCACCTACTTTCTGCACTGTGGTACCTGTTAGAAGACGCGACAAGGACAGGAGGAAGATAGCAGCAGTGATGGCTGAAAGCAGCACAGCGTCATCCGTAGGGAAAGAAACAGTGCAGCTAAGTGTGAGTGGAAAGGCATAGAACAACAGAAGACAAACTGCTAATACTATTCAGATAGTGAAAGTCATGACTGAATATATCTAGAAAGCAATCAATTCAGCTCCATATGAGGAAAAAAAGAAACGAGGGGGAAAAAAGTGTCATTGCAGAAACCACTCTCATTTTCAAGACAAAGCACATAGGGGTAACAACAAACTGATTCAGCCACAACCCAGAGAAATTGGCCTCCCAGGTGTGAGCTATGATTGCGACAACAGCCAGTTATCAGGCATTTAAAATGCAAGCTGTGAAAAATTCCACAGTAGAAATTTAATCCACGAGCCCTAGAGGAAATGTCTTTGGAGATGATATGATGATGGAGCAGAAATTATACCAGCTCAATAGTGGCAAAAAAAGCAAATATCAAAAGAAATAGTTGCAACAAATAAGCAATCTTAGGCTACAAAATACTTAACAACAAAAAAAAAAATTAAGACTTTCTTTAGTTCCTAGAGAAAGGGACTAAATTCTGTCTGTGGCAAAGCCACCTTTATCTTATTTTCAGAAATATGTTCCCAAAGAGGCAGCACACCGCAGCATTTTCTCACATGAGCCACTGGCAAAGCCCTTACTTACTGTCTGGAGGAACATGGCTGGAGTTGTCCTCAATCAGCACTGCTCAGACAAGCTGTGCTCAGGTATGAACAAACTTTGCAAACCTGGGCCCGTCGCAAACCTCTGGCTGCCATGCACAAGCCTATTTCTGCTCCCTTCCTCCTCACTCTACTGCTCGTGGACACTAGAGCAACATGTTCACAGACACTGGCCTAACCTGCAAGAACTTCGTTTACTCTAAAGGAGAGTAAATCAACTCCTGGCTGACAACCTCCAAGCTGGGATTGTTACTATTTCACAGAAGATGGTGATGGGCCGTTTGTCCCATTTGTCACCACAGAGAAGGATTCTGTGAGTTGCGTGCTGTTGCTGCCCTGGTGTTTTCCAGACAGATTCACCTCCTTGCCCTCCATGACATTGTAGTTCTCACTTCAGGTATAATCACATTCGGCCGTTATCAGGCAGGTTGGGTGTCTCCAAGAATCCTGGTACAGAGCTGCAGCGCTGGAGTTCTTCCACAGACCAACAATGCTGCTGGTACCATCGTGAGCACAGCTACCACGATGACTGTCTCTTTGGAGACCAGGGTGACACACAGAGCAGAGTGAAAACAAAGAATGTCAACGCACAAGGTCAGGAAATGCAAATGTGCTTGATGGCTCAAAAGAGCACTTTTCCGAAACAAAGTGGTGATTTTACAGACATAACATGAAACCAGAGCAGAGGATTCTGTGGGAAAAGCTATCAGAAAATTCATTGCTGCAGAGTGTAATAACCATACAGACATTTTGCATGGATTTAACTAAGTAATGTCTGGCCATAAAGACACTATTATTTCCACTGGATGAAGCCAGCAAAATTTGCATGGATGACAATGCAGAAAATAAAAGGAGTTTACCTGAGAAAACAAGGTCACTTTCCTCTGAGTTTCAACAGTGGAGTATTTTATTGTAGACATTCAGCCAGATTTACTTAAAAATAATTTATGCTGCTTTATTGGAAGTCACAATTCAGAAACATGTATTATTATGGTATTAACAAGAACCAAGGAACACTGGAGGGAAGGGATGCCACCCGGAGGGGCAAGCCTGTCTCAAGACAGGCTTGAGAGGTGGGCCCATGTGAACCTCATGAAGTTCTACCAAGCCACGTGCAGGGTCCTGCACCTGGGTCACAGCAATCCCAGGCACAAATACCGGTTGGGCAGAGAATGGCTGGAAAGCAACCCTGAGGAGAAGGACTTGGGGGTGTTGGTGGA
The DNA here is from genome assembly GCA_033628505.1 of Tringa tobata. Taxonomy (NCBI): domain Eukaryota; kingdom Metazoa; phylum Chordata; class Aves; order Charadriiformes; family Scolopacidae; genus Tringa; species Tringa tobata. The sequence goes on from JAHREE010000495.1 coordinate 6,191,819, forward strand.
TGAGAAGCTCAACATGAGCTTGCAATGTGCAATGGCAGCCCAGAAAGCCAACCACAGCCTGGGCTGCATCAAAAGAAGCGTAGTCAGCAGGTTGAGGGAGGTGATTCTGCCCCTCTACTCTGCTCTGGTGAGACCCCATCTGGAGTACTGTGTTCAGCTTTGGAGCCCTCAGCACAGGAAGGACATGGTGGACCTGTTGGAACAGGTCCAGAGGAGGGCCACAAAAATGATCAGAGGGCTGGAGCACCTCTCCTATGAGGACAGGTTGAGAGTTGGGGTTGTTCAGCCTGGAGAAGAGAAGGCTCTGGGGAGACCTTATAACAGCCTTCCAGTACCTGAAGGGGACCACAGGAGAGATGAGGAGGGACTCTTTGTCAGGGGGTGTAGTGATAGGACGAGGGGTAATGGTTTTAAACTGAAAGAGGGGAGATACAGGTTAGATATTAGGAAGAAATTCTTTACTGTGAGGGTGGCAAGACACTGGAACAGGTTGCCCAGGGAAGCTGTGGATGCCTGGAAGTGTTCAAGGCCAGGCTGGATGGGGTTTTGAGCAACCTGGTCTGGTGGGAAGTGTCCCTGCCCATGGCAGGGGGGTTGGAACTCAGTGATCTTCAAGGTCCCTTCCAACTCTAACCATTCTATGATGCTATGAAACAGTTGTTCATTTCAGATGCAAAAGGGATGACAGCAAATGTATTTTTATTTAGAAATATTTCTACAAATTACTTTGCACAACAAATCAAGATTACTATCCATCACATTGTTCAGTGTTCTTTCATTCAAAATAACCTCTTCTAGTAATTTAGTTCAATTATGAAAACATTTAAATCTACAATAGATATAAAATATACTATATGATGCTCCTTGCAGAGCATGGCATAGACAAGTTGCAGTATTGTTCTTTACAGATAAAGCATTTACCTTCAGTTTTACAGACCATCTGTTATTGCTGCTGAATGACAGAAGTCCAAAGGATGAGGAGCAGCAGCTACTGGTTGACTCTGTCTTGTAAAGGCGGTCTCAGAGGTCACCAGGAAGCACTAATACACTGCAGCACTGAGCAGACGTCAGAAGTAAGCTTTGTTGTTTTTTAAATCATCATTTAAAAACCAGCATAATTACCTCCTTACAGATGAACCTTCAGTGTTTCAGTCCCCTAGATCTGTTCTGTAGACGCTATTCATCTCTAACATGGCCTTTCCTGAGTTCAGATGCTATATCCATGAAGTTATGTGCCACTTCACGGGAAAAGGAGAGAAACCAGAAAACACAAACAGGAAAGGAAGACAGAGTACAACAACAAATTTTCTGCTTATTAGAACCAAAAAGATCACATTAAGTAACTGTCCACACTGTCAGCATAGATTTATCCTAATTTTGTAAGCATTAAAATCATTAGAACAAAGACATGCAAAACAAGCAAAATCATGGGAACTTTGTTTTAAAAAACTTACTAACACATATGCTAAAACCAACTGCATGAAGTTTGATCGCCATGAAAACATTGGCAAGTCATGGAAGAAAAGTAGTTTCAAGTGTACTTAAAAGCAAAAGCATCGCAATACGTAACTAGCTCCTGCACACTCCTCTTCACTGCACACACCTAGGGGCACTTTTAACCACAAGGTTATGAATGGGCACAGCAGGAACTACCTTTTGTAAGAGCTGGGCCCATGTGGGGCTGGGTTTTGTGCCTATAAGGCCATTGCCTGTTGACTTCAAATGGGCTCTGAGTGGACCAGGACCCTTTTTTGATTAATGGGCACCAGCGGGCCACATCAGTCAATGTCCACATAGGTCTACTTCTGCTGGGTCTACTTCTTAAGTCTGATGGATAACCACCTTAGCAATGCTCAACTCCAAATCTGTGGGACCGGCCTAGGGAACAGCCAGTCATCTTGGGGTACTTCTCTGAATATATCCTAGCACTGCCTCAAGACAGTGTCTACGCTTTCTACTGGAAGCTGTAGTTGGATCCCAGACCTCAACACGAGTCTCCAGGCTTCCCAGTCTGAGACTCTGATGGTGTGCACCCTGTCACATAACATTTTTACAAACCAGGTTAAATAATCCACAGTAACAGATCTGCAATAGCACTCAGTTTGGCTAGGTCTGTGCTCGTGAAAGAGGATGTAGAGGTACCTGTCATACCTCCACCAGCATCACACTCTAACAACTGGTTAAATTAGGAAATCCTGGGGAAGGCAGGAATTTGACATAGCATTGTCTGAATCTGAATCAGATCAAGTATTGTCCCTGTCTTCTGGGTCTCTATATAAAGAAATCCCCTTTTCTGTAGCTTCCAGACCATGGTCAAGTTTTTCCCAGACATTGCAACATGTGGGGCTATGGGTTGCTCTAGTTTCTCCACATTAGCCTGATGGCTTTTAATACAGGCAGGGGCTACAGTCTTCTCCTCTCCTGCAGTGTCCTGCTGGGTGCGGGCCAGATCTTTTCGTAGCTAGTCAGCTTGGGCACTCACTACAGGGTCAGGGCTGGTCATGATGCAGTGTACCATATCCAACTCCTGACACCAGAGTGTAAAGGCTTAAGGCAGTCCTGCAGAGTTCTAAGTTCAGGATACGGTAACAGACATCAGACCAACAGCTTCAGATAAACAGATAAACAGTTTATCGCTAAACAACAGTACAGTAAAAATACAGATCAGCAGTAAAGTTATCTGGGTCGTAACAACAGCAAGTCAAGTCATTCACCCAGACTGGGCTAGATCTAACATGCAGGCATGCACAGAATTACATGACCATGGCTGCCAGGCAGGCAGCAAGGCATGACCTCTTCTCCAGCAAAGTGACCTGGACTAGCCAACAACCTTGGGGAATGCAAATTCCTTGGCTGGACTGTCCTTTCTGTCATTGAGCTGCAGAACCACTACTTGGGCTTGTTAACCAAACATTACACCCACCTCTCCTCCCTGCTGTGCCAGCTCTCTCTTGGTGTGCATGGGGCCTGGGGATCCTGGACAAGGCAATACTGCCCACATTCCTCTGTGGGCACAGGTCTGGAAGTATTGTACAATGCAATACAAGACACACACAGAGTTGTGTGCACCATCTCCAGAAATACCATATTAGGCAATATTAGCCTTATAAGGACCCAGTTGTCTTGCAAAGACAAACCTGACCTTTGTATGTATGTATGGAAGGCACTGCACAGAATGCAACAATGAACACTCAGGGTGCTCTGAACTGCATGAATATTCTTAGCAGACATGAAGAACATTAATTACAGGCTCAGAAGCAGAAAAAGTTCTCAGTTTAATCTAAGAATGACCACAAACATAACGTTGACAGTTAGCAGACTGAATTTATACCAGCCTTATAATACAGTAAATTAATGACTAAGGAGAAGCCCAATAAAACAAAACAATAGTAGTACAGAAGAAGAAAGGAACTGAAAGAAGAGGTATAGAAAGCAAGCATGAAGACTACTGAAAGACGAAGAAAGTTGTACTGGTTTGGGGTTTTTTGGTAAGAAATTAAAATCTTGTAGTAATGCCCAAGAGTACCATTTGGCAGCAGGTCTCTTAAAGACTGTTTCAGCTTGCCAAAGTGTGAGTACCTTTTAACGGTGAAAAATAATTGAAACTTGAAACACACATTGGACCAACCCACTCTCAAAAATCTCATGCTCCTTTCACTTATGTATTTAAATTAAAATTTTACATTCTCCAGCTGCCCAGTTGTTTGTATGCATATATCCTGCTCTCTCGCACTGTGCATATAGAAGTTCAACAAATCCTTGTGGAATCTTCCAATGTATTTGGAGACACCTATACTCAATTTATTTACTTTAAGCAAACTGCAAGATTGATTAATTAATATTACACTGCTTTCTCTCATACATTTTACTGTCTTGAGAATGCTTTAAATGTAAACTGTGTATTTAAACTGACCACTGTGCTATTTTAAACCCACAAACAACTTATATGTGGTCCATTGTTTCAAACTTAGTTTTGAACTTAACCACGTTTTTAAATATCAACTGCACACTACTGTAAAAAAATAATTCAGTCCAAAAAAGGCTGGTAAACAATGTTACAACATTTGTTAAGACAAAGAAATACTCAAACCAAAGTAATTCCCTCTTATTTTTCCACTGCTAGCTGCACAGCATCACTAACAACTTCAGGAGCTTGTTGCACTGCCTTCTTCCTCATCTTTATGTTGTAGGCACGCTGCTGGTTCTAGTGGTTATAGCTGTCTCAACAACTCCAGCTAAAAAAAAAAAAAAAAAAAATAATCAAAAAAAGTGAATTTTTAGTACTAAATGTACCTGTTCTTCCACAAATTACAAAGGGAAGACTGTACTGTTATGATAAGTTGTATATAGATAGCTTTTCCTCTATTATAAAAACAGCAAGTAATGCATGAAATAACTACCTCTGTCACTTTAGTTGACATGCTCAATTACTTGAGTTTTTTCCTGCCAAAGGAGTACGGTCCCAAAGCTGTAGCAACTGCTCTCCAACTTGTGGTTCCAGCTCCTAGAAATGCGCAGGAAATTAGAAAAAATATTTGCACTACTACCACCAAATAAATAGAAACCATTTAAAACAAAATTGTTTCATAAAGTTAATGGTATTTCTTTCAGTCTTTCTGTAAGAGCTCATTCCCTTTGCTATTGAGACATGCATTAGAACTCCGCGCACAGGAAGGTTTTTTCACTAGAGCTCAAGAGGAGACGAAAACTTTCGTAAGCAACCCTGGCCTACAGGTTGTGTTAGGGTTTTTTTAATTCACAGCAAGATGGCAGTTCTTAAGAAGAGAATTCTGAGTGAACACACCACCACCATATACAGGAACATATGCACTATACACTTAGTACTTCCATAGGTCACTTAACATATTAACTAAAGATCAACACAAGTTTAATTCAGTCAAGTGTGGTGGAGAATGTGGAAAGGCACATCACAGGTAATACAGTGGCTCCTGGTGGAATCATAGAAATTAATCTATATCAGTTGTTTTTAAGGTCGTTAAGACTCTTCAGGTCTTAAGAGCCACTTAGAACAGAAGCACTGTTAACTCCATAATGTGCCATGTTCCTTTCCTCGGTCTTACAGTATGTTCTTTTCCTCATTCTTACAATTCTGGAGGTTTTGGGAAGTAGTGAGAAGATGACACAAGTCTAGCTCTAGAATCTCTTATCAAGGAGATATTTTGGGAGGGGACTGGGGAGAATATAGAAACTGCCACAGAGAACTCTTGTGCCAATCCTCCTCCAGCTTTTTGTAGCCGCATTTAGCTTTATCAGATTGGAGAACTGTCCTAAGCTTGATTCTGTCTCAAATCTCAAGATTCCCTTCAGTCTTTACAGGAAACTCAAAGCTATAATTATGAATAGTTATTTGGGTGGGGAAAAAAACTGAACCAAACACATGTCGAGAACCAAAATTACAAATTCAAAAAAAGTTTCTTTTAGGAAGCATCCAGCTTTAAATGGTGGGTATTGTTAACACATATTATGCAAGAAACTGCTTTGATTTTACCAAAAAGCCTTGATTACTTCAACAGTAATGCATTAGCAGAATGTACAATGTTCATCAATGAACCATGATTCAGACTAACAGGTATGTGAAGACAGTTGAGATAAATGTCAAGGCCAAACAAGCTAATAAACAATATACAGTTTTACTAAGTAAAGAAGACTTTAGAAAAGAATAACACTACCTGGCCATCTCTGCTTATTTGTACTTTCTTGTTGTCATTCCAAGGGTTGAGCAAATGGTGTGCACACTGAAAAGGAATGTTTTCTTTTCGGATCCACTCCACTTTAAATACACCTCCAAAACCAGCAGATCCCCAGTCTTGACTTTTCTCACACCCTATTTCTGAAGCCATTCTAGCAAAACCCTAGAGGCAAAAATGGAAATATGAAAGGAAAGACGTAATTAGAGCATTTCTGCTTACTTTTGAATTAAATAAATGACTGGACGTCAAATGAAACTTTCACATTAGTTTCAAAGTGACTCAGACACTTTTCCCCATGAAGCTGATCTTTTAAAAAGTCTACATCTAGAAAGTTAAAAGAAGTATCATTTGTTTTTCCACTTCAAATATGCTTTCCAGATTTTTACCACAGGGAACGTCTGTCAGTTAATCTCTCACAATTACTATTAAAAGTTCTTTTAAGCTTTGTAACAGAGGTTGAAAAGGTGTCATAAAACCACTTGAAGCGTAAGGAATCGCAATGGATGTTCTACTATGTAACAGTCCATTAGGCATTTCTTGTTAGTTGGAGGTATTTTTTGTGGAAATCCATTCCTTCCTTCCCATGTTCCCTCTATTTTAAAAAACTTTCACAAAGAATTGAGTGTAGCTGTTCTTCAGAGAAAGAAGTCAAAGTTGCTTTTGTTTCCTTCTTCAGCAAAGCGGGAAGAAATTTCAAAAACACAAGTATTCAGAAAGAAAATAAAAGAACCCCCAAATCCAAGATTGCTTCTGACTTTTTTAAGGACACCCCTACTTGCCTACACAACAAACAAAACAAAAAAAAACCACTACACACCCAACTTATCAACTATTCAGACAAATTTATGTCAGTTATGACTTAGGAGTCCAAGCAATGCAGTGCACTGCGTAAGCTGCCAGGACACACTACCATTGGAAGACATGTAGTCTTATATAGCTCAAGCCAGAGTTAAATGGAAATTAATAAAAGGAACAGAGGAAAATTAAAGGTGTAAAGAGACACTTAGTACAAGACAATATTAATAGGGATGTAAATCTCATCTTCCCATGAATGTTTAGTGCATTGTCAAAACTGGAAGGGCAAGGCAACATCAACCCCCTACACTCCTGACTTCAGGATATCTTTCCCTCCCAGCTTCCTTGTCTAAGCGCACCAGTACAACACCCATTTCCAGTATCAACTGCCACGCTGAAAATTACTCTCCAATATGACACCTGCATTTGCCAAATCATCATGTGTATATCTCACTGTAATCCTTCAGTGGTATACCCAGACAGCTATGTTTGGCCTAGTTCATTAGATTTTAAGTTTATCTGACTTTTATGGACAGTTTATGTAGTAAGAAGTACGTTGAACTTTCTTTACCTGGAACAACTGAGTTTAGCCCTCTTACAACAGAGCTAACCTTCAACTTTGCATTACCAGGTCAAGCCTTTGACTTCCAATTGGCTACAAATTTGTCTACAAATCGTTGACAAATACTTTGCTACACTTGAAGCCAAGACACAGGTCTGGAAGAATCATAGCCGTGACTTTCCAGCCTCCTAACTTTTAGAAACTACAGTTCAGGCAAAACACATTTTATTAAAATTTGTAAGATATATATGAGTTTCCTGGTTTTAGAACACTGCAATGTGATTAGAACTGCTTGTTCACTTACAATATTTATTTTGGCACGCAGAGGAAAAAGTAGCAATCCCCTGATTTGTTTGGATTTGCTTGTTCGTTTGTTTTCTTGTTGTTTTACAGGATTAATGCAGGTATAAAAATTATTCTGACTTGATGTTTGGAGGCATCCAAATGGAGTCCATGGAATTTTAGCCATTGAGTGACAAACTGAGTTAGCTAAAAGGATGTATTTCTGAGAAGAATGAAGTATTCTTTCCTCAGCAATCAGACAGATCTGCTTGCTACTCTACTTATTAGGTCAGAAGTCATAAGCAAAAACCTCCACACTACACATAGCCATTTGCTGTGCTCTCCTAAACCATCAACCAAAGCTAATATTTAGTATTAACTAAGGACTCACCTGAAAGTGTCCAGACCCTTGAACAGAAAATATTAAGTAAACCGTGGTGCTCTCCGAAAAGGCTCGATTGAGTTTTCGTTCATTACTTGGTGTTGTAGACCATATACCCTTCTGTTGAGAAATATCAATGTTCTGCAAGTTGCTACTTTTCATTATAAAGTACCGAACTGGCATATTTGGTCTTGGTGACGGAGATTTGGAACCCTGGAAAAATTAAATTAAATTAAGCTACATAAAATAAACTAGGCTTTAGTTCTAAACTTTTACACAGATGAAGATAGAAACCCCTTCACTATGCTCCTCCCCTCTTCCTTCAGATTCTACAAGCATAGAACCTATCAGCTGGTACTGTCTGAATTGGTTTTAAAATGTATTTCACATCTATTTTATATTTTTTAAGCACTTTCCAAACTAATAATTCATTCACGAGGGGCAGCAAACAAGTATAGCAGAACAGGCCTAAATAGTCTAGTGATTAATTACAATTCTTGGAAGTTTGACACACCTTCAGATAACACAAAATTAATCACTTCAGACTGTAGCTTGAAGCACACTACTCACATATGCACCTTCAGAAAACATAAGTTTTCTCCCTTTTACACTGGCTGAATTTAAAACCTGAAAGACTTAAGAGGAATTATTATATCCTCCAATGAGTCCATGCCTAGAGGAACAATGCGGTTTTCTCTCAGTGATCTGTTAAATATTACTGCAGTTTCTATTCAAGTACATAGGGAAAATCATGCCAATAACCTAATTAAAAATGTGTGCTTTGTTAAAATAACCATCATTAAAAAAGCAAGCAGTCATAATAAGGCAGATAACACAAAACTTAAGAATAATCAGTATCAATGTATGCTATTGCGGAAACAGTGGAAGGCAGAATCCAAAGAATTCAGAAGTTCAGGTACTGTGTACTAACTTAGATAAAAAAAAATAACACACCCTCACTGGTGTATCAAATTTATAAAAAAAAAACACAACAGATTTTTTTCTACTTTGGATAGCTTTACCTCAGCAGTCTAAAAGCATAGTATTTTTAAACTAGTGTAGCAAGGAGATTCAGTCTAGATTCTAAGTTCCAGAAAGAAATAAATATTATGCAGCTGTTAAAAATGAAAATCTAAGTTACGTTCTTAATTCACCATCTTTATTTATCTTAATTTATTAATTTCTTTGATAGTTGCTGAAAGATACCAAGACACAAATTTATTTCTGAAATTCCATTAATTCTGAAGAGAAGGGTAATTTGCTTATGAGAACTCTACCTTTCCAGATATTGGAGAAGAAGGACTAGCACAGGGGCTAGGATAGTTACTGCTGTCTGTAGACTTCACTGATGATTGATCTGACCTGTCATCTGAAGTTCGCTTGGAGTGCAAAATGTTGGTTTCTTTGTACTTCTTTGGCTGGTGAAGTGCAGGAGGCGTAGATTTCATTAAAAGTCTAAGAAGTAAAGGTAGATACAGGACACAATAGGATTTTCGTAAGCAGTCACAGAACAATTTACATCTATATGTGCTTGTTGCATGACTATATTACATTAAAGTAATTCCCAAACATATTAAATACTAACTAAAAAAATAGTGACCATGCATTGGTTTTGAATACTAAGGTCAAACCCCTCCCGCTACTTCTTTGCAGAGATCATAATTCACAGGCAATATTGCTGACTGCTCTCTCAAACAGCAGAAATACTCCTCAATGAAATCACAACTACAATGCACCATAGGACAGTATCAATATTGTTTCTTCCTCTTTGTTACTAGCAGAAATTCAAGTGATGTTTCTATAGCTAAATAAATTACAACCTACAGTCTCTAGAAGATCTCAAAAGCTTACTTTTCTGCATTAGAGGAGTCATCAGAGAATTCAGTTTCTGCTGAGCTTTTTCTGCTGTTGGTTGACCTCCACGTAGATGCTAAAGGAAGTTCTTCACAAGTCATAGGTCTTGGTCTCTGACCAATTCCTGAAGGCTGCTGCAAACCTGCAGACTGTTCTTCAGCACTTAAAACAGCTATAACTGCTCTTACAGTTGTTTCATCAACTTGAGACCACGGTTTAAAAGGAGCTCGCATACGACGCAGAAATAAACTATGCCACTTCAGTCTCAGTTGCAACAGCAAACCAGCAGCCTGTAATGAATTTCAATTCCATTAAAGACTAATAAAAATTAAACCAGACAGGAAAGGATACCCTACATCTTTCCTATGAGGCAGCATCTAAAATAAACAGATTACAAATGGAATGGCAAGACTGGCCAGGGAAGAAGGGAAAACCCCACACTTAAACTAAGCTGTTATCTTTTCTTTCCTTGGGTGCAAGATCATTTTTAGAACATTTTATTTAATTTAGCTCTGCACCAAACATATTGTAAACCCACAGAATTTTTTGTTTTTCACTTTAAAACTTTACCTTTTTTTAAAAAAAATCTGTTAATGCTTTATGCCCTTCCTCACACTTCAGTCTGTTTTCATGCACTCTTCCTTCATACCTGAGGGACAAGATCTCTAAGTAACGTATTCTTCTCATGCAGACTTCTGCTCAAATGAGATTACTGAATTTAGAAGACCACAGTTTAATTCCCATGTTATCAGAAATGCTTTCATTTTAAAATTCATACCTTTCAACATCTCTACAAGAGACAGTATTATTATCAGATCCAATAAGTCCAAGTGTTTCATAACAACAGCCATAGTTTCTCAATGACCTGAAGACTTCTATCTTTCAAAAGATTTTTTTTTCTTTTTCTAATACCTGACAACAACTTTATTTCAGCAACTCCAGCTTCATAGGGCTCCATTTTGATCCAACTTTAGTCATCCTCTCAGAGAAGGAAATACACAATATACCATTGTGACTGCTCAGACTTTTGGCTAACCCAGCTGATGCTAAGGCTTGATGTGTGCTGGGAGCAGCACCAGGTCAAAGCGAGAGCACCAGGCAGGCAGGACAGGTGGCCAGAAAGAACTAAAGGGCCATTATGCAGCAACTATAACCTGCAGCTTGCCGTTTCCTGAAGCCATTATCTTTTGTCTGTCAGTTTTGTCAGAATCTGCTAAATTACAAAAATTATATAGACCAAACCTCCACACTGAAAGCTGTAAAACATCAACTGATCCAAAAAGATTTTGAAGCGGATCCAAAAGCAGCTGGCTGAACTGCTGAAGCCTTCCTGCTTCCTGGTGCAATACAGGGGGCACCCACAGTGTGACGAAGAGGAAGGATGAGCAGTCTCAGCATCAGCTAGGTAACTAATTTTTCTTGCTCATAGGAGCATGAACTAAGAATTCCAGGTTATAAGTTATGACAACTTATAACCTGAATAGTGAATAAGTGAATTCACGTGATAAACTGGCAAAGTCTGGGCAAAAGAGGATTGAACCCCTATTCATTTGTTGCATTTCTTAATGATATCATGAAATAATACTCTCATTGTCCTGTAAATTTGACAGACCCAAACAGACCATGACAGTCATTCTTACAGAAAATTCTTAGTTACCCAAATGTTTCAAAAATCTTTTTAGGAAGATAAGACATAAATATCCTTCTACAAGAAACAAGTGTGGAAATGATACATTACTTACTTCAGGGTCCAGTCTGAGATGGAGCCATTCATCCAGCTTCAGTAGTGCCAAATCCGCTGTTGTTTTGTCCTCCATCTCACTATCACTGTTATCATTAGATATCCCATCTCCTGAATTAAATATATAAGATGCATTAACACTTCTATATTATTTCCACTTACATAAAAAAAAAACAAACACTACTGTAATTCCCAGAAATAAACCCATTTTCCTTCTAAATTTTATTTTCAAATGTAAACATTTGCAATATCACTTTTTATTTTTTGCAAGTACACCCCAGAGAAGTTTTTGCTTCAGCAAGCAGACCTCAAGTACCCAGACCTGCCGAGGGCTGTGCTATGTAAGCACTTGTATTGATGTGATCTGACTCACTCATGTACCTTCATCAACAAACCATTATCAAAATTCTGCCTGAAGCTGTTTGCAAAACCACACATTAAGCTATGATTTATTTCCTTGTAAACCAGCAGATTTAAAGACCCATTAAGGAATTTAAAAAAGGCATATATACATATGGCTGTTAAGTAGGATTCTAATTTTATTAAGCACAATTCTATCAGCATAAACATTATTTTAAAGTTAATAGTTTAAGAGCAAGACTTCAAAAGTAATTTGGACTCTGATTCAAACTGATATTTCTAGAGAACTGGCAGCAGGGCAGGATAGATTATTTTTGCTTCTATCCATAAAGCATTCCATTCAAATAAATAAAAAAAAAGGAAATTTCTATATACTTCCTATTACTTCTAATTAATACTATAGCTAATGGTCATTTATCAGTAGAAAATAATCTTTAAACTGCATGTTTCAGCTGGAAGGAATAAGAGTACTTGCCATATCGATAGTTTCTAAGTTATTACTCAGTTTGAATAACGTGGTTCAAAGTATCAAATAAACTAGCCTGTACACAAAACATACATACTACAGTTTTCAGCATTAGTACTGTCATTAGACATTTTGTTTGCGCTTTTACTTCATTACAAACTATACTGTAATTTCTGAGACTGCAGAACTATGTAAGTGTAGTTTACGGATATGAATCTGTAGGCATTCATAAAACTGAGACATTAATTACACAGCCTATAAACTATTATGGACAGCTACAGGAACTACAGCTTTGTCGTTTAAAGAATATGCCAGCATATGTATTAAATATTCCTGAAAAATACGCCTTCAGTTTCACACACAAGTATACGTCAATAAAAACATTCAAAATCCAAACCCCACTATACCTCGAAAGGACAAAGGTTCCTGTAAAGCATTACTTGGTAACCTGGCTGGTCCACAGAAGAGTGCCACAGTGACAGGTGTTACAACAGAACAGCACCGGATGTTTGCTATCCTGTGAGCTCTCGTCATTTCATCATATATAAGCCAGTCTGTAGGGAGTGCCTGAACGGCTGCAGCTTGCCCATTTGCTGGGGGAATCTGTGGAAGAGCAAATAAAACTAGGCTATTTTACTCTCTGTTTGTAATTAAAATAAAATTTTTATTTCTTATTTTAGATATGTAGAAAACATTTCTTATTTTAGACATGTAGAAATAAATACATAAATATTTATATACATATAAATAAAAAAGCAGGAGAGAATTCAACGAGACTCACAAATTATCCTACCAGTTTGAAACAAAATATTCTGTTTTAGAGAAGAATCTAAAAAAATCAGTTTCAGAGCAGAACTTTTTCCTGCTGTTATGAGCAGGGATTGTTACATTTTTAAAGCAGTTCCATAACTAGTTGGTTTTTTTCACCACTCTGTCTTGTTCCATCTAGAAGAAGGAGTAGCTGAAATAAGTTTTGATGAAAAAATATTGGAAAAATAAACCAACTCCAATTCTCTATTTTATCAACTGCCAGGAAAAATACTTTCTAAAAATGTAGTGTTTAATGCACATGCTGCTTTTGAAGTACTGACAGCTATGAAAAGACATTTCTAAAATGTTCAACAGAGTACAGTGCTCTTTTTTGTGAACTATAAATTAAAAGTCATTTTACCTTTCTATACTGAGGTTGACTAAGAACAGAGGTAGGGTGAAATCGCACTTTCTTCTCCTTTGGTCCAGTTAAAACCATGTTTTCTCTGTCTACATGCACTAGATTGGGATACATCCCAGCCACTAAGGCAGCTTTAACTACTGCCCAGTTTTCAGAGTTAGTATTAACATCTCTAATATCAGCTCCTCCTCTGGCTCTAACAAAACCTTAAGAAAGAAGAGGACAAAAATGTGTTATATTTTTTTTTCAACAGGAATTTGAAAAAAACCCATGAAATACAGTTTTTGATTTTTTCCACCACCCCCCAACCTTAACAGCACCAAGAAGCAACCATTATACTGAAATCCTTCTTGATAAGGGGTTTTACACTAACATAGAACAGAATTACTTTTTACAACACAAAGACATTTCCTATGGAAATAATTCATTATGATGTAAAAATTCAAGGAAATTATCTCAGACTGAGAGCCAGTGGCACGTGGAACAGTTAGGGCGCTTTCAGTTAGATGAGCTGCTCCCCAGCCATACTTCCTCACTCTAGCATCTGCACCATGCCCAGCATGAACATGTACTGATCTGTTTCAAATTAAGGAAGGAAAAGGACATCAGTGAACATTATTCTTGTCACAACTTGTATATACTTGTAGTAGGTATACTGTTGACTCCAAAACTATGTTAAATTTTTTTCTGAGCTATTTACCTGAGGCTCTAAGCTGGCCAAGCAACTGTGTTCTCATTCCTATGATGATTTCCATTGTGGCTTGAGACAGAAAGTTCTTTTCACAGAAGGCTCTCTCCCAGCCATCACTGCGTGCCTTTTGCCATGCCTGTAAATTTTTTTTTACATTTGCCTATTAATTTGATTAGCTAAAATAAAAAAATCCAGTTTTTTTTTTTAAAATTACATTTACATCAGTAAAATGAAGGCAAAAACCATTCTGAAAGAAAGGAAATGTATCACACTATTTTTTTTTTCTGGTTAAGTAAAGATTCTCTTTACCCATTCCCTAAATTAACATAATGATCATTATGTTACTATAAGATCACTATTTTAAGTTATCAATGTAGTAGGATACAAAGTGGCACCCTGTTGGAATGCTCAGAATTTAACCAGGTTTGAAAATATAATCAAAAAAGTGTTCCCTCACAAATTTATGGTCCCAATATACAGGAAAGCCATCAGGCAACAATAAAGTTTCTTCTCTAAGGAGTTAATCATAGTCTATCATTCTACATACAACTGATTAGTACATCATTTACTTTTATATGGGATCTATTGTGATTAGTACTCTTTCTGAAGATGAAATAATACCTGGAAAGCCCTGAGAAGCGCCATATGGTCACTAAATGTTCCTGCAGTAAAACGTTTTCTACACAGCATGGCTGCACGCTTTTGAGAGGCCAGTGCAGGTAGGACAAAAGGGTCTCGATATGCAAGAGTGCAAGCAATAGTAAGAATAGGATCCAGGCACTTCAAAACAACAGCACACAACACCATTTTACCAAGGTGTGGTTCTACTGGTAATTCAGTGAGATGATAACCAAGTTCAGTGAGATCTTCCCAAGGGTCCATGGCATCTATTGTCTGTTAAAAAAAAAAAAGGAGGGGGGGGAAGGAAGGCAAAAGTGGACAAAATTAATTTGCAATAAAAGCAGAAAGGATGTGAATACTGGACATTCACTGGATACTAAGAAAGCAAGATTTCTAAGCACACTCTTCCCTTAACCTGGAAAAATACACACACACACAATGAAAATACACAACACACAAGAACTCAAAACATCCTTAAGTAACTAAACAACAGTCTCAGTACAAACCATCTCAATAAGACATGTTGCCACACCACAAATACAGAATCAAATACAATTTCCATAAATACATTCCTGTGCTGACCTTAAGCATTTGCACAGCATTTCTCACAATTAAAGCAGGTGGAGGATCAGGAGCTTTCATAAGAAAGTCGACAATTGGAGAGTTAATTGGAGCCAGAAGTTTTGTGTGTAAACAAAGCTCCTGCAAGTTAAAAAAAACAAAAAAAGATTGGTAAGATGGGGGAGTGGGCAACATCACTTTTTTGGAGTAATAGAAGTTATAACTTCTAACTGAACATGCACCTGAAGTGGCATTCTTAGAAGTTCTGGAGTTTGAAATTCCAACATATTCTGAAATCGGAGCCTGCTGAAGAGACGAAAACAGACTCCGGGCTGACAGCGCCCAGCCCTTGAAAATAAAATATAGGAAGTTGTTGAAAATTAGAATTTCTTTTAAAAATAAAATTAAATTAAAAAAAAAAAAAACACACCACACACACAAACTTAGACTGGAAATGCTGAAGCAGGTCTATGAAAAAGGTAATTTTGTCATTACATGTAAGTCCCACACATGAGGTGAAAGTTTTCCAGTACATGGATTATTTTTGATAGTATGGGAATTTGTTACTGTAATTTTACCCTAACACTGGAAGATCTGAAGAAAAAAAAATAAGGCCTATCTAAAAATAAAGTGATGTGAGTTTTTTGCTAACCTAAGATCAATCCAAATTTCAACTGTCCTTTGCTGTAAGGAATATAAGTCGTAAACTTCATTTCTTCCTCTTCACATCCCCCAAACAGCTGGAAGTTACTCTGAGAGCAGAAGGTAGAACGAAGACCAAACAACTTGTGAGTGAGGGGCCAGAAACAGCAAATGCTCACATTCACACTCATATTCCTGCAGACTAATACCAGTATCTTATCACCAAACATAGGCATTTGTTGCTACATATCCTCTTAGGCCTCATCCAGGCTTGGAAAAAGTGTGATAAAGGCCTATTAATTCATGAATAGTTTGGAGAAGGTGAAAAAGGAATCATTGCTTCATGTCATGCCTAATATAGGGCTGAAGGGCCATCAATTAAAAACTAGCAATAGTCAACTCTGCCCACAGATAAGTTTCGAAACATCTTACTGGACACTGTGGCTGCTGGTCATGGGAGAAAGAGGAAGGAGAGTAAGTTCATGGGGGGAAAACAACCTAGACCTAGTGTAAGCTTGGCAAAACTACGGAGTGTCACTTTTCTACAACCTGGGAAATAACTCCAAGGAACTACATGCTGACGCACTTCTGCAAAGAAATAGCATTGGCCATTGTCCAACATGATATTGGACCAGGCTAGTAACTTTACACAGTGCGGCTGCTATTACGTTGCATAATTTATCGTTAACACATAGGACAGTGGATATTTGCAAAATAAAATTCAGTATGAAGCATTTATTACCTGCCTTTTCTCTGGATAGCACTGGCTTTTGAAATCCACACCATTTTTAGCATTGTAACACAACTTAGTGCATCAAAAGACTTCTATAAAAGCAAAGCAAGGAACATAGAAACAAGACTGAATAGGGTACATGAAATAAAAGTTAATAATGATTTAGATCAACAGAAGTTCTCTACAAAACTAATAATAAGCACCAGCAGTTTCTGGCACAAAGGTACATTCTAAAGTACTTAGTTTCAAGTGAATTTATGCTACAACCTTTGCAATATCTTTATGCTACACAGTTTTGTAAATTAAAGTTTCCAAGTCAATAGGTAATTGTAAGTCAATAAAAGACATGGATTGCGCTTTGTGGTATCAAAAACCAAGCAAAAATATGTTGTTATTATATGCAATACAGTGTTCCTCTTTGCCTCACTTGGAAATTATGTCCTTATTTTCCTGTAATTGATGCAAAATTACAAAAAATGTATTACCATGAGAACTTCAGAAATTTGGTGTGTGTATCTCCTATAAAACCCAATTTTATTTTATAAGCTAGGCCTTAAACTGCCTCATTGTCTCACTTTTCTTGAATAAGTAATTAGGGAATGGGCATTAAACACATCAAAACTAATCTAACACATCTCATGCATGTGTCTTGATCTAAATACAATAGCAGGATAAAGGGAACTCCCACTGTTCTGTAAATCTCAGGAAGATGGTGGTCTAAACTGATGGACCTGTTTTAAATATCAAACAGAAATACTGAATTAAAAAATATATATATATCAATATATCAACTTGCAGTGGTGTTTACAGGGTTTTTAAACAGCTGCCTATTTACCATTTTTGTCATAAAACTAATGGATGTTGAAAGTTCGCAGTGAGTCTTGTTGCTTTACGTGCACTAGCTCTCAGCCTACTATAAAAAAAAATAGTTCCCCAAAATTTATGTATTATGTATTTTAAAATAACACTAAGAAGTTTAATTGTCAAGGAAAGTTTAAGCCAACCGTACCTCTTTCATCTTGCCTGAGTCAATAACAAATACAACATCATTGACTGTTATGCTGGTTTCTGCAATATTAGTAGAAAGAATCTGCAATCAAAAGAAAACACAAACAACAAAAAAAAAAAAAACCAAACAACTATAGTAACTGCAAAAGCAAAGACAAAAGATCAATATAGTATCTCAAGAAGTCCTCTGATACTTGCTATTTTGCGGACGCCAGGAGGTGGACTTTTAAGCACCTTCTTCTGATCCAAAGTTTGCATATTTGAATGAAGCATGAAAACTTGGTATCTAATGCAAGACAAGGAGCACTTTTTAAGGATCTTTAAAAGAAACAATAAAAATGCACACAACCATAGAAACTAGAAGTTTTACCTGTGAGCATTATCAGCAAATCTCTTGTCATCAAAAAGAATACGGTCCCTCAGGCTAACTATCTCATCATATCCAGGAAGAAATATTAAAATTGCTCCTAAAAAAGAAGGTGGTTTGCAGAGTTAAACAGAAAATTTATTTCAAATACATGTCAGTACTGTGTATAGTAGCACTCAGAAGGTTTTTACCTATTTTGTACTACTGAAAAAAAGAGCAGAAACTGAAATTCAGAAGCTGAATCCACAGCAATTTATTGGCAGTGCGTGTATATACCTACCAGCTTCACAACTATGACAGATGTTATAAAGTAAGTGCATAATCAGGTCCAGATCCACTTTTTCGTCATCAAAACTGTGATGATAAGCTTTCAACAGTTCTCTGTCCTCGGTGCTAAGGTCACTACCACTTGTTTGGACCAGGGAACTTTCATCCAGATTTCCAGATTCCACTGAAGCACTAAAATACACAAATACACAGGCTGGAGTCAAGGTTATTTGCTTTGGGTTTGCATTCAGCCATCAATTCAAATTTAGATCAAGACCAACCAGACTATTTGTCTCTGCTTTTAATTTTAATGTGTAGCAGAACAGCAACTCCACAATATTTTACTGTCCAGTGATATAACTCAGGAAAGCATGCAACTTAAATTTTTTAGCATTAACTTTAATTCTATTATACTTTATTGAAACAGAACCATAAGCAAATGTTTCAGAATTTGAAATATAAAGACAACATATGTTTATCTCCTAAAGAAAAAATATTAAAAAGACATTTATTTTCAAAAAACTTCCCTACCATAACAGTGAAGCAGGTACTACACTAACAATGTAACTAAACTATGATAATGATATAACCAAACTATATAATCAAAAATTCTTGAATGGCCTAGTGTACATGTTAATCATATAATGTTTCTTTATTATGACTGTCATGTATCAACAGTATACAGATAAAAGCATACAGTACATTTGTTTCCAAAAGAAGCATCTGAAATGAAAGTGGTACATAGTATAGAATCAGTATCTCCTCTGCATATTTATTTAGAATAGAATAGAGTAGAATAGAATAGACTATTTGAGTTGGAACAGATCTACAACAATCATCTAGTTTAAGTTACTAAAATCACATCCTGTCTAGATATATAACCATGATAGGAATGTTCAATTCAATATGATAAACACAAATAATATAAAAGTAGTCCTATACCACTTGAACTATACTTCTCCTAGGAATGTGCAAATATAATCACTATGATACTGAATACAAAAAACTTTTTTAAATAACTATGTTTTCAAAATATTCCTATTCTCAAATAAATCTTGCTATTTAGGCCAAATTTTAAAGCATAAAAAGCTAAAAACTCTTCTAATTAAAATAAGGCAAAACAAAAAATCCCCCTCACCATGCTATAGAACTGTTTCTGCAAAGCAGTTGTAGCTTACCTGTACGACTCCAACAGGTCAACAACCTCTGTCTGTCCAAAGCGCTTAGCCCAGTCCAAAGCCGTCCTGAAAGATTACATAAAAATCTTTATTAATTTCTCACTTCAAAAGATACATGTGAATAGCACATTACATGAGGCAATGACTGACACTGCACTTTTCTATCAATTTCTGCTTTATTGTTAAATCAGTGACATTATTGCTGGATCTGTAAAGTGTATGAACAAGTGTGATAGCTACATGATTTTTAGATAACTGCAATTATTTAGCAAGGAAGAACCCTAGTTTTACATAGAAGCACATGCAAACATGCAGAAAGAAATAAGGAAGAATGTGCCATTCCTTCAAAAAACCACACATTAATGTGCATACATATCTGTATGTCTTTTTGCAGGACCTTTTTACTAGCCCCTTCAAATCATCCTGAGAAGTCACACCATTTTTCTCCAAAATGCGTGAAAACATTGGGCTTTCTGATGTCTTAGGGAAGTTGCCCTCTTAACAATGCAGTTCACTCTGTTCTCCTTTTAAACTGCATTGTTTCAAGTGGTAGTACTAAATATCAGACCCCTGAAACCCTAATTCTTATCTTTCATTATTACGATTATTTATTATATGTTTATATGAAGACACAATTCAAGGCCACAAAACTCTGAATTTTTACAGATTCAAAAATATTTTTACACGATACAACATATTTACAGATATAACACAGCAAAGATCTTTGCACCCGTAACACGTTTTTAAAATTCTATATAGGTGACTCTCTTAAAATAAGAATCACCAAACATTTTGGGCCTAATTCAATCAACCCAGCAAAAAAGATTCCAGTTTTTCTTCTAAACAGTGTTAAATCAGGCTCGTTGAAACCAACAGCATATATCCCATATTTGAGATCGTTTTCTGTAAAATCTAAATTGAGTTCTTAATTAAGCAATGTGACGAACAGAAGTTAGAAATTGTTCAGACTGCCAAAACCTATGGTTACAGTTGTCTAGTAAGTTAGAAACTTCTATAACATCTAATCTAGTTAACTTTCTCATTTTTATATTGACAAATAAATCTATCTTTCAGTTTATTTGTGTGTTTTTACCAGCCATTGGATGATTTGCAGTGGATACTTGCTCCCATACTGATCAGTTGTTCCACTTGACTCAGAAAGCCCCTCCCTGAAGCAATCATTAGTGCAGTTGCACTGGTTTCACTGTGTCTGTAATCCACTGAGAAGTAAAAAAAAATAATCAGCAAGACCAATACAAACATTATTCTTTCATCTAAATGTAGTATGAACATGACTTTCAAAACACAGCCCAAAGAGAATTTATTTCTTCACTTACTCCCACCAGTCAGTTCATGTGAATTTATCGCTATTTTAGAAACACATACAACATCTGACAATACTTCAAAACAAATGCAACACACAAATTGCTACAAAACTCATCAATTCTGCCATCACTATTAATTTTCGCAATACGCATCAGAATTCAAATTTGCAATAAAGTACCCACAGAAATTCAAGAAAAAAACACCACAAAATGACTTATGTAGTAAGATGGGAAACTTACCACTGACATTTTCAGTTAAAATGAGATGGAACACTTGAGCAAAGGAATCAATATCTTTATGCAACCAAATGTCAGAAAGACAAGAATCCATTTCTTTTATTAGCCACGGCTCAAGGCAATTCGCATCTTTTTCAGTCTAAAGAGAAAAAATAGTATTGAATGATTAATCTCTTCAAAAAGTTGTCTTTACTCCCATATATTAGACATAAAGAATTTTAAGTTAGTTTTCAAAGTAACAACCAGAAATACAGCATTCAGATATCAGTTAAAGCATTTATTGTATCATATGCATGTATTTTAAACAATGGCAGTCTAGCCATTTGATCGAAACAAAAGTTACGTACAGCCATCATAACTGAAAAGCACACTTCAGCTAGAGTAGTTCACGCTAACAAAAAAAAAAAAAGAGTTTTAAAATATGTTGATATCCTTCTAGAAACTGTACAGGATTAACATCTTCAGAAAACAGCTTTTAAATGAGTAGTAATAATATAACACAAACTTAAATAACTCTTCCAACAAAAGAAAATACTTACCAGTTGATTAAATACTGTGTCACCACCATCATCCAACAGGTTATCCTCTACAGTTGCACTTGGGACAGATCTTTCCCTCTGAGATTCCAGTTTGCTATTATTTTCTTGAGCAGAACACCACTCGGTAAGACTGCTTTGCTGTTTCTCTTCTAGAATTGATAGAGTATTTCCAAAAAAAGTTTTACAGCCATCCTAATTATACGTTGTTTTCAGTTACAAAAAATCGTTCCATCAAGTCACAAAGTTTTATCTATTCAATCTCTTTTATTTAATCTAGAATGCTGTTACCAGCCCGATATAAAATCCATGATTAAGGGCACCCAAAGTAGAGCATTGCAAACATCTGCTATAAGAACAAGGTAAAAAATACCATTTGGGTGCTTAAGTCCCCTGTCTCCCGTATTCCAACTTACTGTATTCCAATGAGCTTCCTAAGTATTTTCTATACAAATCTCAGTCCAGATCTTTCTCCAGAAATGAAATACTGAAGGTGATATAGCTCCTGCACATAACAACTAATTTTTGCATACATGTAGAAGAAACAGTAGAAGACACCAGTGTCTTAACTGAACTTTTCTATCCAGAATGATCAGAGCCGAGCACCATGACTGCATGTTATAGCTTTGGGGTTTGCCTTTGTTTTTTTTAAATACACACTAGGATCATTGCTTTCAGTTGTCAGGAAAACTTCTCAAATAATATATCTACTCAATCAATTGAAAAATATCTATATTTATTTCAAATGTGTTAATGCTTCTGGACTATAGATATTAAATATATCCGTGTCTGAAGAATGCAGTGAAAAATGTTACTAATAGGAACCACTTCTGTGAAGGATGTACAAAATCCTAACTTACATCCAAAAGTCAGCACATAGTACCTTCTCCTTCTATAGTTTTCCTGTGGACAAAGCCCCCAGTTATATGCAATTCTATTCCATAATGTCTGGAAAAAATATAACATTTATCAACTGAAAGCAAAAAGAATGCAAACATTGAAAGAAAGTGAAAATATATATTTTTTTAAAGTTACATAGTCAACTTCAATAATGTAAACACTGAGAGTTTAAAGACACTTGCTGTCATCTAATCATGTCTCATTTAATATTCTGTCTTTGGAATTTTAACAGAGAATCCAATGAAACTCATTGCCAACCCTAACAATTAAGAAGTCCACCAACCTCTCTGTTTCTCTTTTTTGTACTTCACCATTTCTTTGTTTGTATACCCAGTGCTTCGTAAAATGTCCTCCAAAAACATCTCTTTAACTTCAAAAGGTCTTCCTTGTACTGAAAGTATAAACAATTCATAAAATATTAGATAGTCCCTAGCTTCACTCATAATTGTAATTTTTAAACATTTTGTGGACACAAAAGTGAGTTAAAAATTATCAGGATCTGATTAAGGAATTATTACTTTCCTTGAAAAATCCTGTAAGAGTAACATCACTGGAATTTATTTCTTAAGATTACTGGGCTGCAAAAAAAACCAATATTTCAAAAAGGAAACGCCAGCTTGTTTCTTATTAGTCTCTTCAATTCTATTGAAGTGTTACAGCAAGAGATGAACATGACTGACAGTTATTCACTGCAATTTTATTAAAATGAAAAAAAGAAAACAGCCATTTTTGTTTAGGGCTACAGAAAAGAATTCACTGTGTAACACTGCCACACAGATTACAAAATGTAACAGCAACTAATACAGCTTTAGTGCAACATCCTACAAGCATATTGCCACATTTCTATTAAATTACTTTTCTCTCAATTTTCTCAATCACTTCAGCCAAAATTGAATTTCTTTCCTATTTCCTGATAAATGAGACATCCCAAATGGTCTTTATCTCCTAACCATTAACTCTGATTTCTTTTGCAATATCGCTGTTTTCTAGACTTTATTTATGGACATTAAAGGTTCTTTTTCACATAAGAAGTGACACACCTAGATTTTAATTTCTGGTTCCTTAGCAGACATTTGCCATAGCTGAGTTTAAATCACCAAGAACCTTTGTCTTCTTCAGAAAGAACAAGCTACAAATCACATACTTTTCAGAGCTGTCATGGAGGAATTCTTCCAACAATGGTCACAAACTCAGGAACCCACAACTACAGAATGTTGGTTTCTGTGGTCAGGATTTTGTCAGCTGTATTGTTAAAGGAGGATCAAAACTTTTCATGACATGAACAGACAAAAGTATCTAAACCCTCTTTCAATTCCTAAATTCGCAAAAATGGAAAAAGGAAATTTCTTTTCAACTGTGATTAGCCTGCGAAGCCTAGTATGTGATAACAGTATAACCAGTGAGGTAAACTAGAGAAAGAGACCATATCAGAATTTCCTGAATAAACATATTGATCTAAATAAGCAGAAAGCTACAAGAAGAGTAAACTGGAAAGCCACACAACAATTATAACTGGTTTCCCCTATCAAAAAAAAAAGTTTAGAAAACACTGAAATCGTGCAATTTCCAAATTCCTGCCTCCAACGAGTTGCAAGCCTTGCAATTCAGAACTGGGAACTAGAAATAAACATTTCTACCTGAAAGAAAAATAGCTTTATTTTTTAGAAGCGTTCACTAAAATAAACCAATGATTTGTAGACAAGAATCTTAAGAAAGTGATCCTACACATGTCCTGGGACCGTTGAGCATCTTAGGAAAAGGCTGACATGCAGAACGTGTACTGGGCTGTTCTGAAAAGAAAGCATTTCTCTTAAAAGCTTCTTTTCAAAACACCTTATACTTAGACATCATTGTTGAAAAAGGAAGAGGATTGCAAGGTGTCAGTGGAGGTTACCCATGCAGTAAACTTTCCATCAAGGAGGCTGAAGAGAAAAAGATTTAAAAAGCATCTCCCACACATCTACATTTTACCTCTATTAAAGATCAAATGAAATTAAACCAGTAATAGTGGCTTCTTTGCCTTTGAATGTAATCTAACTGCAGATTACTGAGCCTGAACATGTTAATATAGATTGCCATGTGCCTTCTCAATGTTTACCTAGATGAACAGCCAATACTTTCCTTTAAAATAAAGAATCATACGATTAAAACATGAAAACCCAATTTTCCTAGGACTGTATTTCTGAAGGGATCAGGCCCAGTTATCTGTGTGTTATCCAGTAATCAGTATCAATCTCTGTGAGGCCTGAAGAACTAGAATCTACTAGAATGAATTAATATAAAACACACTCTTGTACATCGTGGGGTCTGTATCACCATGGAGATGAGCACTTTAAGATGTTTTCCTGATTCTTGAATTGAACACAGTGGAGGTGAGGACATCCCTGCACTTACAGAACTCCCTGTTTGCACTTTACTCTGAAGTAGGTGCAAGTAGTTAGGAAACAACAAAAATAAACAAACAAAGGACAAGCATTGCTGTAACTCAGTGTGTTTATCACTTTCCCTTACTCAGAATGGTTTGCTATAGTTGAATAAGATCTGTAAGTCCTAGGGCAGGTATACTCAGCTTTAAGAGTTACGTAAATACTTACTGTGTATTACTGGGCAACTTCCAAAATACTTAATAAAGAGATTTGCATCTAGGGCAGCACTAGAAATAATTAGTTTTAACTTAGTCTGTTTTTGCAATACATCTCTCAGTTTTATTAACAAGAAGTCACTGAACCTATCCCTCTCATGTACTTCATCCTATAACAAAAGGGAAAAAAAGAAAAAAAAACAGATAAACATCACAGATCCAAGATTATAACTTTTCACAAATATGAAGATTTTAAAAAACTAAAATATATAATTTGCTGATACATTACAAACACACTAAAACATGTACATCTAGTTTAAGTAGGGACTTTTTTAAAAACTATTCAAAAGTCAAAAAATATTTCAAGAAGTTTTATAAAAATATGAAAGCATACTGCCTTGCTAATGCACAAACCACATATACCTTGATTTCAGAAGTTAAAGTGAATTTCTGAAACTTTTCTAATGCTTATATTTGAATCTCAATTTCAAGACAGTGACACAAATTGCAAATTTTAGTGAATTCTCACTTCACAATTGACAAATATTTAAAGAAATGTATGATATCACATAATCAGAAAAAAGTTAGACTGCTTAGATCCATTAAGTCATGCACAAAGCTTATCATCAATTATGGCACATGACAGATCAGAACAATCAGCTTTGTGGGTGTCTTCCATTCTGTTTTATATTACAAACTTACGAAGTAGGGACCCAAACACAACATTTTTAGTCCAAAAACATATAAATAATTCTCACACTTTTTTCCATTTTGATAAACAGGCAGGCATCTAAAATTACCACGAATTTTTCTGTCTTCAGCAGTGGAGAAATTAATCTTGCAATAACCACTCTAGTTCCTCTGACTTATCAAACTCCACAATACAAATATTCACATAATCATAAATGAACACACCTATTTGCTGGAAATTAGCCTACTTATTAACTTGAAAACATTTGGGCAAACAAATGGACTGCATACCTAGTATTACTGTAACAAACACATGATACAAGAAGTTCTGACACACTCACACTGAATCATATCTACATAAGCCTCCTAAGGATGTTCTGCTTTCTGATAAAAGTTCCAAAAAATTTAGAGCTCTGGCCTCCACAACTGTGTCATGATTCCAAAATTAATTCTTGTTATGAACCTAAAATAACATACTTCTACCAAAAAACTACTAAAAAATGCCCATGCTACAATGAAGACTCAGTAAGTCCTTAACATTAATTCAGGTTCTAAACAAACAAGAACTAAAAGCTCAGCAAATTAATGAAGAAAACCAGGATCTGATCTTCCGATTAACAAATAATACATGTTGCTCCACGTCACATGAAATAGAATAGGACTCTTACCACAATAACATGTGTCACTGTTGACAGAGTGCTGTCTCCTGCCATTAGCGTGCGAAGCAGTATGCCATTAGTGCAAAATGTTAACAGTGTCTTTGGTGAAACCCTATGAACAGCACATAAAGATACTTCAGTCTTCTGCACCATTTAAATGCATGCTCGTTTGCCACTACTTACTGAAAATTAAAGGATTAAACAGCTGCTCACCATAAGTGGAATTAGATTACAGTTCTCTCACCAAAGAATCTATGTGTACTATTTGTTTTTAAGCTATGCTTATTCCCAGAGAGCTCCTAAGGAGTCTTAGTGCTTATGCTCTAAAATAAGCATCTTAGCGCTTAAAACTCTAAGACTTAGACAGTTAGTCTTCAGACAATGGATTAATTAACAAAGTGAGATTCAAATTTATATAAATAAATAAATAAGCAATTGAAACAGGACCTCGAGAACCTCTCCATGTTGTTTAATTTACTGGAAATTCAGTGTGGGCTGCTTTGGAAGAACAGGTTCCAATTCTTCAGCATAGGATTGCATACAGTCTTTCCATTTGCCTATGCTTGACTGAATCACAAAGAAATCAGCTGATCCTTTCCAAATGCTTTAACTTTTCAAGAATTTAAAAATCTATAAAAGTTACTATTCTAGTACCTGTGGCAGAGTTAGATGTGCAAGTAAAACGAGAAATTGCCACTACTTTCTCCAGCACTGCCACCTTAAGTGATGAAAAGTTCCTTTGTAGAGTACAGTTCCTTTCTGGAAGACTGAGCTCACTAGTTATCATATGTGTATTCCTTTCCAAGTTTGGAATTCATCCCTCCTTTGAAAAATCCTCCTATATATGAAATTGAAGTAACACATCCAAGATGAAAATGTTTTACTTTATCCATCTCTCCTCTTCTTCATCAGCCTTCTATAAATCATCAGTCTATCAGTTAATAAAACTTAAAAAAATAGACTCATGTGTTACTGTAAACACCTCTGTCCCCCATCTTTTTTTGCCCAGTTACATTGCAAATCCAGAAGCAGGATTTTCCACAGTTTTGAAGGATTCTTCCATTTTGATTTGAACTGTACTTTCTTATTCTTCAGCCAGCATAGTACTTCCACGCATTAATCATCCACCTTATTTGCAATTCATCTTTACCAGCTCTTTCAATCACTTAATAGCTTTGAACTTTTGTACATATATTCAAATTCTTCTTTAACTTCTCTTTGTTGTTCAAGTGCATTCATTTTCATTAGCAATGTGATATCTTCATCCATATAAGCAACATAACCAGCTATACCTTTTACCATCTTCTTCTCACCCATATTCCAACTGCTGCCCATTTCTGGATATCACACTATCTACACAGTTCAAAGAACCTAGAAACCACACAGAACCTTTAGACTTTCATCCATTCCTCCTCTGCTTTAGGAACAAATTCTTCAAGTGACCTAGAAATCTCTACTTTGTATCTCTTCACACTTTAAGCATAAAAGCTGAAACAGCAAATTTAACCTAAACCAGATTGATAAATAATGCTCAACTTCATTGCAACTTATTTGCAAATTTCGGGTTTTTTCCTTCTATGTCCCCTACCAACCCTCACTATGTAGCACTTGTTACAGCATGCTGGTCTTCCTACCTATCTTCAAAGCTTGCAGAACTTTTGGATCTATACATGTTAAAAGTAAAGGTAAAAAAAAAAAGAAAGAGAGGGAAGTGTAGACTTGATCTGAAAATGAGACAAGTAATTCCATATACACACCTCCAAGCAGAAATCAAGAGAAAGTATCCGCAAATCACTTTTGTAAGACAACTTACTACATGAAACTGCAAAATACAGGAGAAAAACCTCTCTTTTTCACTTTTAAATACTCCATTAACTGAAATAACATATCCTACCTATACCTTACATACTGAGCTTTTACTAGGCTGTAGCCCAAATGTACTGTAGTTTAAATGTACAAAACATTAAAGATACCAACACAAGATCAATTGATTTTAATAAATATCATTAGTACCTGCTTTCTAATCGGATCTGATAACCAATTGTCTGGCCAATCTTTTCTCTTCTTTCTGCTGCCACTCTTTCAGCCACAGCAACAGCTGCCAAACGCCTTGGCTGAGTGCAAAATATACGACAGGGAGTTCCATTTTTGTAACAGTCATCAAGAAGGAATTGAGGGATCTGTAAAGAAGTATTTTAAACTTATTTTTTAGTTTGAGAAAGTCATAGTTTTTTTTACCACAGTGAAACAATTTAACTATGTCTCAACAGGTTGCAAAAGGATTCACAATAGGATTACCATTGCAAACATAGTTGAATGGGCAGAAAGACAGCAAAAATTAATTTCTTATTTTAAGTTTAACGTGTTTCAAAAAAAAAATTTTTTTCTCTCTCCTACTTCACAGAAATCTATAAAAAAATACCTGCAGATAATTTCATTTTAACATAATAATATTCTACTCTAGAACTAGATTTACACAAAATCATAGTTACTTTCCCTTCAATATTTTAAAAGAAAAACTAGTATGTATCAGAAAAGCGTGCAGACCCATTTATGCTTTTAGTATCTGCTAGCTTAGTATTTCAAAAGCAAGGAAGTGAATTAGAACACAAAATTTTCAACTATATAGGAAAAGCCTTAAAACTAGTACAAAGAAATCTCTTACTGCATAAATATTACAAAATTGGCATTAGTTCTGTATAAATACTTTTATCTTTTTTATTTCATTAATGAAACATACTTGAGTAGTTTTTCCTGATCCAGTCTCTCCCACAATCAAAACAACTTTATTGTCCTTTATTATTTTGACAATTTCTTCCTGTTTTTCAAAAACTGGGAGTGATTGCCTGAAGGAATCAAACTCTGATTCCCCTCTTTTCACTGGAACCTGCGGGACACCATTGTTAAGTCGTCCACTTGTCTTGTTCACTTCTCTGTTTTCTGTGAAGAGAAGTTAACAATTTACTTGGACAAATATAAAAGAACATCTCTAAAACATTGCTTAAAAATTTTACTTAAAAATCAACATTCCTGACTTCATATGCATCCCTCTAGATAAAATGACAAACCCATAACATTCATAGTAATGCATCCTGTTATGATTCTTGAAATAAATATTCCTCAAAAGACTTATTACTTTCATAGATACTTTGAACAAAAACAGGCTATCCCAGTGCATTGCTCCACGTCAAAAAAAGTCATGAAAAGCAAGAAGAGAAACAGAAACTAAATCCGAGAAAAGCAGCCTGGCATATTTTCTTGGTCTTTGTATCATGTTTCCACATTCACATGTTGACCATTTGTCTAGAAATACTCACTATATAGATAAACCTTTAAGTTACTCCAAACTGACAAGCATGGCTTCTGACAAAAAGGTAACTTTACTGTGATTCATATGTCTTCTTTCACAACCTCCCTGGTCTTTCATGACCTCCTTTCGGTCAGTCTTATGTAACCTAATGCTCCAGTCCATAAGGTTTGTCTTACGTTACACAAATGTGTACCATGCTGTATCTAGACCCCTGGACAGTCTCATGTATTAGAAAGCAACGTATAAGTACCCAAAGAACCTGCACACATCTTCTGAGGAGACTACTTAAAATTGAGCACTGTGAATATATATATTCTATAATTCTTTAGTAATTGTTTTCCAGAAGAATTAAAAGCTTGCTCTAAACTCAATTATACATATTTAATGTGAATAACAGATTAATATATTAAATTACAAACACTGTCTTACCAAAGCAGTCATGGTCTAACACATTAAAAGAGCCAAAAAACATTATGGAGATGTAAAGAAAGATTAATTTTACACTATTCATTAGTTTATGTCTTACATTCCAAAGGAATTGCTTTTCAGTACTTTTATTATAGCTTCCCTCTGTTTATTGAACAATACTATGAAACAACTGAACAATTGAAAACTAAAAAGGAAGTGCTTAAAGCATGAACCATCATAAATCAGAAATATCCAATGAAACAAGGCCTACTGGTACAAGTATTTTCTGTGCACTACGCCCA
This sequence comes from Tringa tobata, assembly GCA_033628505.1. NCBI lineage: Eukaryota > Metazoa > Chordata > Aves > Charadriiformes > Scolopacidae > Tringa > Tringa tobata. The sequence continues at coordinate 6,222,159 of JAHREE010000495.1, forward strand.
ACTTTCCACACAGAAACAGAACATAACTCTCATGCTCACAACCGTTAAAGCAATAATCTTGTTTGAAACATTGCTTAATAAAACCCGCAACATATTAGAAGTTTGTCTTCCAGTGAACTGTTTTATTCTAGAAAACAAGAAGTCTACACAGCAGTATCTTAGGGACCACGTATATTTTAGAAAACGACAAAACAGAACAAAATGTCTTGTTTTATCAAGAACCAGAATTTCTGTAAGTAAAACAGCTAGCCTCGTTTTCTCATAAGGGTGTTCTTATACAGCAGTCATGGTAACGCTTCTATCTTCAATCTCACATCATGGAACTTGTAGGAACATTTCAGAAATGTGGAACATTTCAGAAATGCATTACATTTCAGAAATGTACTTCCAAATAGATTTGGTTGGAACTGGCTCAAAGATTCAAAAGTAACTTGGCACAAGGGACACACTGGAATGTGGGTGACATGACTGCCTAAGCTCCTCATGACACCATTTTATCTTGTTTCCTCATGGCCCTGTATTAACAATTAAAAGTCAAGAAAATTAATGGGTTGGTTTGGGAGGGAGGGTGTCTGTTGGTACAAGAGAAGAAGACAGAAAAGAAAGGTTTTTGTTTTGTGGTTGGGCTGTGGATGGGTTTTTTTGGTTTTAAGCAGTGTTGATTCGTAACCCTGTATCAGAAGACTCACTGAACATACCAGACTCAACTGCGCATGCACTTCCTCGCTCCGTCTTTGGCAGAAGTTCTGTTCGTTCTTTATTTGTGACAGGAAATCTCTGAATTAAACTCCGAACAGCATGTTTCGTACTGGGAGCCAAGCAACAAGTCATTACCGCATGTGTTAGTTCTGATCCATCCTTCTTCCTTACAGTCAGGTATCGATTTGCTCCTTTTCTGGGAGAAAAAGAAAAATACCTATTTAAGGAGTAAGAAACCTTTATTCCTCTATCTAATGATCTTTGACCATAATTCTTTCAAGATGGCTGTCTGATTATTTTCAAACATAATAACTAGAAACTTCCAAACAATGTCTGGCGTAGCACAATGCACACCAAAGTAACAGAAGCATCCACAATATCCACCATCCTCTATTCATATGAAGTTGTACAGCACAGATACTGCAGATTTGGGATGACTATATCCAGAACAACCCTCCATAATGTAACACTGTTCTCCTACCTTTCTGTAAAGATCTATCACTACCTTTGCTTTCAAAAGACAGCCAGCTCCACTAATCACTCTATCAATCAATAATGAAAGGTATTACACAAAACTGATTTCTAGACTAATTTAAGAGATTTAGAGTTTAAAAATCAAGTAACAGACATAACAGTCAAACAATCAGCCTCCTAGTGATATTCCAAGACTTAACAAAATCCAGTAAAACAAATTACATTCCCAGGATGCTTAATATCAAAGATTTGCAATGTAGAATTAGAGCCAAAACACCTAATCATAACACTGCATTTCTTCTCAGACTGAACAGTGATACTAAAATGCAAAGACCTGCTGTAAATATGTTTGAAACTGAACTAATCATAGAATGGTTAGAGCTGGAAGCGACCTTAAAGATCATCCAGTTCTAACCCTGCCACCATAGGCAGTTCCTCATTCTCCCAGCCCCTGCCTTTGCCATCTGTAACTTGGGCAGTGTGGCTAGAGCACTTGCTGGTGAAGACTGATGCAAAAAAAGTCATTGAGCACCGCAGCCTTCTCCATATCCCAGGTAACCACGTCTCCTGTTTCTTTCCAGAGAGGGCCTACATTTTCCCAACTCTTCCTTTTATCACTGACGTACCTGTAGAAGCTTTTCTTGTTGCCCTTGACGTCCCTGGCCAGATTTAACTCTACCTGGGCTTTAGCTCTCCTAACCTGATCCCTGGCTGCTTGGACAATTTTTCTGTATTCCTCCTAGGCTACCTGTCCATGCCTCCACCCTCTGTAGTCATCCCTTACTTATCCACTTTATGCAACAGGCACAGATACAGTAATGAATATTGACATTAAAATTATACTCTACCTAGAAACTCAATGATGAAAGCCAATCATGATCAAGCTTTTGAAGACTAATTATTTCTAAAGCATTTTTGCAAGCACAAATACAGAGGAAATCGGGGGAGACTAAACAAGCATAAAACATTTTAATTTATTTTAAAAGGAAATCTATGTTTCTTAAATGTGCAATGTACAAAAAAAAAAAGATACACTTCATGTCTTCTCAAATGAATACTCCCTTTTCCTCAGCTGTTTAAATTTCAGTTCAACTAGTCACCAAGCTTCATGTCACTCCAAACATTCCACATTTAAAAAGAAAAAAAAAAAAACACAAAACAAAATCAGGGAATGGTTGTCCCACTCTACATTGCACTGGTACAGCCCCCCTTTGGGCACTGTGTGCACTTCTGGGTGCCTCAATATAAGATGGACATCAAACTATAGGACTGTGTCCAGAGGAGAGCAAGCAAGATAGTGAAAGGCCTCAAGGGCAGGAGTTATGAGGAGTGGCTGAGGTCACTTGGGCCGTTCAGCCTGGAGAAGAGAAGGCTGAGGGGGGACCTCATTGCAGTCTACAATTTCCTCAAGGGAGGCAGTGGAGGGGGAGGCACTGATCTCTCTCTGGCAACCAGCAATAGAACATGGGGAAATGGAATGAAGTTGCATCAGGAGAAGTTCAGATTGGACAGTAGGAAAAGGTTCTTCACTGAGAGGGTGGTTGGTCACTTGGAGCAGAGTCACCAGGGAAGTGGTCACAGCATCAAGCCTGTCAGAGTCCAAGGAGCATCTGGACAGCACTGCTAGTGATATGATTAAAGTTTTAGGCAGTCCAGCAAGGAGTTGGACTTGATCCTTATGGGTCGCTTACAACTTGAGATATTCTATGATTCTATGAAAACAACTACCAAAAATGTCACAGAATCTACTAGGCAGCCACTGGGAGACACTTTCAAAGTTCTACAAAGAATCAACAAGGATTCACACAGGGTTTACCACCTACAGCTAAGCACAGGCACCGTACAGCACAGGCACTGACACAACCCAAGCATGTTCTGGCTAACGGTTTGCGCACATCTGACAAGCCTTTCTAACATTCTATGTTCCCAAAATATGATGCAGATATACAAGTTCAGCCAAATTTATTGCCTTGGGCACCTGTGCAAAAATCAGCTATATCATCCCAAGACTGGAAGCGTAACTTAACTTGAAGACCACACTATGCTTGAATAAGATCTCCTGAAACCAAGCTACATGTTCAACACAATCAGTGCTGAATAGAACCTACTCCCTGCTTAATTATAGATCAGAGAACTAGCGTTTTAAACTACTTTTGCAAGAACCACGAGGAACAGCATGCGGGTAGTTTTACAACAGTCCTCACACATACGTTATGCATCTATCTGGGTTTTTCCTGTAACTTTCCCTTTCCTTTTGCCACCTGAAGTCCCAAAGGAGCTGGATTCTCAGCTTTCACACAAGCTCATCAGGTCATTAAACAGGAGGTTTCTCTTCAAAGGGAAGAGCAGAGAGAAAGGAACACCACCATACCTGCACATGAACACTCTTCTCTTGCACTTCGCAACAGAAGCACTCTTTTGGACTTGCTACTCTAGGGTACATTTTATCTGTCAAGGTATGAGATTCTATGCAAAGCCCTTGGGCACACAATAGTGTATGAAAAATAGAACAGATCTTGGTGAGAATTCTTTTTTATGGACCCACAAAATTTATGAAACAGTGTAAGGGCAAGCTATCTCAAACTAAGAACGTCGCAAGTTTTTTTTAAGTAGATATAAAGCAAAGCACGAAGACACTTATTTTTATCTTAATTTTTAAACTTTTTTTCTCTAGTACTAGGCCCTGCAACAGTGCAGGATATGCTAAAAACAGATCGTTTTAACACTAGTCATGAAATCCCCTTCATTTGCACCAAAAAAAAAAAAAATTAGACTCCAACTTACCCTTTACTTTTAGATATCAGTCCAAGAGACTGACAGAGACGGTGAACAAATGCTCTTTCAGTACTAGTGAAAGAAGAAGGAAATTCCATTTCTAGAAAGATATTGAAAAAAAACAAACATAACAATGCAACATGCAGGCTTCTTAACATATCACCTCGACGTTACACAATTTTCAGCCCCCAAAGCTATCACGTTCTGCCGTGAACAACGGGACTAATGGCAGCGTAAGCAACGCAGGGTGCGGCAGCAAGCCATTCCATTCGGGCAGAAAAGCCCTGAGGAGAGATGCTTCTGCTGGTGAACCCATGAAGAGCCTCCGGGCCCAGCAGCCTGTCAGTCCCGCTGCGGGCGGCGCCTCCCCCCGCCGCCACCGGCCCG
>JAHREE010000495.1:6226712-6237859 GCA_033628505.1 Tringa tobata
GGAGGAGCGGGGCCGGGCTGGCGCAGCGTGGTGACGTCAATGCGCGAGGGACGGAGCCAGTCGCGCGGCGGCGGCGCGGGCCGCGGCACGCGTCTCCTCAGGGCCGGCGGGCGGCGGCAGCGGGGCCCACGGGTGGCGGTGGGATAGGGCTTCCTCGGACTTTCGAGGTCCTGTTGGAGGGAGGCGGCGCCGCCTTGACGGCAGAGGGGGTCGGAGGGGTATTTTCCGTCACATACTCTTGGAGCAGTTACACCTTCCGCCCCTGGAAGCGTTCAAGGCCAGGCTGGATGGGGCTTTGAGCAACCTGGACTAGTGGGAGGTGTCCCTGCCTGTGGCAAGGGGGTTGGAACTCGATGACCTTTAACGTCCCTTCCAACTCTTAACCATTCGGTGATTCTGTAATTAACACAAGAAATGGCGTGGGAGGGGCGGCGTGTTGTCACGCAGTTGTCAGCGCTATCGCTTTGGTGAATTAGGAAGCTGAGGAATGACACCTGCCTCCCTCACCTGGGAGGGGTGGCCAACATGATCTCTGCTGATGTCCAAAAGTACCGTTAACAGTGGGGTGGTTAAATACCCCACCGGTATTTAATACCAGCTAAATGCAAAACTGTATTATAAATCGAAGGAAATTGTGGGATTTTTTTCCATTAGACTGTTAAAGTGTGTATCACTGAAATAGCGTACAAGTGCTAGTGGCTAAAAAAAGCAGCACTGGTATCTGGTCATAAATTATGTAGTCAAATGACATTAAATGCAGGTGAGTAAGCTTAGAGCATTCCTCAGCCTCTTCACTGTAAAGTATTACTTGACCTCAATTTTGTAAAATGCAAGTAATTTTTCAAGATGGCACTCCAAGGGGAAGTTGTCCAGCCATTTAGCATCATGGGAGATTTGTTGGTGTCTTGAGTATTCTTTAGATCAGTAAATTACCCTTTGGCTGAAACAATCATCTTTTCCCGCTGTCCTTTGACTCCATGCTGAGGATATGGAAAAATAAAAAACCAACTTCTTGGACATGATGGAGGATTAGTTATTGAAGGTTGGTACTTGGAAACATCATTCAGTTAGAAGAAGAACACTTTGAAGAAGAGTATGCTACTCCTCAAATGTCAACTTCAGTGGAGAATTAAATAAATAGCGAATAAGCACTGACTAAAAAATACCTTTTAAGAGACCACTATCAAAGCTGTATACAAAGCTCACTTCAGCATAATTCTGCACTGAGAAGTAGCACTGGAGCTAAAGATTTGATCTGTTGTAAGGTTTTGCTTTTTAAATTTTCTCATTTTTTAAGTTCAACTACCTCCCTATACATCTTCAACCAAAGTACTTAATGCTACTTTCCTATGGCTGTTTCTTTGACATTCAGTACTATCATGTTACAGCACATCACATTTATAATGAAAACTTAAACTCTTCAGCTTAACAAGATACAGATTCCTCTTACCTTCCTTAGTGTCAACAGTGATAAATGAGAGACCGTAACTCATCTCAAAGAGTCAGATCAAAAATCTTTCATTATGAACCCAGATCTGTTACGAGGAAGAGAGGAAGGGAGGAAGGAGGGGAGGGAGGGAGGAAGGAATCATGTTTGTATACTCCTGCTGGAAAATAAAGCTGCAGCCTGAATTCACAGCTAGTGTAACTCTGTTCACGGTGTTGCACTACAGGTTATTCTGGCTCCAGGAGTTTAAGACAGAACTCATAAAATATTACTGAAATAAAGGGAAGCTTGACTCAGTGAACTAATAGTGTTCGAACTTAACACATTGTAAAGATGAGTGGGGTGCTGGCACACTGAGCGTCATCTAAACTATCTGCTTGCTATAGATTTTCACTATAAATAGACTTAAAAAAAAAACCCCTCAGCCAGCCAATAAATCCTTAAATCCTTCTTCCCAAACTGCTGATAGGAATTAGAGGAGTCAGCACTTAGGTAAAGAAATCTGCCGACCACAGAGTAGTTCCACACTGCAGCAAAGCAGGAGGAAGGTTTTCTTGATAAGGAGTTGTCACTCGTACACTGCAGGCTGCAACGAGTGCCGAGCCCTCCTAACTGCGGTCTGCACTGAGTGGAGACAGAATTGTGCCTTAAGCCCACGTCTTGGGGGAGCTGCACAAACCGGTCTCCTGTTTTGGTGAATTTACTTCCAAAAACACCAAGGGTGATTCTGGACCACCTCTGAGGTTGCCCTCCAGCTCCAACTGGCCTGTGTGCAGGTGACGGCCCTGGGAAGGAGGAGCAGAAACATACTCTCTGCAGCACATGGGATCCAAACACTCCCATACTAGCGTGACACGGGGCATGCCCTGTGGTGGTGTAACACAGGTCCGGCTTCCCATTAGTTATGTATTTTGAGAAAAGGCCTTTACAGACAGGTCTGTGTCTATGAGCAAAATAAGTGTTCTTCTGCACTCAGCCAGATCTTCACCCAGTCTAGCATTCAAGCTCCAGCTCAAGTTCATATGAGTTGTAGGAGTACAACAGGAACATACAACAGATTGTTCTGAAAAACATACATATGAAACAGATTTTGTCTTTGTTTCTATCCAAGTTCTTAGACATGGTGATTTATATATATTCTTTATGAATTTTCTGTTTATAAAAATTAGTAGCTGTAGGTTTTCTTATTAGAATTAACAACTCTCAAGACTTTTAAAAATCAGTTTTCAGGGTTGGCCTCAGAAATATCTTCTCACTGAGGCTTGCACAAAACAAATAACTCGTGGAGTAAGAGTTATTTTCTTCTATCACCAAGTGCCCATATATTTTTTATGAGAAGCATTAAGAGGCAGCAGAGTTTTATGCTAAAATACACCTGCATGTTCAAATACAATTATGCATTCTTATTTTATCCTCCTTAGAGGCACTATTATTATGTAGCAGTTTTTGGTGACTTCTTTTTACTTTGCAGAATATTTTCTGTCTTATGAATACTGTAAAATTCCACTAAAGATGCCACTACTGATAGTCAAGAATTGTAGAGTAAGTTTATAAAACAAAATTATCCGTTATGTACTTTGTCATATTTATATTCTGTCACATATGTATTGTGTCATATCTGGCTGCAAAATACTGTCTTTTTTGTGATTTTTTTTTTAAGGATTTTAGTGTTGTAAGACTTGCTGTCTCTTGAAATAGGATGCAAAAATCACTGTTGAGTTAGTATTATTCTGCAAGATCAGGTTAGTGAAAAAGCACAAAATTTATATTCTTTTCAGTTCCTTGGCTACAAAAAAGAACATTGATGTATGTTTTCATTTTAAACATCATAGTAAATTGGTAACCAGATAGGTATTGGCTGTTATGTTCATTAATGATCCCAAAAAATAAGTTATGTACTTACACATATTTAGGAAAGTATGGCTAATGTGAAATGGCAATGGGACATATTTGTTTAATAAATTACCTGTGGTGAAAATGGGCATCTCTTGCTTTACTGCACACAATTGTACAGTTTCCCAGTGTATCCCCCAAGTGATACTTCCCCAGAACTTTTGCTGCTGATGGGGGCTGTATGTGGATGATTGCCTCCTTCCCATTTATATTACTTGTATCATGTACTGACATGTAATTTCTTGTTCATCTCTCTCTTCTTCTACCCTTATTCACTTTGATTTTTATTTATTTTTGAGACATAAGGGGAAAAGCCTATTGATTAGTTTAATCAAGGGTATATCATTGTCTGTGTAGATAAATATTTACATGTTGTGGGAAAGTAACGGAAGATTGGCGAGGAGGACTGTAAACACGCTCAAGTGACTGGCATGTGGAGTGCTGGAAAACACATATCTCACACTAATTGTTGCTTAGTTTTGTGTGCTCAACAAGCAGAACATCTGCACTTGGATAACATGGACTGGGGATGGACTCAGGGGCACCTTATCTAACATGCCTGAGGTTCCTGCCCTGCTGGGGCAGAGATTAAAGCACAGCGGAAGACTCTGCCTGCAGGAATCCTTGAAATACAGGCCCAAACAGCAAGTGGGAGCTCTCTCGCTCCCTCACTCCCTTGCTAACAAGGACTCTCTTGCTAACAAGGACTCTCGCTCTGCAGTGCCTGCATCCTCTGCTTGCCTGCATCTGCCCAGGTGCTGCTTCAGAGGTTCCCCGATCCATGAGGTATCGAGATTAAATTTGTTCTTTGCCCTTAACCCATGGTTTTGTGGTTGTTCCTGTGCCCTGCCTGCATCAGCTCACACACACGTGTGCTTCTATCTGTCTGCTCTAAGTGCTTCCCTAAATAATGCTTGAATCTTTTTAACAGTTTAAATTAAAAATGAAGTCTCGGGTGCCGAATTCCTCAAAGTTTAATGACAATAGCAGAGTAGAAGATAGAAATCCTACTCCTGTTCAACTCACCGGGAAGGCTGCAGCATGAGCTCACAGTCTTCATTACATACTGGAAAGATTTTAAAAATACATCAAGTCCAGGATAAGTTTTAATCAAAGTTTATATCTTACTAACTCTAGAAAATCCAATTAACCACACATCTGTTAGGGATTCATGGAACCAATTATTTTATTCATTGCGACTCTTTGAACAAGTCACACTTGTTTTTGCTCTGCCCTCATTCACTGCCAAAACACATCCTCACAAAGGGTTTCAGGACAAGGGTGGTCAGGAGACCTCAGAGACAGGGCAATATCTGGTAACATCCAAGTTTGTTTGCCATAAGATAAAGAAGCAAGTAACAAGCTATAGTTTAAGTCTGCAGCCTTTGTCCTGGAAAAATACTACCATGGTTACTTACATCTCAGTCTGTCTAAAGGTACAGAAACTGTATCTACAGGCACAAACCACACTCTTGTTCTGAGCCTAAGCCTGGGAACCACAAGAATTCAAGGAACCATCCTTACGCGCTCCCAGCTCACCTCTTATTTCTGAATCATTTGGCTCACTTAATAGCAGTTCCAAGATAGGAGCTAATTTGCTTTTTTTTTCCTTTTTTTTTTTTTTTCTGAGTAAGACATTCAAAACAGCAACATGAATCTAGAAGGTAACGTCACACTTTCCTGTTCAGTGGAGAGAACTGCCAAGAGCAGGAGTCGGCTGGTACATCTACACCCTGCTGGAAGCACAGCACAAAAGTACTAATCTCATCACAAGAGGAGCCGAGGTGCCCTCGCCTGGTGCCGTGCTTGAGCCATCTGGGGCCAGGGCCAGGTTCAGAGCCACAGTGGCAGCTCCCGTTTACAGACCTTTCAGTCGGATTTTTACATTTTGAAGGTATTTGCAGTAAAGCCCAAGCTGCTGACAAAGATATGTGGAATAGTTTCTCTACATATCATAAAAAGAAAGAAAAGGCATGCTGGTTACGTAATTTGTTTTAAAAATCCTGACCAAATCACTCTGAACTATAAATTACGAGTCTGCAGCAGGCTTTTCTCTTCAGTGAATATGCTGAACTGTTTTTCACTGCTTCCTGATCCAATTAATGAAGAAAATTATGTCCTCTGCCCTATTTTAAAGAGGTGGAAATGCTTAGATTTTGTTTGTTACGTATTTTTTGTTGGTTGGGAAAAGAGTTTTAAAACTGCACCATCTATCTCAATTCCCTGTCTTCTATGATAAGACAGTATTTGTCAAACAGGTTTCACAACTTGGAATCTAATAAGGGGTATGCACTTCTTATTGGATCTTAATGAGTTTTCTTTGCTTGTTTTGTGCTTCTTTAGTCTATTTCTGTATACTTTCCCTTTTGTATATTTTCCATTTATCTTTACAAGGGTCTTCATTTTTTTAATCAAAATAGTATTTTGTTAACAGAGATATAGATTCAAAGCATAAACTTTGATAAAAAACAGTGGAAATAGTCGACATCTTTGTTTACATGCAGATAAAAAATGCAGGAAGTAAAAGCTCTGTCATGTATGCAGATCAAAATTGTGGATCCATATGCAAGATCCAAGACTAGCAAATTGTATTGAGTAGGAGAGTGGTTAAGGACATTTGTGGAAAAAGGGGCAAACCTGTTCTCATTTATATTCATTATCATCAAGCAAAAGTACACTCCTTTAAAAAAAAAACAGTTTTACAAGGTAGTGGAGCACTATGAAGGTGAAGAATGATTTGAATGCTTCTCAAAAAATGGCATTAATAGTCTGTCTAAATGACACTATTTTCAATCTTAGATAAAATACCTCAGTTTTGCGTATCACATTTTGGAGCAGGAGAAAAAAAAATCACAGAAAACTCTCACCAAAAAAAATACTTTATTTTGAAAATACTGTTTTAAGAATTTTCAACCAGCTGTCCTCAGTAAGAACTCGACAGCAAAGGCTGCACAAGGCTTACATTTGTAGTTGGAGCTTGAAATTCTAGGTCTGGGATGTGAGGTGGATCTAAACAAAGAAGTAATGTGAGAAGGAAAATATTGTGAGTCCGGACATCAGATTTTTATGAGAATTTAACAAGTGATTTCCTAGCTAAATCATGGCTCTGTTGATAGCAAATGCACTTTGCTGTATATGAAGATGCTTCAAATAATATTTATTTAAACTCATATTATATGTCTGTTACTTTAAATTTTGTTATGGTGAATACCAATAAGCAAAGATGGTCTTTATCTGAAGCCTGCTGGAATAAAGGATAATCTCTCCTTTGGTAGTGCCAGGCATTGTTTTCATCCTTGTGTATGCCCAAATCTTCATTCTGCATACCTAAGCAGCTGCAGCAATTTAAACAGCTACTGCCACCCCTATCTACCTTACAGTAACATGAGAAGTATGCATTTTGTAGGTTATATGTAAAAAAATAAAATATTTGTATTTGCACCTCTTTTTTCAGTGATGCCCAGTGACAGGACAAGAGGTAACAGACACAAACTTGAGCGTGGGAAGTTCCATCTAAACACGAGGAGGAACTTCTTCACTTTGAGGGTGGCAGAGCACTGGAACAGGGTGCCCAGAATGGTGGTGGCCTCTCCATCTCTGGAGACATTAAAAACCCACCTGGACATGTTCTTGTGCAACCTGCTCTGGGTGGACCTGCTTTGGCAGGGGGGTTGGACTAGATGATCTCCAGAGGTCCCTTCCAACCCCACATCATTCTGTGATTCTGTATTAATTTCACTTCCCAAATTTAAAAAATATTTACACAGGAAATAATTTTTACTTAGCTATTATATAGGTTGGGCAGAGATCATATAGGCTAAGCATAGATTTAGCTGAAGTGTATAGATGTGGGCATTTCATCCACACCTTCTTAGCGTGGAATACACATTCAAAGTCATATGATATGAAAGTGCCTGGTGGCTGGGCTGAGCCCACCCAGTGGCCGATGCCCCAGCTTGTCCCCAGGGCGGTGGCCAATGCCCAGGGCTGGGCCATCCATTTATGGCAGCAGAGACTCATTTCTTTTTGACAAAAAAAAAAAATAATCATGTGCCTTGAAAATTGGTATGCAAAACTGCCACAGAAATTTATGTTTCATTAACTTCACAAAACTAAAAAAAAAAAAAACCCAAAAAATTTTAAAAATGCTTGGGACATTAAATGGTTGCACTTTATTAACTGCTTTAAAACCAAACTATTTTTGTAATATTTGTAACATGTTGCTAATGCCTGACATTTACTGCTCTCTTGGAATACAGAGTCTTTTCATTTGGCAGAAGTAACGGTGCATCAAACGCAAAGAGGATTTTGAGAGATCAGGTCTGAGTGTGCCAGAATTGGTACTACTTGCCAGCTGTTCCTGCTATATTCTCATTTTTCTGTTATTGCTCTAACCATGTCTGAATAACTGGGTAATTGCTAACTCTTAAAACCTGCTGTGTTTACAAACATGGCCTGCAATGCTGGCCTGTATGCAAAAAAAATGGGAATGATGAAGCTACTTGTTCCTCTTGCCCCATTTCTATTTATTGGTTGGGATAAGGGCAGAACATTGCTGCCCCATCACTCACATGTATTCTGGGGCCTAACTACCAAGTACAGCTAAAAGAAGTGGGTAGCACATTCACTTAAATCAGCTTAATAGTCTGCCAGATTGCACCGTCTTTATAGGGATGCGTGACTTCTCCCGACCCCCCATAATGTGGTTAGCATAACTAATGCCATTTTATAAGGCAGGCAGCCATTCTCGGTGACCAAGGGGGTCACGTATTCATTCCCTTTCCCTCATTATCAGGCCCTGAAGGTCTGCACCAAGCAGACAAGCCAAATGGATTTCTTCCTCCCCTCCTTACCAGCCTCAAGGTTCCTGGGCGCCAGGGCAATTACTCCTTCCTTAACAGCCGTGAAGGTCCCAGGCACCCGGCCAACCCGGTGGTGGTGATGACCCTGCCACAGCATAACAGCACCCACAACACGGTCTATAAAATCCAGCAGTTGCGAGTCCTAAGTGGGGAACCTGGACCAGAGCTGCTGCTGGACACTGAGACCGGGGACCCTCTGGTGGCCAGGGACACCTCCACCACCATCTGCTTCCTTCACTGAGTGACTCGTATTCTTTTATATGATTTTCAAGTCTAGACTATGATTGTTGCACTGATACAGCAAATTGTGCATTAAGATCTGACCTAAGGGTCCTGTTGATGACAAATTATAAGTTAAGATGTATTACAAATTCTGTATTACGCGACTTACAGATTGTACCATATTGATTCTGCTTTTAGAAATCCTGTGCCATTCTGATCACAAATCCTCTGCTATACCAATCAGAATGTTAAGAATGTAAAGCTTTAGTTGTGACGACCATCACCATTCTGTCAAGAATCCCAAAAAGAACCCATCTGTCCCCTGAGTGTCGAGTGACACGGTGTCAGTCAGCGTACAGGGAAATGCCTGTTACCTTTGTTCTCTCTTTGTAACTTTCAGGACACCGCACACCCTTCCCACCAGGGACAGTGAGAATGCACTTCAGGAAGGATTGTACCTTCTACTGCACAGCATGTTCTCTGTTTTGAACACATTTTTTGCCTTCTGAAACTCAAACTTTTGGCTGCAGGAGTGAGCTGCCACAGAATTCATAGCAGGCGCCAGAACGTGGGGAACTACAACTTCAAGTGCTGCTTCCCAGCCGATGTGATACATCTTTTAAAAAAGTCAGATGTGGATCAAGATACAAGCCAGCAAGCTCAGCTGGTTTTACTGTCTTGCACGCCATACCACAACTAGGATATTGGCTGTTCCTACCAGCCAGGAGGAACTGGTGCAAGTGACTTTTTATTAAGAAAAATCAGAAACTACTGCACCAGGTTTTCTTGGGACTTACCTTTAAGATGCAAAAATTAACTGTAACTGATCCCCACCCCTCCACCCCCCACCCCCCAGAAAGGGAAAAGCTACCAGGAAAAACTCAATGTATAAATAACAAACTCATTAGCAAGGAGCAGAGAGAGTACAAGGAATGGATGAATTTCTCATCTGCAAAGAAAACTACTGCATGAAGCATGAGGAAAAGATGAGAACAAAAGATAAATTGGGAAATTTAGCTAGATTAGAGAAGATGTGAGAGATTAGTTTAAAAAAAAAGGTAACAGCTGGCTAAATGTGAAGCTTGACAGATAACACCAGGATGAAGGGAGGTCATTCTTGGAGATTCTCATTGCTGTGTTTTGGATCCAATCTTGCTACATTGGTATTGGTGGCTTTGTCAGGAAATGCTGTTTTAGGACTCCGTATGGCTAAAAATTTTAATTCTTAGTAAGAAGAAGTGTATACCATATTTGCAGAATGTGTGCAAGAATTCTTGTGTGTGGTGTTGAAGAGCTCATCTATGGGATCTGGCTGAAGAAAATGGTCTTGTGACCATCTGGCCTCATCCAATTCTCAGTGTAAAACAAACAGCTGCAGTAAACAACCGGTCTCACACATGAGCAAGGTCCTATGAAGGACTGAGAGAAAGCACATGCTAAGACCGAGAGAGACTATTGCAGGTCAAAAGATGGTACATGATGTAAATCTTCAGAGATTACACACTACAGTCTGAGAGAAGGATACTTGCAGTGTTCTCTGCTTACATTGTCTTGAAAGGGTAAGGAAGTGTGTTGGCTCTATACCCCAGAGCTCTGGTCACCTAGCAAGAACCAGTGTGAGCAACCTAATCTGGGAAACTGCAGAGAATGAGAGAACATGGGCGTGAGTCTACGCATGCTTGCCCTTACAAGTCGCTTTAGTTAATAAAACACCATGGAGACTCTTTGCCTTGTAATGACTGACTTAATCAAGGTACAATAAATATTAACAGTTAGAACTATTGCCATCGGTTATTATACTTGAAAGGAGCTCTGCAGCAAGAGAAGTGCGATAACTTTGCTGACTTTACATATTCATGAGCCATTGTCAACAACAAGGAAGATCAAGTTGTTATGTGGGAAGAACTAGATGTCTTCAAAGACTGAAGTAATAGGAGAAAGATAATATCTGATAGTATAGGAGAAATGCAGGTCCTTAATGACAGGATATTATTTCCCATACACAGAAATAGGTTAGGAAAAATCTTACCTGACCTAATTAATCAAAGGATGATGGAGTAAGAAACATAATGCTGCTGTGAAACAGGCAAATGCTGTTCTAGGCTGTTTCAAAATATATATTTCCACTAGAGATAAAATATATTGCCATTGGTGCTGTTGGTCTATCAGCTTTTTTCACGTGAATAAGAGGACTGATTAAAACCTAATTAGGCGTTGAAAAGGGGGCCAGAACTGAAGAAGCTAACCCATACACACGAGATTTTTTTCATCTGGCAACATGACTTTTCTCTAAACGCAAAGGAGACAGAAAGGCAAGGGAATGGACGAGCCATGAGCAAGTTCAGAGCGTTGACAATGAATTGTTGGAGCAGGAAAACAAGTTATGTACTTTTCAGGTGGGAGTTCCTCAGCGGAAAGGGACCGGATGGTGGAGCGGGGCTGGTGCGCTGTGCCCCCAGAGCGCTCCCACCTGTTCAGGACCCCATCAGACAGCCTGATGTGCAAACACAGGACTGGGGGAAGGCGATGGGTTTTGTTGTAATTTGCCCGTCCTTGGCTTCCAGGGGCCAGCCGGGGTCGGACAAGGCCGCGGTGGTCCCGGGGCGGGGAGCTGGGCCTGCCCTGTGGCAGGGAAACAAGCCACCCCCAGACCCCCGGTACGAGAGAGGTTTGCCCGGACTCCAGTGGGGCGTGTAACCACGATTACGAGGGATTTGGCCGGG
>JAHREE010000495.1:6237993-6317611 GCA_033628505.1 Tringa tobata
GCCCCTCCTCGCCCCCTCGGGCGGCCCTTGGCTGCCGGAGAGAGGGGCTGGCGAGCAGGGCTCCGGCCGTGCCTGGGCACGGAGAGCTCTGAGGGGACCGGCGGGGAGGGCGGACAGACGCCGCCGGGAGGACTTCCACTTCCAGCGGGTCCGGGAGCAGCCGCCTTCCAGCCCGTGTGGGTTTTGTCACCTGCAGGAGGCAGGTGATTTTTTGGAAGTAAAGAAGCAAAGCCTGTCATAGGTGATCTAGGGAGAAAATTCGTCCCGACCCCCCAGGTTTAATTTTTTAATGTTTCTATCCCCATCGATCTCATTTAAATTCCTCCGCCGTTCCCCGGTTAGTTTTGGGGTTGCGAGCCAGGCTGATGGAATTTGATGGGGAAGCGGTGAGCTTGTACATGGGCAGTAGATAGTTGGAAATGAGCTGTCATGAAATGTTCATCTATCTGAAAGTAGTGGAGGTGTGTTTTGGTCAGGATCCAGTTTTGTTGGGAGGATATTTCTGGAGCTAGTCCTCAGCCCTCACACTCTAATTTAAAAAACACTGAACTCCTAAAGGCGAGGTTTGCCAGAGGTGGTGGGGAACTTGCGTTTCCAAAAAGAAACCTATGCTAGTTGCAGTTAGTGAATACCTCTAGAGAGCTGAGTCAGAGTGAGGGAATTTCTGTCATCTAACCTGAAACCTAAGAGTATGACCCTGCAGAAAGGCTAAGTAAACTTCAGTCCCCACTGTCATCTCTTTGGAGCCAGAAAGTTGTTGAAAATCTGTAACAGCTGGCAGTCACTTTAAAAATAAAATTTAAGGGTCATGATATTTCTTATCTAAACAGCTCCCCGAACACTCTTTTTTCCCCAGTCTAATGATTATTTTGACAGTTGTGGTTCTGAAATGTAAACTTTGAAAATGTCTGCTTTCCAGCCAGCGTGTTAAGATCACTTCTCTTTCCATTTGTTTACTGTCTTCATGGAAATTATTCTGATGTCTGAAAACTTAGGATGTTCACTGAAAGCATACGTTACCTCCTAAGAGCACACTTGCTGATCTGTACTGTGGGGCTTTTCTGCAATGTAAACTCAATAGACTCTGTATACTTATAAAGACCTTACTGAAGGAATGTTAATGTCGTAGTGCTTCATACAGACAGTTGAGAGATTCTACCATGACACAGGCCACTCATTTCTGATTGACTTTTCTGTATTGCCTTTTGTTCCAAATTTGTATTCTCTGTGTTTCGAAATGTTATGTGAACTACACTGTTGGAAGCTTTGAAAGCTCCAGGACATGTCCGAGGAGGGATTTCAGCAGGAAATGGAAATAAAGCCCAGAGGGTAGAGGTATAAAGTCCTTCAGGAAATGGTGGGTCCATTGTTGAAGGTTGCTAATACCTTGCTTCAGAAGTGAGTTGTGCCTTCAAGGCAGAACTAGTATGGCCTCAATCAGAGAATGCAGTGTTATAAATGACTGTCTTCCCTTAAATTTCCATATTTGAGAGAAAGTAGTGAATGAATATTTAACAAATGATCTTTGATGTGAAAAAGAGTAATTTACTTTTCTTGACTTCATTAGCTAGCCTGGGTAATCAGTCTTGTAAATGGAATGTGTTCCTTGCTTTCTGTAGTGTCTCAATTTCCCTCATGATCTATTTTATGGCAATGGTGCATGCAGGAGCAGACTTGCCCAGTGGTTTTTGGATGTATTTGTAGTATGCACAGCCATAGTCTTACAGACAGCTCTTTCTGATTCACGGACACACAGCGTCCCTGTTAAATGTTAAAAAAACCCCACTCTTAGTGTTTAGGTAATTGCATCTTTTTTAATGTAATGAATTAAAATAAAGACAATAAAGTTACATCTGCTTTTACACTAAACTGGATCTTGCCATTCTATACATACTGTTTGTCTTGCTTCTGGTTTTTATTTTTACATGCAGGCCAGTTGCTTGATTTTCCTGTTCCTTCTTGCCCTGCTTCCTTGGACTTTCCTTTGCTCATCCTTGAGGGCAACAATTTCTTTGTTGCCTTCCTTGTAGCCCCAGTGGAGATGGCGTGCTGACTTCTGCACAGTACTGGGCCTTTTACAGCAGGTTAAGCATTGTAATAAATGCCTGGGCATCTGTATAAAGAGCTGAAAACTGAGAAGCCAGCATTGTAAAACCAGCTGCTTCCCTGTGGACTGGAACTTTTGCTAGTTTGAGTCTCTTTTATTTTCAGTGCAATGGGGTTGAAATTTGCAGTTTTGCAGGCGTTATTCAGTGTAAGTTGTCATATCTTTCAGAATTAGTATCCCTTCTCTTCTGCTTGCAGGGCTGAAACTTGGTCAGTAATTTGTTTGCATAACACATGCATCAGTTTATTTGTAAGATTTCTTTCTTTCCAGCTCCAGAGCTGTTACGGAAGAGAAGATCTTTATTCTTGCATCAAGGGCAGGCATTTTGTGTACGTGTTTATTTAGTTCATACTGCATGAGGAAAAGAGCTATTTGCATTCCTAATGAAGTAACGTGTTGTCTCAGCTGTGGAAATGCTTTGTTGTGCATCAAACTGTAAACCTCTTCAAATAATAGCAGGGAAGTAAAGGCACAGATGGAGAGGAGGAGCGTGTCCTGAGATACTGATTAATTTTCAACCTCTCACCTGAGATACTGATTAATTTTCAGGCTCTAAATAGTTAGGATGATAGCAGAATGATAAAGCATAATTAAGTATGTACCGTTGGTGGTTATAACCCAGAAGAAGCTGAATGACAGGGTATGAAATGCTAAGCCTGTGTCTCTGAGCGCTGCATTTGACATGTGCACATTGAAATTTTGCAGCATCTGACTAGACAGAAGTACTAAGAAAACACAAGAGTTTTAACTTGTTGTTTTGTACTGAAATGGCTTTTTGCTTCTTTTGGGATTAATATAGTTAGTTGTCTCGCAAGTGCTTCGCATTCTTCTGATACTTCAACAATGATAGGTAACTTTACAAAATTTTTTTTAAAAAAAGAGAAACTGAAGAGCAGTCCATGATTAAGGATGGACTCTGAACGCTTGAGATCAGCTGGATCAACCTTGCTGGGAGCAAAAGCCAACCCTAAACACTGTTTACAGCAGAACTTTGTTTTTGCAGCTGTAGCTGGATTGTGTTGTTATTAACAAAAAGCTGTTAACTGAAAAAAATGCAGTAATTGCATTCATTTGTTTTGCTTTTTATTCTGTTTGCTTTGAAAAGCTTCAGAATTTGATGTTACAGTTAAAAATACGTTCGGCTTCCCAGGGTCGGTACACTGGGGAGGACACCTGCTGCCTTTTTTTTCTTTTAAGGTCAGCATATGTGGCCTTGGTTGATGTCAGTGAGGAAAGTGAGAGCATGCTGGGTTTTTACAGGTGGCAGGCTAGATTAATGTCTTCTTTAGAAACTTAATTGCCTTGTAGCTTTATTATATGTGGGTTGTACTGAAGTTCCATTTAGCACATAATGAATTTCATCTTTACTGTAGAAGTCAGTAAATGAGTTTCCAGATTATTCTGTTCTAATATTGCAAGGTCTAAATAAGGTAGCTTTGAGTCTGCAGGAAATACTTTTGCTTAAAACATGGAGCTGTGAGCTATGGAGATAACGGGTGAAGAAAAAATGGATTTCATTAGTAAGTCACAAATGTTCGAGTTTTCTGATTTTAACTTTTAAGCATGTATAAGTAATTTCTAGGGTTATGAAGTATAAAGCTAAAGCTGGTGTTTAATTCAGAGGGAGAATTGTCATATTAACAATAATGGAATAAAGTTCTGTTTGTAGAGTTTGTTTGAAAATATTTTCTTCTATGTGTACAGATATTTTTTTACACTGGGGTTAATGTCTTACAGAAAATCTCTGGTAAAAGGAGAGTGAGGTGTTTAAAAAAACATAAACCTACTGATTTTTGTATTAGGCTTATACAGCTCATTAAAAGGACGTGGTGAAAGACTTCCTTCTTTGCTAGCCCTTCACTGAAGCAGTTAACAGATCAAATCCAAGAAGCTCCTTTTATCTGAGTGGTTTAGTGGAACATAGCTTTGGGAAGTCAAAATCTTTGGAAGGACAAGCTGATACTTCCCTTCTTCATGGGCTGCAGTAGTAGGGCATTCTCAGCTTTCTTGCTGAGTATGTTTTGGCAGCCCTCAGTGTTTCTGTGTCTAGTGGACACATGCTATTACAAAAGAAAAAGAAGCCTTTTCAAGAAGACAAAGTATGTATATATTATTTGTGGTTTTAAGGGAACATATGTATGCTTCTATGCTCTCTGTTACTCTCCACCACAGCTGTTACCATTAAACATTTTTTTAGGTGGTTGCTTTTGGTAATGTGCTTGAACTTCTTTGCTTAACATATAAAGAGATATGTGTTGAAGCACAAAAGAACCAATTAAATGAAAGGAACAAAATCAATGTAGGCTGTTTGTGATCAGACAAGTTATTGCCTTGGCTGTAGTGCTGTTGTTATTTGGGGTGTATAATCTCGAAATACATATGCTGTGTCAGAGCAGGTCAGTAATTCTGGCTGACATCCAGTGACAATTTTTGATGTATAATTAAGTGAGCTGGGCTTTTGTAGCCATGGAAGAAATTGTGAAAGTATTTATTGCTATAATCCAGGTTGTAAACTTATGTTCATGTAAATTCATTTATTAGCTTGGTTCAACTAGATCCACTTACAGGATTCTTGATTATTTTTTTAATTTTTTTTTTCTTTTCTTTCAATTTTCCGTAAGTAAAGTAAGTACTGGTGAGAAATTTAAGTGCCCAAACTGGCTGCCTTGGCATCTTCTTAAATAAATGGGTAGAGAGCTGTCTTATAAATGGAGAATTTTTGAACAAAAATAATCCTGTACTTATTTAAAACATATGATCCTTATGTAAAACATAAGATGTTTTCCTCTTTAATGCCTGAATGTGGGCAAAACTTTTAATTGATTATAGTAGAGTAGCATAGAATTTGTCCTGTTGCGTGTGACTTGGTGGGTCTTTAGGAGAGAACATATATGAAACGGAACTATGAAAAGACAAAAGCGTCGATCATTTTTCTGTTTAAAGAGTAGTATAGAAGTTAAGTTTTCCCTAAAACAGTCTTTTGATATTCCTTTCTTTACTCTCCCCTTTAAAAATAAGTAATTGTTGCAAAGTGGTGGGAATGCATATAGATGTTTCCTAAGGCTGTAATCTGACTTCTCTTTACTGTATCAAAAAGGATACACTTTACTTTAGGCTGTAGCTCCATATGAAACCACAAATCAGGTTCATACAAAGCGTTGTCAGAGATCTTGTCCAAGCGTCATATGTTTTAAAATTCATACATAAATTGGAGGTAGTGATTTGAATGTCAGAAGATGAGCAAATGATGAGCTCAGAAGTGCACTGCACATTGCTATGAGAGGATTAAAAACCCCGCAAAGAAGCTACGGGCAGGGTGTAAATTGTGATGAACTTGTGAAAAGTCCTGTAAATAAAATAGGTAAATGAACCAAGTGTGTAGCATTTGACATAGATATTTAGTGAGAAATAAATGGATAGATACCGAGTTTTAGATTCATCAATAGGGTAACGGTTACACTTTTACTAGAATTAAAGAAGACAGAGGCTTGGCCTTGTGCGGTTGGTAGCCTATCTCTTCTGCTGCTCTTCAGTGTGCAGAGGCAGACTATATTAATGTTGAGGGGAAACACTTGTTGTTCCCAAGAGAGCTGACTGCAGCATGTCAAGGGCTTCAGCCATGTAAAGAATGTACCTACTGCATGGCCATGAGGTTCTCAGACTCCTCCTTTCTGCTCTGTATTTCTGTGTTTAGCAATTAATACTTTCCCAGTGTTGGTGGGAGTTGTCAAGCAGAGGGCAAAAACTCTACTGACAAGAGAAAAAGACCTTTCTTCTCAAAGGCTGTGTTTACCAAAGCAGTTTTGACAGTGGTAGCCACAATAAACATATAGAAAAATAACATGATCAGGCTCTTTCTTTACCTTCTGGTTATGCTCTGCTGTGGTGAAATTCTTTTCCTTTTGTAGAAAGTCTTGGGGACTTTTGGGGGAAGGTGGGCAGAGGCACTTGGATGGGTGCAATGATGTGGACTTAGAGTGTAATGTTAAAATACCTCTTCTGAAATAAGCCCAATATATAGACTTTGCAAAAAGATCTGAACAGGAGCTTTTCTATCATTTGGTTCATATATACACCAGTAACCTCCTGGAGAGTGTTCTAACTTGGTAATTGCCTCTAAAATTATACTAAACTCTGTAAATATACAAACATAGAGAGGCAGGTTTGCCAAATATCAGCTGCTTTGCATGAAGTTTTACAAACTGTACATGCAGTTCTGCAGTCCCGTGGTGGTAAAACATGGATTTTACCCATAAGATGATCATTTATGAGCCCATGCAAATATATTCAGTCAGGATCTCTGAAAACTTAATTTGGGCATGAGTTAATATTCTGCATGTAGATGCTTTCTAGTTCCTTCAGGATATTCTGTGCTGGTTGGAAGCAGCATCAGGAACAAAATGTGTGAGTAGAAGCTGCTGTGAGCACTCAGATATCAGCAGGCTAGGACCTGATAAACCCTTATATCCTAAAAGCAAGAGGTTTAAAAAAGGTCAATTCTGCAACAGAGCAGGTGGAAGTAAAAAACTGCCTTTGAAGACGTGCGAGAGAAGTAATATTCTGCTAGTTTAGCAGGTACTGGGGGTTCAGATTTCAAAAACAGGTTGGTCCCGGTAGTGTGCAGTCCTAAGTCTGGCCTCAGTCCAGCTGTCTAACAAGGCAACGTCGTTTAGAAGCAGTCTGCAAAATATCAACAGGGTGGGGGCAAGGCTTTTCTTAGTCCTTGCGTTCAGTCTGGCTCTTCATATTGCTGGGCTGTTTCCACCGTGGAGCTGGAAATATCCTTAGACCCCCAGTACAAGATTTTATTCGCACCTGAGATCTGGACTGTTGGCTCTGTGCTTTCTATAACCACCTGAAAGCTCCTAAATTTTAGGAATTCCAGGGAAAAAAAAAAAAAAAAAAGAAAAAAAAAGGCTGAATGATGGTAAAACTGACTTTGTCCTTGCACTAGTTTTTGAGCATGTCTTGAAAACAATTTGAGCTCCCAGGATCTGTTCCTAGACTTAATTTTATTTTTCATCCATCTCCATTAGGAAGCTGTCACAGGGTCTGTGATCCATGTAACTGAAGGAGTGCTTTTGTATGGATACAGCACAATACATACTGTATGCCAAATGAGATGGTGGGTGGAAGCACTGTGCTGTTTTTTACATGGTTGTAGTCTGTTTTCTCTGTTTCTCTTGGGACTTGCTTTAGTCAATGATTCCACAATTGTTTAGAATTTTGTGGCGTTTTAGTCTTAACTTTGTCTTCCCCAGGTCTTTTCAGAGCATCGTAACCAAAAAAGGAATAAGTTATGGGGGAAGATGGATGGATGGATATAGATGAAAAGCCAGAGAGAAACCCTACATGCTTAGTTTAGGGTGAACAAAAAGTATCCCTTTGTTAAACATTGTGTCTAGAAAATGTACCAAGAATCAACATTCATAAAAGGCTTAAGTATTTCAAAGTCTGTTTTTGTTACAACTAATATAAAGGCAAAGGAATATATTCAAACTTGAATTTTCGGACCCTTTCATATTTTTAATTAGTTAGCTGTCCAGTTCATATGTAAACATCAGAGATGTGAAGGGGTATAATGCAACATTTCAGCTGGAGCTATTAATTTCAAAGTTAGTTTCAAAGTTAGTAAAGTTAGTTGGTGTGTTTTATACTGGTTTGCATTTTTCTTTCCTTGTTGGCATTAGTAATCTGGGCAAAGTGACTTAAGTATATGTCTCAGGCTTGTTGTTACGTGGTGTTACTGTATTCTTTTTCTTGGGAGCTTGATGTCCAGGTAGACTGTAATGTGGAAAAACTGAGCAAACAGTGAGTCACTTGAGAATACAATTGTCAAACTTTTTGATCCATTTGAAAGTTACCATCCAGTTAACTTGTAAGCGCTGAAGTCTTTATTAATTTTTATTGAATTTTATTAATTTTTAATGAGGTTGTTGCTAATACTATGTCATTGGGGTTATTACTGTAAGAGAATTTAACTTCTCTTTAAAGTCACTAATTTCCCTTTTGTGGCCCTGGAGGGGAAAAGAATAGTTAATACAATGCAAAAAATCCCAGTTTTTCTTGGGTTTCTTAGTGGCAGTTTTGAAAGATTATAACCTCACTAATATACATTATTACTCTCCTCCTAAGGGTGATGGGAAGCAGCGGACTTCACAAGATCCTTTGGTACCTGGCCTTTCTAGCAAATTCATAGCCCTAAGTTTATAACAGAAACCTCTGGTGTTCACGTGTGATTACATCTTCTGCTTATGCCAGACAAGGCAGTTAAGCATCCTCCTGACTTAGATTATGTTTCTGAGAAGCAACTTTCTAGATGCTTTCAGGACTAATTTGCCAAAACCTATAGTTTGAAATTAATGGAAATTAATGGAGCGGTTGACTGTTTTGGGAAGCACTGGGTTGAAAGAAGAGTTCTTCCTTGTATTGCTTTGTGTCCCGTTGTTTGTCCAGCTTGAGGATGCCACATGCAGGTATTTTTCTGGCCGTTGTGGTTGGATTCTAAATCAATTGGAAAAAAAATATTCTTTGTCTTAGATTGCTGGGATAGGGTAGTTAGTATCTGAGATTGATTCAAGCAACAGGTCATGCATGTTCTGGTGTGGAGTTAGGAGCCTCACATGGTGCTTGAGTGCCTGGCCTTTCTCGCAAATATACAGCCCTAAGCTAGGTGTCTGCATGCTTTGTGAGATGAACTGGGAAAAGCAAGTGTAGGTTTCATGGTTTTTTGAAGTCAGCCCATGCTGCAGGATGAGTTGTTCCACTGTGTATGGTCCTGAAGTTTTCCTCTGTCTGCACTAGAATTTGTACAATCAAAGAACTGGCATGGCTGAAAAGTAGCTCAGTAAGAAGTATTTGTTTCCAGCATGGTCAGTTCACGGTTCTGGCTCCTTATATGACTGTGTGACTTTTAGTGTTGGCACAAAACAGGGGTAAAAAACTTGAGCCTGGGGTTTAGTTGTGATCCCTCTGGTTATGTGTGCCTGATTTTTAAACACAGCTCATTCCAAATGCTCTGAATTAAGAAACATCTCTAAAAGTTAATTCATGACTATAAAAATGGCATTGTTTTAAGAGGCATAAAACTATAGCAGAGGTTTTATTTAGACTCTTGATATCTCATCTGGTAAGTGAAACAGGTTAACAGGCTAGTGTTCTGCCTAATTGTGTGTTGTCCAAATGGTGGGCTTCAAAGGGCATCTGAAAAAAATAGTTATGCTGTGGTTCCATGGCTTTTCAGATCCACCTTATTTGTGCTGTGAGCATTCATGCCCATCTTTTAGAATAAACAGTACATACATGAAGTTCATCCTAGCATAGTGACTGTTCGCGTGCATGACCTTGTATGTTAATTAACATGGCTGTAATAAGCTGTAATGATTAATTCTAATCAGCAAGTTTGATGTCTCCTTTCTTCTGAGAGTTTTTCTGCAGCAGTACTTCCTTACATTTAATAGAAGAAAACAGTATTTATGCAGTATGAGCAGTCATTCAATGAAACCCCTTATGCGATTTTTAAGGGTAAGTTGGGTAACAAAGACCAGACTACCTCTGAGAGAAAACTATGCTCCTGGTAGTTCCTTCTATGTGGTAGAGTCTGTAGGTTGAATTGATACTGTGTTTTAGCAAAACTTGAAGCTAGTAAGCAGCACAAAGAAAAGCATAGAATGGCAGAGACTCTATTGACAAGCTCTGCTTCTCTGTTGATAAACGGACCTTTGTTTGCCTGCAGCGGTCCCGTCTCCAGAGATGACAGCCGTAGCCAAAAATGGACACACTGTTCTCACAGGTCGCGAGATGCAGTTTGTGTTAACAATTTAAGGTAGATGTTCAGAGTGCACCGCTTCAGTTATTTCTAACGAGGAGAATGTGCGTTTGTTGTGCTCCCTGGAAAGCACACGTTTGTCCTGGACGTTCCTGCAACAGACTGGCAGCCTTGTCCTGTCTAGTGTGACATGAGGGAGAGTCACACACGCTGTGGTGGGAGGCATTGGCTGGCAAAGAAACCTGCCCCCCGCTTTCCCAGGAGAAAGAGTGGTGGCATAGGCTGTGTGCCTCTAAGAGGTAGCCAAGCCAGAACAGAGCTGCAAAGTGAAGGCTTAGCTGGTTGATTTTAAGAATAAAGGACACGGGGCTTGGGGGCTGGTTGTCTCTTAACCCTGCCTTTTTCCTGCTGCTGCTGCTCAGCATAGTGGAACTGGGCCTCCTTACAAGTTAATTGTGGTCTGAGGGAGGAGGCATTGGAATATGCAAGGCAGAAGAAAATGAAACTTGCGAGGAGTTTCAAGTGTAATGAAAAAGGAAACAGTAACAGGAAAATGAGGGAAAGAGTACCCAAGAGAGGGAGCCAGTGAGCTGTTGATGGCTGATGCTGAGAAGCATGAGATGTTTTTTTTTGTTTCCAAAATACCAAGTACAGTGAGATAGTTCCTACAAATAAGAATGGTAACAAATACCTTCAAAGGAAATGTGAAGAGAGAAGTTAGACAGTACTTGGATTTGTTTTACTTGAAAATCTTGATGTAAGATTCTTAAAGACAGCTCCAGAACTATTTTGCAGGTGTTTTTTCCTGAGATCTTACAAAAGATAGAAGTGACAGAAAATGAGGAAAGATGAAATATGCTTATTTTATTTAACAGTATGGCGAGATGGGGATTAGTCTGCAGACAACCTATAACTGGGTGAATATGGATTTGTTAAGAAAAAGTTGTGTAAAACCCATTTAATCTTTCTCAAGTCTAGTAAGAGTAGTTAGTGGTGAAAGGGAAACAATGGATGCCTTCTATCTTGTCTTTATTAAGGCATTTGATGGTTTATGATGCTTGTAGGCAAGACAGGGGGACAGAGTAAGGGAGAGAATTGGGTTTGTTTTTTTTTTCAAGCTATACTTAGAGATGATTAGACGGCACTAGTTTGTTTTACAAATTGAATTGAATTGACTATCAAGCTGAAATTGGGAGGATGGCCTGGGCCAAATCGATATTATTGCAGATTAATGATCTGGATGACATGATAATGAATAAGTTTTCTTAAATTTAAAATAACACCAAGGAAGATTGGAGACATGCTGTGGGATAAGATTGGAGTCAAAAATTTTGTTGAGAAATTCAAGATAAGGCTTGAAAAAAAATCAAGTGAGATAAAGTGCAGATAAATACACAATAGCACATCTGGAGGTAAATATGTAGGAGGTGCAGATGAAGAAAATCCTGTACGATTTATGGTAGGTCTCAAGCTAAACTTGAATTAACACAATCATGCTGTTGTAAGACAGGACTTCTGATTTCAGCTTTTCTGCTCTTTTCTGTGTATGCTTTAAGCTGGTACCTGGTTTTGCATGCCCCGTAATCCTTCAGGTTGGTAGATCAGTTGTAGAGAGATGTGCAGCTCACTGAAGATGATCAAAGATGCAGAAATTGGAGTTTTTTACTCAAAAGAAGGTAGGA
Organism: Tringa tobata; assembly: GCA_033628505.1. NCBI lineage: Eukaryota > Metazoa > Chordata > Aves > Charadriiformes > Scolopacidae > Tringa > Tringa tobata. The sequence goes on from JAHREE010000495.1 coordinate 6,249,551, forward strand.
CATCTGATGGTGGGTTTTAAATGTGTAATGACTATTTTTCTTATCCACTGTGATTGCAGAAAACAGACTGTTAACTTACTTTCTGAAGTAATGTTCTGAATTGCAGCTGGGAAGTCTTAAATAAAACTAAAGTCTTAAACTTGCAGGAGAGAACAGTGAAGCAGTAGGACAGGTCACCAATGGAGGTTGTGACAGCCTTAAAGACAGCTTAGACACCCATCAATCAGTGATGACATGGGGATATTTTTTCCTGTCACTAGGTACAGTGTTGGATAATTTTCCTTTGCAGTCCTTTTCATGGTTTCGTTATGTGCTGTAATTCTGTTGGATGACATTTTAATAACACACGGCTCATTCAGTTGACCAATACAATTCTGAGAATGGAGTTCTATATGACTGCTCTGTAGATTTAAAACACAACTAAGATCTCCTTGCTTTTTCTTCACTTTTTCATTCAGTTTTCCACAAGAGATTCCTACCAGCTTCCTTCTCTGCAAGCTGTTATGTCTCCTTTTTAATTCTGCTGAAGCTTCTCTGGCTCTTATTTTCCCTTGATCCTGTAACTGCAGCTACGTACCCTGGTTCTTTTCACTATGCCATGCTAGGAGAATAGATCATGTTTGAGAAGGTAGTAGTTTTTATTTAGAACAGTTTGAAGCAGTTTTGTACTCCTAATGCAGAGGTTAGTAATTTCTGTACTTTAAAAATGCTGGCACGACATGGACAGTGCTGCACTCCTGAGTTCTCTCTCCTTCCTTATACGGGCTCATTTCTCCCTGTTAGCGTGGAACCTTGTATCCTTCTGCAACACTTTTCCTGTCTTGTTTTTTTTGAGCCAGATCTGTGTTCGGCACTGTTAGAACTTCATTGCCTGTCTTCTGCTGTTTAAGAGGTTATTTTCTCAGCTTTGCAATTTGTCTCTTGTAGGATAATCAAGCAAATGCACAAGACCCCATATAGTGCCATATAGACTCCCAGTGGTTGTGGAATAAACCTGGGGGAGTGTGATTCGTTATAGTGACTTCCCCTCCACCCCATATGCTTTCAACTTTTATGTTTACATTTTGCTTTCATTCCTTCGTATTTGGGGGGACAAATAGAAAAAAAGTAATCCTTTAAGTAGCAAAAGTCAATCAATGCTCTTATGTCTTCTCAAGGTTTCATGTAGCATGAAAAAAAATCTGTGTGAATTTTCAAATCTCAGTATTAGCAGTATTGCCACTTACCGTTTTAACAAGTGTGTCCAGCTACTGTGCCTATTCTGCATCTCATCCTGCCTCACGACTGCCAAAAACATCCTGCCAAAACATTAGCTTACTTATAAAATGTCTCCTTTACAACTTTTTGCCTTGTGCTGACAATATTATTGATACACAGAAAAGAGAGAGTACAATAAAAAGGAAATAGAACTTCATATAAAAAATGAACAATATGAGTATTACTACGTATCTTTTTCATTAATTTAAAAAGGGATTTGTAAGTGTAGATGAATACTACTAGGTACTGTAGTACTAGAGAGTTAAAAAAGAATACTCTTGAAACAAAAATAATTTTTTAAAATAATGTATTGACTATTCCAAATATACATGTAAGAAATTAATTGTTTACACATCGATTTATCAGTCTTTCTATGTATAAATAGTAGTGACGAGAATGAATTCACTTCATTAAACTGAGATTAGAACTGAGGGCCTTCTTCCCTAACAGCAGCTGCCAAGCAAATGTATTGTTGCAGTTAGTCTGTAGCTCTGCATTCTTTGCCTGTTCTTCAGGGTGTCCAGGTAGGTGGAAAATTGAGATTGAGAAATAAGCATTTTGTACAATCTGCTTCATGTGATTCTATGGGAATGTTATCTAGCCACCTAAGATTCTGGTAGAATCCAAAAAGTGCCAAAAAGTGTCACTCTGTGAGCCTTCTGGAAGTTCTGACTGAAGATTGAGCTCTGTGGAAACCTACCTGTACTTTGTTTTGCAGTTGTTGTTGGCTGTTTTCTCAGCTTTCCTCCCAAAACTTGAGAACTGAAACATTGGTCCAGGTAGCCTTTGTATGAGGCTGTAGTTTGTCAGCTGTATGTTTCTACTTACTTACTGTTGTAAGAATGAGACAGTGAGCTTTTATCTGAAGGATTTTTCATGGCCAATAAAACAAGCAATCTGGAGGACAGCTTTTTTGATAAGGTTTGTTGATGGGTGAGTTCATGTGAAATGTGAGTATTGGTCAATGTGATGGAATTGGTTTGGCAGCTGAAGGTCTCCACATGTAGGAGAGTTGCTGTAGGTCCAGTGTCACAAACATGAAGGTGTGATTGCCTGTCCTTGGGCAAAACCCAGCAGAACTACTGAAGAGAAAATGGGTACAAAAAGTGAAATTAAGCCTTACCAAGACTAAAAACAATCTAAATATTTTAAAATATTCCAAATTACAGTATTCATAAATCTATCTAGTCCTGTGACTTGTACCTACTCTAATCCTGTGGGTTTTGAAAACTCTATTTTGTGTCTTCTAGTTGTTTTTTTTTTTCCAGTGCTCATCGTCTTAAGGTGAACCAGACTGATTTGTCCTAAGACAGTGTTTAATAAAACAGTTCTGTAACACGGTGGCAGGTGTTTGTAAATTACACTAGTACTTTCAGAGAATCCAGAAACAGAACAATTAGTTCTGTTTTACCTCAAACCAGGACAATTGTTGGATTAGGAAAAAAAAATAGTTGGCTTATTGATTTTAAATGTCTGTACATTAATGCATTTCCAAATTAGACAGAGTTAGTATTCCTTTTCTTCTAAATTAAGTTGTTGTTGTTTTTTTTTCTTCTCTGTTCCCACTTTCCAATCTTTCTTCCACTTCCATCCTTCCTCTTCCCCCATTTTCTCTCTAAAAATATTCTTAGGAATGACTTGCTGATGGTGTGTCGCCAGCTGAATATGGAGGAATCTGTCGCGGAGATCATGCACCAGCTGGGAGCAGATGAAAATGGAAAAATTTCGTTCCAGGATTTTAGTCAGTGCCGCATGGAACTGGTACGAGAAATCAGGAAGGAGGAAGTGGACCTCTCTGTGAAATCGGATGACTCTTGTAAAAAGAAAAAGTTAAGGGATAGGATAGCTTCCTGGCCAACTAGCAGCAATAACAGTTTAGGTAGGTATGACTTTCAAATGTCCTGTTGGTGTAATTTAACAAAAGATAAACTCTGGGGGTTTTGCTACCAGTTTTACTGGCATCAGGATTTCCCCTAAAGGGCTTTGTGAATATACTTCGGCATAACTTTGTCATCTATTAGAGTACTTTTTAACTGATGCAGTCTGGTCGTTGGTATGCAGGCTAGAATGTGTGCAGACCATCCTCTTCTGAAAACTGTAGTTGCACAAGACAACAATCTTTATTGAAAGTACAACATCTGAGGAGCTCAGCTGTTAACTGAAGGTCTAGTGAGCTCTTTGTTGTCTGTAGAGCCCAGACAGGTACGTAGGTAGAAATATTAAAAATGAGGAAAGAAAGAAATAATCATAGTCGTTTGTCTTTCAGATGCAATACTCTGCAGGAATGTGGAAGTTTCTTGTATGCTTTAAAAATTATTCCACTTAGCTGGGGACCTGAGTGCTGAAAGTGTCTTGTGATTTAGAGAATAGAAAAACTCTCCTTTCCTTTTGCCCTCCCTTCACCCAGGAAAAAAAAAAAAAAAGAAAAAAAAACAAACAACCCCTTGCTATGCCACCTACAGGAACATGGGGTGTAGGAAGGGATTGTCTGTGTCATTGAGTCCAGTCCTTGATTACATTATGATCAGTCGGCATTAGATCAGAAATCTTAACAGCTACAAAATGCTTCCTTTCACTCTGTAACACATGCAGGAGACCAGATGACACAGCTTCTGTGTCCCAAAAATCCCAAAATGCAAGGTACTGTGGAAAAAGCTGGGGATGTTGTCAGTGCTCCAGCTTCCTACAGCGGCTGCACACTAGCTAAACGTGACTGCTGGCCCTTGATCTGGCACTGACCTACATCCATGGTTCAGAAGGCCATCATCCTCTGGTTGTATTTAGTTAGAGCTGTGTCCGTGCAACCTTTTGTTCAGACTACAGGAGCCTAGCTATTTTTTTTAAAGACTCTTTTAATGAGGGATCCTCTATTAGTTGTCCCAATGGTCTTTCTTTGCATGTGTCCTAAATTGTTAGGAGTATTTTTTACAGTCAGATATACTTCTGACTGTACTTCAGACATACCTCTTCCTGGACAGTTTGCTTATGTGTGTTCTGGCTCCTCATGCAGCTGGTCTGTTGTCAGAGTGCCATCTCTCTGACCAGGTTCTTTTAGGTGTTCTGCATGTGGAGCGTGTCATGTTTAACATCAGGTTTACTTACTTGAAGATAGCTGATGTTACGTGGGATTTCTGATTTAGTAGAGTGATAACAAAACCTACTGGAAACACGATACCAATGTACTTTACACATAGCAGAATATAGCAATTGCAATACACAGATCAATCACAATACCAGTGTGATTCCCAACATCTCTAATATGCTCACCATCATGACACTGGGCGTCCCCAGTCTCTCTGTAAAGACATATGTGGATCGAAGCCATCTCAAGTCCATTGCTCTCTTTGAAATTCTTTTGTTAGATGTTTGCATTTTTACAGTCTTTATGTTGTGCTAAGCCACATACACGCCTCCCCCTTGTTGGCTGGCTAACTCGGGGAAACATTCACACTCTTTTAATGAACTCGGTGAGAAACACAGCAACAGCTGGTCCGCTCAGCTGTTAATAGCTGTTTATCTAAAGCAAAGAGCACCCTCAGGTCCACTTGGTGTTGATCTCAAATCAGCTTCTTTGCAACAGCTGTAATCAGTAAAACCCTGCATCATTCCCTGAGCTTCATGGGCATGTTCCCCAGCTCATCTCCTCTGCGCCTTCTTCTATAGTAGGGGTTTACCAGTCAGTCGCACCTGCCTAATTTTTCTCAGTAGTCTCTCTCCTAGAGAGTAAAACTGGGCATGTGTGTTGATTTGGCGGTCTGGTTTTGTGTTCAGGGTTTATTTATTTATTAGGGAGGTGGGGGGGTTTAGCATGTTACTGTATTCTGGTAACTCTGCACATGTTTTGGGCTGGTCATTTCAGGCATTCAAATTTTCCTTGTTTCCTTTGTATCCTTGGTGAATTCCTTATCTTCTTGCTTTTTAGATTACGCTTCTACCTCAACATCCCATTGTCTCATGGTCATTGGCTTTTCTTTTTGGCTTCTCAGCATAGCAAGTCTGTTTCATAGCTGTGTTTATTCTGCATCTCATCTCTTTTACTGCTTCATAGTCATATTTTGTCATAGAGGTATTTTGTTGTTAACATTTCCTCTGTTTATCCTTCTTCCATATATATTCTTGCATTGTAAGATGATTAACCATAGTTTATCTCCCCATTTCTCCATCACTGTCTAATCTTTATAATCCTTGTGCTCAATTGGATTTCCAGACCATGAATTTCTGTAAGGACCTGTATCAGACAACAGTTCAAAACCAAGATGGTGCCTAATATCCTTTTTATTGGATTAAGGATGGTGTGTGTTCCCTAGCTTATATAATTATCTTCTGCCTCTGCTGGCTGTTTTTTCAATGCTGCCACTGTTGTATTTTCCTGCAAAACAGAAAACTACTTCTGCCCTCAGATTGCTATACAAAGTTTTGCTGGTTGCTGACCAGCTTTCTGGCAACTTGGGCTTTAAAATCTTCTTTCTTAGACAAATCAGCCTAGTAATTATGGTTTGCAATAATCAGGGGTAGAAGATACATCCTAAGCTTTACTGGAGAAAGATCTGCATTGCAGTCTCAAAATTTATCCCACAAAGAAATCTTATTAATTGCTGCCAAAAAACAGTCATAGATGAATATTCAAATTTGTTAATGCATACAATTCAAACCCTAATCTTTTTTCCTGTTTTGCAATTTCCGTTAATTGTACAACAGTAACTTGATATATTTGTAAAGTTGGTGAGTGAATTCATATTTCTTTTTATATCTTTTTTTCCCCAAAAGTTAAGTCCAGAAGACCTTTGAATTTCCTGCCTTGGTATATTTCGCTCTGTGCAGACTCTTTTACAGTACTGTGGTTTTAAACCTGTAGGGAATTCATGGGTTTTCTATTTGTCCTGCCTTGACTCTTGCAGATTCTGTAAGACTTTTTAATAATTAGAGAACATACGGAGATGCTCCCCCATGTAAACAAAAAACAAAATGGAAGGCAATAATAATAATGAGCATTTGGAATGCAAATCTCTTTTATTTGGTTGTAAAAGAAAACCATTGTGGCAGAGATGTTCAAGATGTTCTACGGATTATTATTTTTTTTTAAGAGGCAAGGAAACACCACTGTAATGTACTTCTGTCATATAAACACTGCACAGAATATGAACACAATGAGAGCTGAGGAATTACACTTGCAGTCAAGCATGAATTATGATCTGCATATACTTCCATGCCTTTCATGTCTTTGGGCATTCACATATGTACTCACTAGTGATCAAAGAGTTGATTGTGTTATATTGACTGTTTGCTATTGCTCTCTAAACATTGTTCAAGATGGAAGATATCATCATGTGCAAGATCAAACATATTGATGGTGGATGTTCCTTTTTTGTGTATCTTTCCTTTTCTTCAGGCAAAGAACACTTTGTAATAAACATAATTTTGAAAGATAGTTTACAGGGCTTTTTTCAAGACTAATTTCTACATAATATGTCAGCTGCTGATAATCTTTGAAAGCTGTTATCATGTATCCACGTGGGGGTGCATAAATAACAAAATTTCAAAATTAATTTGGTTGTCACTGAGTAGCAGGGGTCCTGGCAATCTAAAGCAGAGAATCCAGACTATGTCATGGACATTTTTACACTGTGAGTTTGTCTGCAATTGTACAGAGATTACCGATCAGACAGCATTTTGTGTAGGCTTTTCTTGTAGCTGTTCACAATTTCTTAACAAAGCATGCAGAAACTTCTGCAAATATCTAAATAAAAGAATAACTTTGCCTGTAATTTTTGCATTTCATTAAAGAAAATAACTGGAAAAAGTGGTCCTAAGAAATAATAACATTTAAATGACTATTGAACTTTGTCTCACCCATCATTTTTTATCACTGATAAGGTCATTCTAATAATTTTACCAGCTTTTTTAGCCAACAAATGTTTCTACTCCAGTTTTTCCAGCTGAGATGCAGAAGTAAGGAAACTGGTTGACTGTTAGTCAAGGTACAGGACTCAGGTTTATTAACACCAGTCATATATGTGCTCAGTAAGCTAAAACTGCATCCATAGCTACCATCTTGACAATCATAGAATCATCAAATCATAGAATGGTTAGGTTTGAAACAGACCTTAAAGATCATTGAGTTCCAACCCCCTTGCCACGGGCAGGGACACCTTCCACTAGACCAGGTCGCTCAAAGCCCCATCCAGCCTGGTCTTGAACACCTCCAGGGATGGGGCATCCACAGCTTCCCTGGGCAACCTGTTCCAGTGCCTCACTACCCTCACAGTAATCTTCCTAATATCTAATCTAAATCCCTCTCTTTCAGTTTAAGACCATTACCCGTTGTCCTATCGCTACACTCCCTGACAAAGAGTCCTTCCCCATCTCTCCTATAGGCTCCCTTCAGACGCTGGAAGCCTTCTCTTCTCCAGGCTGAACAACCGCAACTCTCTCAGCCTGTCCTCATAGGGGAGGTGCTCCAGCCCTCTGATCGTTTTCATGGCCCTCCCCTGGACCTGTTCCAACAGGTCCATGTCTTTCCTGTGCTGAGGACTCCAAAGCTGGACACAGTACTCCAGATGGGATCTCCCNCCTTCCACTAGACCAGGTCGCTCAAAGCCCCATCCAGCCTGGCCTTGAACACTTCCAGGGATGGGGCATCCACAGCTTCTCTGGGCAACCTGTTCCAGTGCCTCACAGCCCTCACAGTAATCTTCCTAATATCTAATCTAAATCCCTCTCTTTCAGTTTAAGACCATTACCCCTCGTCCTATCGCTACACTCCCTGACAAAGAGTCCTTCCCCATCTCTCCTATAGGCTCCCTTCAGACGCTGGAAGCCTTCTCTTCTCCAGGCTGAACAACCCCAACTCTCTCAGCCTGTCCTCATAGGGAGGTGCTCCAGCCCTCTGATCATTTTCATGGCCCTCCCCTGGACCTGTTCCAACAGGTCCATGTCTTTCCTGTGCTGAGGACTCCAAAGCTGGACACAGTACTCCAGATGGGATCTCCCCAGAGCAGAGTAGAGGGGCAGAATCACCTCCCTCAACTTGCTGGCCATGCTTCTTTTGATGCAGCCCAGGCTGTGGTTGGCTTTCTGGGCTGCCAGTGCACATTGCGAGCTCATGTTGAGCTTCTCATCCACCAGCACCTCCAAGTCCTTCTCCTCAGGGCTGCTCTCCAGCCATTCTCTGCCCAATGTATTTGTGCCTGGGATTGCTGTGACCCAGGTGCAGGACCTTGCACTTGGCTTGGTATAGATTTAAAAGTTTAATCTTTTATTAAAATGCATGAAAAAATTTTCCAAGTTATTCGAATGGTGCTTTTTGCTGCTTGGATACCAGCAACTCTAAGCTATCGTAATGTATTGTAGTTCTTACCCTACACTATTAATGTCAATGAGGGCTTTAACAGTAATTTGCAAGTAATAACCAGTAATTTTTCTATAAGTGAAACGGAATATGAACTCTGTTAATGTTGTTCTGACATTGTTTAAAAGATAATAAAAATGAATAAAATAACTTTTGAAAGTGTTGCTGGAGTCTTGCAGTGACCATGTGCCACGTGACTCTTCAATATATCATTTCAGTAGGAAATACAGGAAGAATGTCAGTTACTGATCAGATCTGCAGGTTCTATTTCCAGTTACAGAGACTGAAAGCCATAATGGGTACAGTAAGTCTGTGTGAATCATCTGGTGATGGAAGTGGATTGCTTTGTGAATGAGAGCCTATAATACAGCAGAATGACACGTCTGAAGATATAAGGCAGGGAGTTGCCTGAACAGTTGTGGCTTCCATCAGGCTTTTCAGTGTTATGTAGTTTTATATGTCTTATATAAAAGCTAGAATTAGAATTATTTTTATTATATGTTGTATAGAAATGTCTAGTCCTTTACAGGTAATTAGCAAATTACCATTTTTCCCCATGATCAAGAATAGCCTATTTCTAGTACCCATTGTTTTTGAGGATGAGCAAGAAATGGTACTGTTTATTAGTAAATTCTTCAGACAGGTGAATTGTTTACTATCCCACTGAAAGCTGCAAGTACTTACTGATCTGATTTCATGTTCTAAATAAATAGTTATGAATACCAGAGTCCATAAGCAATCTTTGGCTGTTGGTTAGTAATTAGTAGTTAGTAATTAATTCATAGCCAACTTCCCTGTCCTCTTTACTGAAAATAAGTCCCTTGAAAATTTGATATGATAATTTATTTACGTTGTGGATCAAGTATGTGAATTAATCAAAGGAATGGTGGAAATTCAGCCTCAAATTAGGCTTATGGGTACACATGAGAGGCAGGCCAGTTGGGGCTGAAAAATCATTACTTTTGTTTTGCATTAATTTCATGTTTGATCTTACTGCAAATAAATTGCTTTCAAGAAACTGATGCAGTAATTATATTTATTTATGCTATATTTAATTAAAAACTGCAGAGCTTATATGGACTCAAAGCTGTGCTGCAGATTTTCTTGAGATTTATGAGCAAAGTTTCACTGTGGCTTTGACTGGAAAAGCTGTGAATATCTGCTAGGCCATACGAACTTCTGTTAACTGCAGGTGGCTCAGCTTATTACTTTTAAATATTCTGTTGATACCACTGTCTTTGTGCAAAACAGTAGAATATAGGTAATTGTTATTTATTTATTTATTTAGATATGTAGAGTGTAAAGTTCTATGAGCAGCAGAACAAATGAACCTGGATTTTCAAGGGATTTGTAATTGGCAGCTGACTAATTGTATTAAAACTGCAATGTATAGTATATGTTAAACACTAGTGAATCTACAAAGGATGGAAATCATCCCTTTGGAATGGCTTCCATAGTGTCTAATAGGGCAACAAATTTGGTTGACGCTTTCTTATAGTTTGAATATTTGTAAAATGTAAGAACAGCTAAGCTACATTAGAGAGAGGTTGTTCTGAAATGGTATCCTGTCTCTTAGTGTGGTGAAAAGCAAATGGTTAGAGAAGATAATAGGAATTGGGTGAGCATGTAATGATGTTTCCCTATTAAATTTTGGTTCAGGGACTTTGAACTAGAGATAGTTGCACTTGTTCACACATGCATTAGCTCCCTCCCTCTGTAATACAGTCTTACAAAACTGGGTCTCTGAACCAGTGCTGGTCTTCACCATGACTGCATAGCTTACCCTTTTGCTGTATGAGGAAGAAACTCTTGTTGTATTGCTTCAATTTCCTTTCCTCCTTCTTCCATGTATGTGGAATTTTATGAGTTTTTTCCTAGTTTGTCAAATCAAGTTCATTGAGTGTTGCATCACGGTTCATTATTTTTCTCAGCAGGAGCACTAACAGAGTCTGTCATCTCTGTGCCTTCCATAGAACTTACAGGAATTTAGTATGTTTGAGACTTTGACACCACTATCAAAAATCCTTGAAATTGCCAAGTAGTTAAAACAAGATTGAAGGCAAGAGGGAAGACAGACAGATCAGTGGGCAGAGCATACCTACAGAGGAAACACAGGAAAATGCCCTTCCTGATAACTGTGGCTACCAAGTCAATAGAATGGTTGGCCCAGGCACAAGCATGTAGCTAGAGCTGGAGCCTGGTCCTTGGCCTTCTTTGCACCACACAGCCCTAAAGAGCACCACAGATATGGCTTGTTCCAGAGTCATGTTATTGCTGTCCATGCTTCTTGGTCAACTCCAGTGGCAAGACATAGAGCTGTGGCTTGCCATAGGGAGTGTGGAACTGGATTGCAGCATCACTTCGTCACTTTTATCCCAGTTTAGGCTTTCTACACAAACTGTGATGAGCTTCAGAAACCAAAAGGTGCAGCTGAGATTTTCACAGAGGCCGTGCTTCATTTGGCTCAGGGATGAGCACTGTGATACATCCCACTCTCTAGCTGTTGTAAAGCAAAGGCTGCCTCTCAGCACGTTTCTGCTTCTTCCCCTCTTCTGACTTACATGGTGATGTGCTAGTCACCTACCCACTTCTAATATCACCAGTGTAGGTCTGACATACTATGGTTCGTAAAACAGCAAGCAACAAAATGACAGCAAACTTGGGGTGTTTTGTTTGTTTGCTTTGGTACATTCTACGACATGAAGTCATAGAATCATAGACAGTCAGATCCTCATTGAGGTTGTCTTGAGTGGAAGATAATCTGAGTGGAAGCTGATTGTTCATATATGGAGAAAATTGCCATGTGAGGGGAAAATAACTTTTTCCAAAAGTACAGTGCATACAGTACGAGTACTCTACTTGGAAGGTATGTTGGAACTTCATCTAACTTCTCTATGATTTCAGGTTTTAAGTGCTGTTTTTGCCATTACTGCCTACACCCCTTTTCACTAGAGATTATTAATTTCCAGGAAAAAAAAAATATTGCTATGAACTTCAAATGAAATATTAGAGTGAGTTGCTATGAACTTCAAGTGAAATATTACAGTGAGTTCCTGAGTACAATGCAGTTTTTATCCATTGGTGTTCTGGGAAAATTTGGTTTGGTAATTAAACAACACCAGGTTTTAGGAGACATTGGTTTCTAGGCTGTTGATAAGTCATTCCCATCATCCATTTCATGTGTCTCAATAGAGGAAGTGGTTGTCATGTCTCAATGATAATCTTAAATTATTTTTAGATTCAGACAGGCATATAAAGGCATTACGGATCATGTGCTTTTTTTTTTGTTTTCTGTTTCATCATTTTCTATACGGCAGATGCCAGTCTGCAGGCAAGTACTGAAATCACAATAGTTAACAGATATGCATTTCTACAGTAACTGAAAGGAATTTTAAGGTCATTTGACTGAAATTCCACAAACATTTATAAATATGCATGGCTTGGGCTGCTGGTGTAACAAGGCCAGCTTCTTCATCCACAAAGTTACATTGTAATAAGAGAAACTTTTTCTTTCCCTAGACACATCACTGAATATTTTACTTTCTCAAGACTCTGTAAGGAATGAGTTACCTGGTACAAACTTTGATTGTCTACTTTATGGGTTGATTCTTGGCAAGCTCATTCTTTTATCTGTCCTAATTTTCATATAGGCATTCAGTTTATTTTTCTGAAGGTTTTTGGTAGTTTTTATAGAAAATGTCATGGAGTGTAAAAAATCAAAACCAGAAAGCTTAAAGAAAGATGTCAGCATTACTTTAGTAAGTGACAGTGCTGGTTAAGTTTCAAACTATTCTAATTTCTTCAAAGGTGCACTTAAGTATTTCCCAGATTTACTCTACAGTTATACTCTATGGTGGGTCTGGCAGCACAAAATTCCAGAATTCCAGAATTCTGAATGTACCAATATTGAGAATACTTCAGTGAACCTGAAGTACAGGTAAGGTTGAAGTTTTGTGATGATTTGAAGAAACATACCAGTAGAAAGTGAAAATGTTACAAGGACACAAGGGAGACAAAGCGTGAGCTGACTGCACTTGGTGTACATACTACAATTATAATGTGCACCTGATACTGTGCATGACCCTTCAGTGGGCATTGAGAAACATAACTATTTTACTGAGAAGTATCTACAAGAGAATTCTTGTCTATTGTGAATATCAGTTTATATGTTCTCAAAGGCAATTAATTTTACTCTTTCAGTCAAATCTTGATTTCTCTTTCCATTTGTTCTTTGTCATATTATCGTGCCTAAACCTTTATGCTATATAACATCATTTATTTGATACTGATGTGTATATTTGGATTCTCTGTAATGCTATCAAGCACATGTATTATGTTGTGTGTTCTTAGTACTGGTAAAGGCATATAAAATACTGCTTTTATATACTTCTTTCAAAGTATACTTGCTTGTCTTGGCATAATATCAAAGTGTTCTGGAGCTTTTTGTTCTTGGAGGGGTTTAGAAAACACTAGATCTAAACAAAAATTATCAAAGGTGTCAGATGCATTTTTCTGCGAAGTCCAAGGCTTTTCTTTTTTAGAGCAAAATGATTGATTTGGTTCAATTTTTCTCTTAGATCTAATTTCATGAAACATATTTCTTCTATGGAGTAAGTTTCCTTAGTTAGTCTGGGTGGGGTATAGCTTGTTAGAGCTTGTTATCCTCACTTCCAGTCCTAATGAGAAAAAGGCTGAAATAACATAGCCTAACACAGTATCTTCTATGCAGTGTTCATCAAAACAGATAAGGGTATGATGGGAGGAACAAGACCTAGATAATAATCCCACAGACATCTTAGATATTCCTCATTTTTCATAACTGCGTCTCCCATAGCAAATTATTTCTTTCTGGGTCACCGGAGAAGAGCTGCAAAAAGTTCTGATGAGAACTTCCTCTAGGGCTTAGTGCTGAGTTGAGAACACATATAAAAATTATGCCTCTGCAGACTCTTTTCTTTAAAAAAATATGAAAAGCTCTTTTATTCTGAATACTTCTAGAACTTGTAATGGATGTTTGACAGACAGCTTTCTTTATTTCTAAGTAAACATTCTCACCCACCTGTGCATGCAAGGATCAATTATTATCATCACTCTGCTGCCATGCTATCATATGTATTGTTTTGTCATCTGATGCAAAACAATAAATAGATTTTAAAGGGTGTTGCCTGTTAAATAGGAAAGAGTTACTCTAGCTGACAGGCTTTGGATGTGTACTGACAACCATGGACAGTGAAGCTGGAGCCTTCAGTCCTAGGTTCCTTTGTGGGAGTGGTTCCCTAACTTGCATAGAGCCCTCTGTAGTTACCTTGTGATTTTAAGGAGGTTCGATTCCAGACATAACGAGGTCAACCAGAAGGTTTTTGTGAACAAAAAAACTATCTGCACTTCCTTGTTAGTTTCCTAGAACTCTTCCAGGAAAAATTCTTAAACAGAGTTTGAGGAACTACAGATTCTTAGTTATCAGGTCAGCTATCAGCTTTTGGTGTGCCATCATGCCTAATGATCCCTTCTTTCAGATTACTACTGTAAGAGCAAGAGTTGTATATTAATTACAGCAACATACAGGAGTTCTATGCTAACTCCTGACTGAATCTTCAGTTACAACTGAAATCTCAATTTCGATAACTGCAGAGATATCCTGCAGAGCTGAGACTTGAGAGGTGCGCGATCTAGGAGGACAGCATCTCAGCAGCCAGAGTTTTGGAATCTGAGGGGAAAATAATGGGCAAATTTAGAGATTAGGTTTAAACCCAAGATAAAATACTGGAAATGCCTTACTTTGTAACATTCATCTCTCCTTGCATTTTAGTATGTGTGTTTTAAATTAGGAGTGCAAAGTTGAACTTTTAGGAAAACTTGGGTTAAAAATGCAGTCACAATACAGTCATAAAACCCCAGTCTTTCCTGGATCAATCTGTGACTGACAGGTGACCTCTGAGCCAGCTGAGTGTTTTAAGTGCTTCCAATCTGATAGCAGATGGTGCAATCTCTGAAGGCCACTTGGGTCTTCAACAAAGCTACTGTTGTTAATCGAATGAATGTGAAAGCTCTTTTGCAGAACAATGTCGTTTGAGTAATAGGAATTTAGTGTACGTATTCTGCTGGAATATGTTCTGTATTTAGCTCTGTAAAAAGAGGATTATCTATATGATATAACCAGCTTTCTTAATGCTGTGGCTATGCTTGTGCAGATAGAGTTGTTTCCTGTGTTCTTGTCAAGCCTGGGAGATGGCAGAACTGATCCCCTGCCTCCATCAGGCTACTGAGGCGTTTCTGATGCTCCAGCTCCGTTGGCTGCCGCTTTTTTTTTTGCTTTTTTTTTTTTGCTGTACGGTATGCTATAGCCACAAGAGGGCAGGGATACCCAGCGTTGTGCATACTCACTAGTCACAGTACACGCCGCACACAATGTAAAATAATTGCTGGTAGCAGTATCTGTCTTAGTTCAGCTCTGTTGGAGAGCTTGCAGCATGTGGCCAGGTGAAGTACGATGCTGCACGCTCTTGGTGTAAAAGCAATTGAATTAATCTTTAATTGTTACCTGTACCTGCGGTAATGGCTCATGATAATTATATTAGTATAAAATGTAATTCTTTTTTGTTTTGTATTGTTTTCTACTTACATGTTTAAAGATTAGCATATTGTCATTAGAGTAAGGCAAGGAAATTACCTCTAGGTTTCCTCAGTCAGTTTATTGTGCACAACTGCTTTACAGGGTGTTAGGGTGTTGACCTAAAGCCACAGTTTAGTTGCCGTTTTGTGTCCAGTCTGGCTGGTTTTCTGTTTGCACTTTTGCAGCTTCAACTTTCTTGGCAAAAGGGAGGCATTCTCCTAATAGTTCATTATATGGTTTATTGTTTTTCCCTGGCATTGTACTGAATAAGTAATAACCACTGATTAGTAAATACTCGCTTAGAATGCTAATGAATATTTGAGAGAGAGAACTAGCTCATGAAAAGGAAAAGCTTTCAGGCTAATAGGATGGCATTACAATTACTTATGGTTTAATGACTGCATGGTGGATTTAGAGTTTTGCTCTACTCTTTCGCTCTGGATTCTGTTTTGATTTTTCTATTAACTTAGAATGTGTGCATGGACAAGTCACTTAATTGTTTTTAATCTTCGTTATGCTACATGTGAAATTTTACAGTGCTGCCCAGGTTTATTAAATCTAAAGTCTACTGTGAAATGTTTTGCCATAGGAAATTGTTAAGCCTAAAACACAACAAGATTTTTAAAGCAGCAGGACAGTTGTATGGGAAACACAAGCACCCAGGGACAAAATAGTTACTGACGAAATAGGAATTTTTTTTTAAATTTGTTTTAGGGTTTAAGCCCGTCTCTGGCTGTAGGGAATTGGAAGGATTGTACATGGAGAAACAGCGAACCTACAGCTTCATGATACAGAAACTTTCTCTGAAGCATTCATTGTTTGCCACTAGCTGCATGATCATTCTTGCATTGATTTGTAATGAAACACATTTAGATTGATGTGTCTCTGAAACTTGAACTGAAACAAGGAATCCTGAGATAGTAAGAAAATCAGGGCTAGCATAAAAAGTGACAAACTGTAGAGCTAAACGGTTAACTTATTGTGTTGGTATTCAGTAAACAAAAAAAGGTGAGTTATGTTTTTCCTCTTTTGTTCTTTGGTCCATGCTGCTTTTCAAGCTGACATAGCAACTGACACTCCTTCAGTGGTCCTTAGCTCTTGGAAATTACACTGGTTTTACTCTGTACTAAACAATGTATGCAAATGCTTTTATTTTTCCTTCTGGATCTTGTCGTTTAGTAAGTGATCTGTGCATTGAAACTGTTAATACTCTGAAGACTTACAAGGAGTGGCTGAGATCACTTGGCTGGTTCAGTCTGGAGAAGAGAAGGCTGAGGGAGACCCCAGCACAATCTACAGGTTCCTCAAGGGTTAGTAGAGGGAGAGGTGCTGATCTCCTCTCTGGCAACCAGCGATAGGACACAGGGAAATGGAATGAAGCTGCATCAGGAGAAGTTCAGATTGGACATTTAGGAAAAGGTTCTTCACTGAGGTGGTGGTTGGTCACTGGAACAGGCTCCCCAGGGAAGGGGTCATGGCACCAAACTTGTCAGAGCATCCGGACAACACATGTAGTCATGTGATCTAGTTTTAGACAGTCCTGTGAGGAGCCGGGAGCTGGACTCCGTGATCCTTAGGGGTCTCTTCCAACTTGAGATATTCTGTGATTCTGTGTGTTCTTTATACGAGGCTCATACTAGAATGTTTTTCCATTTCTGCATTTTAGGTGCCTTATCAGGAGCCAGGGAAAGCTGGGAGTATGACTCAGGAGCAAGAGACCTTCAGAGTCCAGACCTCCAGAGTAATTTTACACTACAAAAGATGTTGGAGTATGGTGGAAGCAATGTGACTCAACAGGCTGCTCTGCAAAGACTTCTAGCTCAGGCCTCAAATTTTAGCAACTCTGTTGGAGGAAGCTACTTAGAACTTGCCAACACTGTAAGTGCCTTTTGCTTCTGCTTTTAATGTTTGTAGAATTCTTTCTTGTTTGTTTTTCATTTTTTTGTTTTGTTTTGTTATGTTTTGTTTTTTTCCAAAGAATCATATTCATTCCAGCCTTAGAGCCTTTTAGCCTTCATGGAAAAAATGCCATGCTGGTGTTGCCTTTCATTGACCAGAAAACCAATATGATTTTAGCAGTTGGTGCGTGTGTATTATTTCCAAAGATTGTATAACTGAGTTTCATCTAAAAGGGTAGGAGTCTGTGAGGAGCTAAGCTGAAGTTCTTAATTTATGCAGTTTAACAGTAGAAGAGTTGTGTCTGAAAACTTCCTACCAATTAAGTTTTTTAAATGTAGTGTCAGATTGTTCAGAAGTATTGTGCAGAAAAAAATCTTCCTGTGTTATTTCATTACTGCCCACTCTCCAGGCAAGAACTATTTTCCATTGTAAAAACCCCACATAACTGTTGAAGGAGTAGGGCATTATTTTTTGCTTCTCCGTTAGTGTATTGGGGATCAAGTTTGCGTTTTAATTTTAAGCCAGGCACGTTATAAAAGACCACCCATTTTGTAGCATGTTTCTGACTTAGGTTGCACAGGAGTTTAAGTGAAGAAGTAAAAGCTACTAAAATGAATGCGAACAGTTTCTACTTTTTAAAATTAATGTTTAGTGGCAGGCTTGACTTGGATAAAACAGACTTCTAGTTCATAGTATCATAGGATAATTCAAGTTGTAAGAGAACCTTGGGAGGTCATCATCCTGCTCAAGACTTGATGTCTAATGAGAGTGATTCCTAAAATCAACTTCTTTAAGCTACATTATGTGAAAAGAAAATGATGAAAAATATTCTGAAAGTGCCTTCAAAAGCCTTCTAAGTTTTATTTAAGTTCCTGAACATGAGCTGATATAGGACTTAAAGTTTCTGTAAGCAGAGTAAAAATACATAGATATTAAAACTTACCTAATGGGGGAAAGAGTTCAAGGAAGTTGGCAGTTCCTTAAAGGTACTGTGTGCTCATTTTCCCTAGGAAGGACAGTAAGGGATCAACTGTGATAAGTCATAAACTCTTTGATCTCCAGAACTGGGCAGAAGCATATGGAAACTGGAGAGAACAGAAAACGAGCAGGCACACATGTTATAAAGAGGGTAGCATGGAAGACCTGGAAAATTATAGGCCAGTTGGCAGCTTTATTTATTACGTTCCAGTAGTTTTCTGGAAATGTGGGCAATTTTAAGTGCATAAGAGAGAACACATAGCTTTGTAGAAGAACAATCCATGTTGATGATGTCCATCCATCTAATAACTCCTTTAACAGAACTTGGAGATAGAAGAGACACTGTAGACATCATGTTTCTCCAATGAGATATCTGACCCTGCCTAGAGTAACATTGTTATCATCAAGGCAAGAAGCATCATCTAAATGTAGCTACTAATAGGTGTATATTGAACTGGTTTGAAAAGTGTAAGGCACTGTTTTTTCAAATGTTTCCTGGACTCCATTATGTCTTTTGTTCTCTAACTTGTACAATACACAATAACATTTGTGAACTCAAATCAAACCATACTGGTAAAACAAGGACTTCCCTACACTGAAAACTGTTTTTGCAATAATCCATTAAAAAGGTGCAAGCTTAGGTCTAAGGAAGATAGTGAGTGCAACAGCATACAATTTCCTGTTCAGTTATACATATTCCATAGCCTTGATTGACTTGCTTAAAAATTACCATTTTGGAAAGACATGAGCTGATTCACATTTGATTATTTTAAAGGAAGTGGAATGCACTTGACAGAAGTTTAAGTAGAGCTGCTTAAGATAATGTAGCTGTGTAACAGGACTGACTCGCATACTTCTGTTTCTGGATTAAGAACTGTGAGTTGCTGTGTCCTTTTTGGATCTGGAGTTCATTCCGGTTTCAGGTGTTTGTGTACTAATATGTCCTCTGTCTATGCTTCTGGCTGATGATCCTTCAGAAATGATGGGCTTTGGTAACCTATACTACACTTGCAAACACGAAGACACAGATATGCAGTGTTAGTCAAGAATGCACAGAGTGAAGGCTACTTCATTCCTATGACATGTAGAAATCTTAAAAATAGAAATGCTGAAGGCTCAAAAGAAATAAAGATCCTCAGGTATTATGGCTTTCTTTTTATTCCCATCTCTAAATTTCTTCTATGCTTACTGTCATGAAATCTGCCTGATCTTTGTTTTAACAAGCATTTGTTATTCTCCTCCTTTTAAATATTCTGTGTTCTTTCAGACAGTAGTAGAATCAGCAATCTCTCATTTGTGTGTAGGTGAATACAATAACATCTCCATTTGACTCCTCTTGAACATAGGTGTCATGGGTCATATGTAAATTTTTGCTTTGGCTTTATTAATAAGGAGAGAGAAAGGAATGAGAGAAAATGGAGAGAATGTTTTGCTTTATTTTTCACTATTTACATTTATTCCCGTTACATAGCTTTTAATACTGAGGGGCGTGCTTACTGCAATCTACATTTAGAGTCTTTAAAGAGATAAACATAGCCTTAGTGCTGTGATTTAATATGGGTACTTCCTTCTCTCTCTCTTTCTCAGATTGTTTTACCTAACTGCATTTGCCACAATGACAAGCTGAGCTGCTCCCTTGCATTCACTCTCAGACATGACAGACCTCAACTTTCACATTTTTATGAGTTGAATCCAGGGATCTTTTCCCGTTGTACACAAGGAGCTGGGCAGACTTCCTTGGTACTGTAACCAGAATTACTTAAAAAAAAAAACAAAACTGATGGAGGTTTAATAACTGTGTTTCTTGCCTTTGGGAGTTGATTATGTTTCTTTTTGTAAAGTCATGTAACAGAAGGATGAAGATTTAGAAACTCGATGTGTACATTTCTCTCTGAACACTAAATGGTCCTAAAGTTAACCAGAGAGGTTTGTCTTCTTCAGAAAGCTTATGAAAAAGCAAAGCAGAACCTGTCTGTGTCATCCTGCTCCCTGATGAACAACTTCTCCCAAATGTATCTACACAGACCATATGGACACACTCTTGAAAGCAACGTTTTTTACATTTCCTTGCAGATCCTTAGGCTTTAGACTCAGAGGTCTAACAAAGTAACTATTGTATGGGTGAACATAAATCAGTTAGGTGCTTTCTGGTTAGAAGTCATGTGGTGTTTTTTTTCTCAGCACCTTGAAGTGCTTTTTCCCTGTTGCAGTGTCAATTCTTGTTACTTAATTTCCTCTTTTTCTCTCCGACAGCCTTCTTTTGATTTTAAAATATGCAGTCAGGCTAAAGACATCCCTGTGGTGATTATGTGCTTCTTCAGCATAGATTATATGCCTCAGTCAATACAGGGGGTCTCCACACTGCCATTAACATTTAAATTTTCCATTTGCAAAAGCTAAATGAACATCAGTCCACTATCACTTTGCTTAGATTTTACAAAGTGAATTTTTTAATGCATTTTTTAAATCCTGTGAATGTACAGCTCTGCAGAGCTTTATGAAAACACAATACCTGCTCTGAAGCATTATTCCTGTTCCTTCATAGGAGTTGTGCAAATTTTTTTAGTACTATTTGAAATTTAACCATTCATACTCATTGCATATGTTTTTATTTGTTCATTTCATGACATTTGGCTGTGTTTTGGTTTATTAACATGTTCAAATTAAGCTTTTGCTTTACTTGAGTAATTTATTCTGTAGTCTTTATAAGATGTATAACCCTTTTTCAGATTCACATTTTTGCACATAAATATTAAGAACATACTTCTCTTCATATCTCTTCACCTTGGTGCCAATATTCATGACTAACATATTAACCTTTAACATGACCTGTCACCACTTACTGATGATGTACCTGATTGTGCCAGTAGGTTAAATACTACAGCAGATACCTCTGATGGGAAGCACTGTATGTTCCAGATGTAATCATTTATGAGCTTTGTTTTCATTGCATTGGGATGTAAATAATTTAAATATTCTTCATGGATATAAAAGAATTCAAGCATTGCAAAGGATTTCTTTGTGTGTGTATGTTTGGGAGTTGTTTTTTGTTTGTGCTTGAATCTTCGGAGTTGGACAAGGATCACTAATGTGGGTAGTCGTATAACTGTAGTGAAATAGCTGATGCGTGTGGTGTCGCATCTGTTCACTTCCCAGTCGGCCGTGCGATCTTGATGTGCTCCCTGCGGTGCTAACGGCAGGAGGGACAGCACTCTGTCCTAGGAGCTGAAGTATTGCTGTTCTCTGAAAACATTGCACAGGGCAGCACCTCGACATGATAAGCATATTTCACAGTAGAATTCTGTTGACGTTTCATAAACTGAAGCAATAAGATTTGGATATGTTTAATTCCTATATCATATTCTCCACGCATGTGATTAAAATAAACCAGATTTACTTGATTACTTTTTTTAGTAGAATGTATGCATATAAATTATAGTGCATGTCTATGTGCTTGCTGTTAGTTTCTGTTGCCTTAATTCAGTGTTGTTTTAAGATTACTATATTTGTTGTTATACGTAGCTACATTTACATAAGTACAACCAATTGGAATTGTTTCATTTGCCATGACTATATGATTTCATACCTCTGTTCTTTCAGCCGTAAGTAACTGTGGTTTGCTGAGAAAGTCTCTGCACAAAGATCTTACATTTTTAAAATGTGACCCAAATGTGGGTTTTCTTTAACTATCCTGACCCTAGGCTGGTGTGATCTAGGACCCTTTGGTCTCTGATTTTTCCTTCCAAAGACACTCCAGCTATGTTGGAAGCTCTTTGACTGCACCTTCCTTGCCAGGGTTCTTTTGGTTAAAAACATCTAGAAAGTTTTCATAAGGGTATGTTTGACTTGCAGAGGGGAAGAGCAGAGCTATATTTTTGAGAATAGAGTGTAGTAGGATTTCTTCATGCCCACTTGCTTTTAGAAGCCCGTTTAGTTGTTTTGTCCTTGAAGCAGGCACGCAAGTGCCACAGATGTGGTTGTTCCTACTCATTCAGAGAGAAGGGCATATTTAGAGAGTTGCCGGCATCGCTTCCTGCAGCATCTCATTGTTCTGGCCAACAACTTAGCAGGCATAATCCTGGCTTATCTTGTGCAGGGCTGTCAATGAGAGATGAATGTGTCTAGGTTGGAGAGCATTGGCACGGGTTGTTCCACCTGCACTTACATCTCATCTTAAGGGGAGCTGGTTTTGGAATGTCACCACCAAGAAGAAAACACAAAGCTTATGCAACAAGACTCTTAATGCATCTTCTTGTAACTACTCTGGTCTGTGTTCTTTCTCAACTATTCCTGTCTGGTTTGCATGTGTGTGTACCTCATTTGGAGGTACTAAATTATAATTTAGATAATTTTGATCGTGCATCTATCTGGCAGGATATGCTTTCTGTACAGTAGAATTAAGGTGACTAAACCGAATTTAGTTCTGACTGTGGAATCTCTGTGCCAAATGAAGAAATCATATCTGCTGGGTACACAACCCAAAAGTTTATAAAGTACAAAGGTATACTGGAAATACTCATAGCAAAGCAATATGTGGTTGTATTAGCATTAGTTTCTCGGTATGATCACTAGCGGATAAGAACTTAATACTTTTGTCTTAGAAGTGTCAGGTTCTTTGAAAATAGATATTCTTACTGTGATACCTTTTGGTTACTCAGACTCAGTGAATGTTTGAATTGCTAATTTTTCCTCCTTAAGAGCATTGAGCTGCAGTTATGACAGACAGAACCATTGTTTTGAGAGAGCTATTCTTCTTAGTTGACAGTTTATACTGATAGGATTCCAAAAGTCACTATGACATTTTTCAGGTATGGGTGGCTTTTCCTTTCCCACCTAGATGATCTGCCTCATAATCAGGCAAACCTAACTTGCTGTGGCCTATATATGTGTATAGCTTTTGGGTATAAAAAGTATACTTGATACTAATGTTGTGTTTACATTTATGTCAGACTGTAGTGCAGCTGGTTCTGAATAACTGCTTTAAATAGCATTAATAGGCTGTTTCATCCTGAGTCACAATAACCATTTGTGTGCTCTGAGATGCATATAAATGTAAATTAAGTGATCCGCATGTAAATTTTGTAATTCTGTCGTGTTACTGAACATATAATGGTTTCCTGCAATGCCTTAATGTTATAAAGTGTACCCAGTACTTCAGCAAGAGAATATTGTAGAGATACTTGGTATTTGGCATACGGCACAGATGACATCTGTGATGAAATTAAAAATGCTGAATTTAATCTCTTTGTCTGGCCCTTTCAGACCATTTGACAATACATCAATTATTCCAATACTTCTTACATTGCCTTCCAGTTTGGCTGTAAGACAAAGCTGGCTGGTATTTCTAGTGTCATTTGCTGTGTGACTAGCAGGGGATGTGCCTACGTAACCAACAGTGTTTCCTTATGAAGACTGATGTGATCAGATTACCCCCGATAACAGATGTCTGCTTGTCCATCTTATGGAAGGACTGTCTGATTGCCAAAGAAAGCAAAAATACTTTTGTAGAGGACGAGGAAAAAAATGGCTTCATAGAGATTTGTGGCAGTGAAGGTATGCTCTTACAGCTATCCTAAATATGAACAATTTCTCTATTGTTTAATTTATAGCCATCAGCTGTAAATTAAATGTGAGTTTTATTGAAATCACACAGATGTTTCTTTTGGGAAATGATATTTTAAGGGAAAGTATCAAGGAAGTCTGAAGACAGAACTGTACTTTGAAAGGTGATTCCATGGTTGGTTTGTAGGCTACTTGTGTTTGGCGTCCCTGTTGATGAGAACCTGCTGTAAAGTGTCTTATTTAATTTCTAAAGTTTTTATGGTTTTATGACTCAGTAATATTGCTGTGTCTTTTTCTGGCAAAGTCTACACCATTTTCTTCTCTTCCCATATCCAAATCTTCTCTATTTTTAAATTAAGCTTCTTTGTTCCTTGGTTGGGGTAGTTCTTCTCTTTCAAGACAGGGAAATTTTGACCCCAAAGCATCAGGTATCCCATGATCTCAAGGCACAACTCTTTGAATGGGAGAGAGTAATGCCTTTATAGTCCTTTTGTATTAGGCTAGCATGGAAAAGAAAACACCTAGATTCTGTGTATTTCAAGGGATTTATTCAGTGCTATAGCCACTTTGTAGGATATGTCAAAATTCAGTTACTGGTGCAAAGATTGATTTTTCCCAAGTTATGTTGCTGTTGAGTCTGTTCTGTATTGGGGAACCAGTGCATACCATTACAATAAACCGCAGGAGCCGGGTCTCTTCCTCTCCTCCCCTTGCAGCCATTTGTTTTCCACGTCCTACATGCAACTTGTATTACAATTTCTTTTTCATGCCAATAAAAGCCATTACTGTTAAAATGTGGCCTAACGATTTCTTCAACTGGAACTGTAGTAAGTAGGAAGGCCTGAAGTTGAAGAAGGTACTAGAGGTGTGGACAGTAAAGCCTACTCCTTATAAAAGATTTGCGCATAAGATAACCTTGCCTTTTGTGCCTTTGCTTCCAAAGTAGGCATCATTTTCATTCTGCCAGGCTAAAAATAGAATCCAAGAATTCCATTAAAGCAAAAACTGATTATTGGAATATAGATTCAGGAGGCTTGGCTTGTCAGAAAGCAGGCACAAAGGCAGTTTTGTCTGACAAATGTTTTTTTATGTTTAGGGATGTGAGAAGCTGTTTGCTGTTTGTCTTTGATTTCAAGCCAACATTGTAATAGACGTTGTTTGTTTGAAGCAGGCATCAGGTGTAACAGGATTCTGCATTGTGTTTATACAGTTCTGCCTTCCATAGCCCTCTAATAGTGCTCAGTTATTCGTTATTTTTTTCTTGTAAGACATTATGGATTAGGCCTGCCAGGGCTCATCTATTTTGTATGAAATGTAGTTTTTCTGTCTTTTGAACTTACTGGATAGTAACAGACATAGAGAGGTGACCAAGAGGCAAATTATAAACTTTCTTGAAAATTCCCTTCAGTAGCATATATGCTGAGGTTCTTTTTCTTTTTTTTTTCTTTTAAATTCTGTTGCTATTTCCATCTGCAGACAATCACTGCACAACGTGATGGGTGTCAGCACGGGGCACATTCATTCAGGCAGCCTTTTAATAGATCCTTTTGACTGAGGCTTTTAATTGGATCTTTTCTGTGATAGTTGAACAGTATCTCTTACAAGCATATAACTAAGGTGAAGTGCATAGAATAATGGGGTTTGACCCAGCTCTGCAGTTGCAATTGGATGATGGGAACTGGTATGTGGCAATCAGGTGCTGTAGGAAAGGGGGTCTTAACAAGGGTGTGTAGGTAGATGTTTTGAAGGTCTACAGATGAAGTTTCAAAACTTCTAATTAAACTTAGTTGCAAGGGCTTTGTATCTTCTCCCCCTCCTCCCCCCCCCATTGCTTAGAAACTGTCTTTATGCATCCTATTTTGTTCATTGTAGTTAAGGGAGCTGTGACTCCAGTGCAGGTGTTCAGATGTTTTTACTTTTCCAAACTTTTTTTTCCCCCAGTTGTCTGGAATGAAGAGCAGTTCACCTGGCACATTGGGCCAGCACCACTGCACACAGCTATACAGAATATAGGTATTAGTATTATTACCTTGCTTGGCAGTGGTAAACTGAACCTGAGGCCTAGGATTAATCTGCTGAAGCAATATTAACCTCCTGGATGCCGATGTGCCAGGAGGACTGCCGTGTATCTCCTGTCACAGGGTCTTCTGTCTCACCAGCTTTTCTGCCTGCTCTCTGAGTGTGAACTGTTGACCCGACATAGTTGCAGTTGGCAATGCTGAGCATCTGGGAATCCTCATTTATTAAAAAGATGAGAAGACTTATTCCCCCTCCCATTCTACACACATCTTAAACCCTTATGTTTTGGTTACATGATATATAGGAACTTTGATAATAAAGTGAAAATCTTAACCGCAGCGCACAGTTGAAAATGGGCTCTAAGTGCTTTTGCAGTTCAGTGCTAGTTCAGTTGTAATGGAGTAATCAACCGTATCCTGCCAACCAAGCGAGACAAGGCAGGGTTTCCATAGAAGCCTGTCAGTGCCGTGGTTAAATTCATCAAGATGCTCCTGCTCCCTGGAATTGTTTCTCTGTCGCTGTCAGGTCTGGGACATTGACCTGAGGCAGTGCAGGATGCTGCCACTGTTCCAACTCCCCGCTTCTCTTCATGTTCCGGGGTTTTTTTGAGTGAATATATGGTTGTCAGAACAGCTGTTTCAGGGAACTATTTTGGTGCCAGTGCAGAGAAAATGGGAGGTGAGTACTTCTACTTCTGCACAGGCACTTTCTTGCGCTTACTGTTCCTACTTTTTGTGAAGAACTGTTTCAGCATGATTGCTTCATTTTGGGCTAGAAAACCACATGATCGCTTCTCAGCTGTGAGACAGATTATGACAGTATCTATGTTGCAGTGCATTAGTAAACTCCCCTGTTTATCATGGTTGGAAGCAATCAAAGTAAACTCTGAGTTTCAGGAAGGGTAGGGTCTGTTCTATGAAGAGTTCATAATAAATAAGGACCCCACTGGTGCACCCAAGTGAGGTTTGTGCCTTTAAGCTAAATAGCCATCTCTAATTTCCTGCACTGAGTTTTGTATTACTTTACCTACTTGAAGTAACTTGAATAATTTTAGGGAAGTGAGCAGAGAAAAAGACATTCAATATTTCTACCCTATGAATTTTTAAAGAGATTATAAGTGCATATTATTGGTTGAATCTGATTTTTTACATGAATATTGATTGCCTGGAATGCATTATAGAAAAGGAAGGAAAACTCTTTGTTTCTGTGGCACCTACAGGGGTGCCAGGTGTTTATTAATAATGATGAAATGTTTTGTACCAGGATTCTAAATTGTGAAGACAGAACAAACACGACTTTTTTTTTCTAGAAATGAGTTTGTTTATTTGCTTTGGTTTACTTGGTTGATAGACCCTTATCTGAGAGTAAACACTAGAAATATTTAGCAAGTCATTTCTACACTGAATTAAGTAAGGAACTGTCCAGATGAGTCAAAGAAGATTTTAGCTTTGTAATCATGTTTCATGAACCTGAAGTAAGTGTAAGTGCCTTGAGAAGAGTGTAAGCAAGTCTTGGGTTGTAGAACCAAATAGACAATACAAGAAAGTCAGAGATGTCATAAACACTGAAGGACATTTGTTCGATGTCCCTCCCAATGTAAAATGAAACTGACATATGTGAAGGCTGAAGTAGAAATCAGTGAGGCAGACATGAGGCAGACTTGAAGATTATGATGAGAAGCTTAAGTGTAGGAAGATGTATAGGAAAAAAGTCACTGGAGAGATTTAAAAGGTAAGTAGTTGCAAAGCAGTTAGAAGGGCAAAAAACTGAATTGTATAGACCAGATGGGAGGTTAGAATAGAGAGTTTGGATTTTATGTTTAGCTATCCAGGGAGAGAAAAAAAAATACCACAGACCTTTAGAAAAATAAAGAAATACTTGTATTTACTGGGTAGTAAATAGTTAGGGAGCTGAGAAGTTATCTGTAGGCTAATGGGCTGATCTTCAGTCTTGGCTACACTCTGCAGCCGAGGAAGATAGCAAGTAAAATAAACTTCAGGTGAGGGGTATAGGAATTAAATTACAATAATCTTAAATTTGTTGATAGTAAAATAGATCTGGTTGAATATTAGGGGGTTTGATTCACCAGAGGTTTCATATCTATCATTTTAGCTCATATCATTGTTGAAGTATGTTTTGTTACAGTTTCTGCCAAAATGAAAGCTCCATAAACCCCATAAGTGCTCAGTGAAGTTGGTGCTCCTGTTATTTAAATACTCGTGCCAGCCAAAAACTCTCATAGGGCTTCAGGTAGGGATCTGTCAGACACTTACCTTACATTTGCCAGAATTCATCTGATTGAAAATGTTTCAAATGGAACATTTCAGTGAATCCAAACTTTTAAATAATTAGATACAGATACATATGTGTGTACATCTATATAGATAAGTGTGTGTACACAGTTGTATATGAGTGTATATATGTGTGTATACTTGTTTGTGTCAGTATGTATACTTTATATACAAATGTCACACACACTACATAGACACAAGTATGTATGTGTGTATATATGTGTGTGTATATATACATATATGCAGAAAGTCAGAAAGTATCCATCAGTTCACCTGTTAAACATTCAGGAGAGATCATGACCACAGGTGGTGAAATGGGATGCTTGGCTAGGTGGGGGTGAAGTGTCCAAGTACAGCTCTGATGTAAACCAGGGGCCAGGATCCCTCCCCCTTCTTTAGAGTGGGCACTAACTGGGCACTAACGTGGTCATTGATCCAGTTCAGGGAGTTGTGTGTTCTACATGCCAGTGGTAATAGAAGTCAGACTGGAGAGAAGTCTTATAATTAGGGAAAATAACTACAGACTGACCGCACGTACATGTTTTGGAAGAATTCAAGAGTGAAAGAGAAGTGGGCAGCTGATGAATTGGGATGCTAAATGTTTGTAGAGATGAGACACAACTGTTGAGTAGGGACTGGAACTTGAAATGAGAGTGTATGAAGGACAAGGTACAAAACCAAGAGTGTTTAGGAGCAAGGAGAGAATGTAAATGAGGAATTATCACTATTAGGAATTGGGAAAAATAGGAGAGACTTTGCAGGGCAGTCCTGGCAAATCTTTTTTATGCAAGTGAGAATTTTTGTAAGAGGTTCACAACTGGTAGCAACATGAGGGAATACCAGTTCTGATAAAGTGGAAGAGTAGATATTTTCAAGTGAGGATTAATCCACAAGCATTTTACTAGGAGTGGTCATATTTTTAGTGCAAGAAGTATGCAAATCCAAAGGCTTCTAGAGAAGTTAAATGAGAATGGCTACCAAGACTATAGCGACCAAAATTGAAATGAGCGAATTTACCTTGTGGTTAGCAACTGGCAGAATGCATGACTGCACTGAGGGAATGCTCGACAGTGAAGGGAAGCTAAGCAGAAGTATGATGGAATGAATTGTAGTTTACAGAATGGCCTTGTTCGCTTTTTTAAGCAGGGTGCAAATGAACAGTGATGATAGTTATGTGGCTGCAATATGAATAGAGCATAGAAATTGCTACCGTTCTCTCTCTGTTGTCCTCAACAAGAAGTCTCTGGCACACATTGACTCCCTGGTCCTTTTCCTGTCCTGACCTGATGCTAAGGTTCCGTGGGGTCAGAGGGAATGAAAATGAATGTGATGGCTTTGGATGAGATGACAGAAAATGAGAGTGGCTGTTTGACAGCTTGGTGAGTGACTTCATGGTATGAAATACTGGAGAATGGAAAAAAGGATCAAATGTGAACTCCCAAGGAGACTGGTCAGGTCAAGGACATGACTTTTTAAGTGGATTAAGTATTTGAGGAAGGGTGAACAGGTGAGAGTAGCTGATTAAAGTGCTATTTGGAAATTACATTATTCTAGACGTGTTATCTGTTTTAGACTAATCAAGGTGGTGCGATTGAAGGAAAGAAGAGAAGTTTGCTTGTGTTTTCTTCATAGAGAGTGCTTCTTTCGTATAAGGTTACTTCCAATTGTTTCAAATGAGTTGGATTTTTTTCTCTCAAGCTAGGTGCATAACCTTCACTAACATTAATGAGAACAGCTTCCATCAAGAAGAACGTACCATGCCTTTCAGCCTTTCCCTTTTAAATCATAGTGCATTAGTGCTATTGAATAAAGAATTTTCTGGAAACATTATCCAGCTACTGTATTGAATTTCTGCTTCCAAGTTTAGCATTCATGCTAACCTTCTGAATGCTACTATTTTGTCCATGGAAATTTAGACTTTGGCACTACACCTGTGTATTTTGTGCCAGAGTGAGAACAAAAACATGTTGTACTGAAATTGTGTGTAGCAGTGTTGCAGCATTTGAAGGTGTAAATTATTTGTTTGTGGGATTTTGCTGGGTGCTGCTCTAACTGTAGAGATGGTATTGAAACACACAAACACAAACTAAGTGCTCAGTTGACTTCAGTAGGTTGCATTCCAATTACAGAGCTAGTTAAACAGAACCAGCCACAAAGGCTTTGTTTTGTGCATCCTGGAATTGTGATCAGCTGATCGTGCATGGTGTATGCAGAGTGAAATTGCTCCTCCGAAAGCAGTACATGCTGTCCTGAAGAGTATGTGATACATACATATTTAATAGATCATTGCTTTTATGCTGTAGTTTTCACTCTGCAGCTATCAAAACAAGGAAGGAACATTAATGTGTGGCAATTGTCCCACCTGCTCCAATAACTGTTAAGAAATAGAGTATTTTAATTACTGAGACGTACTATGAGGGAGAAGCGTTGTAAAATAACTACAGTGATATTTTTTTCCATATTCTGTGGCAGTTT
Organism: Tringa tobata; assembly: GCA_033628505.1. Classification (NCBI taxonomy): domain Eukaryota; kingdom Metazoa; phylum Chordata; class Aves; order Charadriiformes; family Scolopacidae; genus Tringa; species Tringa tobata. Next base: position 6,279,993 of record JAHREE010000495.1, read on the forward strand.
CAAAAGTAAAGTTAAGAAGGGCAAGAGAGTCATATCTTGTTCCAAAAGAATCCTTTTACACTAGGTGATAGAGTAAATCTTATTAAATGATTATTCAGATACAATCAAAAGGTGGACTCCTCAGTGGATCTCGGATACATGTCAATGATTCTTTTACTACAGCTTAATAAGAGTAAACAAATGGAGTAGAGTGGCCATAGGATTATTAGATCAACAATCAGCAAACTGGCCGCAGTAATGGTTGTTACTGGATAATTCCGAAATTATCTTGGGAAGAATCTGTCAGTGCAAATGCACTTACCTACAAGCAGTATGCATCATGAGTGCTTTGGAGGTACAGAAAGCAGTAATTGATCAGAATGCACTGAGACTGAGTGGAGGCCCGGGCCAGTGTCTCTGGCTTGACAGAAAACGTTTGGTGGATGTTGTCACTGAAAGCCTCAGTGACAGTCAGGCTCGTCCAGCTTCTTGTTTCCCCCTTCTTGTTTGTATCACAGTACACACTGAGGCATCCACTGAGACCGTGTCCTCTTGGGCTAAGAAATGTACATCTGTAGGTTAAGAGGTTCCTCTTCCCATTCCCATCCCAACCCCCTCCCTGACTGTAGGGGCTAAAAAAGAAGACGGGTTGAGGGCAAGGGGGCATCGCTATCCTAGGTAAGGAACTGAGTCAGGGGAGACAATGAACATTCAGTCATCAAATAGTCCAACAGGCACCTCTCTTGCTGGATCACAGAGGACTCTGTTCTTTTCCTGGTAACGCAAAATTGGCATACTTGACATTTTTCTCTGTTTTCTTTGAAGCCTGTCTTTGGCATGAGCCAAAGGGGAAATATACTTCGGCTTCAGCAGGCTTCTTAGTACCCTGCTATTGTATTAGATCACTTACATGTATTTGAAAATGGTGAAACTGCTGGAGACAACTGGTCAGGTCTGTCTGGGGATTTAATTTTGTAATGTAATGTTTTCATTCAGTCAGTAAATGGACTCAGGGATATGCTAGATAATATGACATTTCAGAGAGGAACAAGTTCTACATATTCAGGTAGTCAGAATACGTTCTCAATATGACTGAGTATTTAAAAAATGTGATATAATAGTAACTATTTTAGAAGAATGATTACATTTCATCTTAGGTAGCCCTCCACAATAAAGAAATGACTGCAAAATTTACAAGGACATTGAAACAAGCAGTGCTGGTACTTATAGGTCAGTTAAAAGTAACAGTTGATGCTTTCCAGCTGAGAAATGTGTAATCCCGTACCACTCAGTTCAAGCACGCAGACATTGCAATGGGAGTCAGCTGGGATTAAAGTAAAATCATTTTTCATCAGAGTTTGGTTTAACTGTTTCATTAATTTGCACGTGAGCTACAAGTAATTTTTTAGTTTTAAATCTTAAATATAAATATAAACTGTTCTGAAAGTATCTACCGATATCTCCCATGTTCTTGTGCATATCTGAAACTGTGAATTCTGCTGTCATTTTTTCAGTCAGTATCTCTGTCTCTCTCCACCATGTTACTGTATGGAGCAGCAAAGAGGCAGAAAAAAATCCCGTGCACTGGATGGGTACAGTACGGAGTGGACCTAGTTCAGATTCTCACGTGTCCTGTGCCATCATGCCTAGGGTGCATCTGTAGTGCCATGTGCTCTGGGCTGCCTGATGGCTAATCTGCCAGGCATGGGCAGCAACGGGGAGTGAGGAAAGCAAATCAAAACTTGTAATTTCTGAATGCCTGTTTATAGGCAGCTGGGAAGTATTTGGCAGTATGGGGATATAGTGTGGGAAATACAGTACATTGAAGCCATAATTAGTATGGTCTTTCATTTAGAAAAGGAAAACCTTTTTGGGTTTTATTCTTAAGTAATTCTGAGAATTGTATTCTTAAGTAGTTCTGAGACTCATCCCTGTGTTGGTGAACCTGCAATACATGTGGCAGGATTGGACACAGATTATGAGAAGGAATATGGAAGTCAATAGGTGTAGTGATGCAAAGTACTAAAACTTGAGAAAATATTTTTAAATGTACTGTGTCAGCTGCAGGAACTTTTGACCTGAAGTTGCTTTTTTCTCATGTATGAGAAATGAGGCAAGTCATTATACAGTACCCTTGCTCCTGGGTATAAAACGCTGTTAATCACATTTTAATGCATGGGAAACCAGTGCACCAAACGGCTGTGGATATGCTGTTCCGTACTGCAGTCTGGAGGACTCTGCATCTTCCCGGCTTCCTACCCACTGGAGGGGCAGCAGGGGCCGTGGGCTGGGGGGCAGGTTTTGCCCACCGTGGCACTCTGCCTCTGGCTGCAGTCTGTGATTCTGTGATTCTGTCCGCCAGCAGAGAGCGGTGCAGCCCGTCACCCGCGTTTCAGGGCTTGTAAATGGAAACATATGTCGGGAACAAAGCGGATGAGCGAGGAGGAATACACAGAGAAGCACTAAGGGTAGAGGCAGAACTGAGTGTAAAGATGAGGGGGGGGGGGGATGCTTTCAAGGAGGAAAATAACGAAGAATGGAGGCAATGCGAGGTGGGCATGAAAGGAGGAAGGGAAAGCTAAAAATGTGGACTACTTGAAAGCAAACTGGAGACGAGCAAAAATATAGAAAAGAGAAAGGAACAGCTGGAAAATAGGCCTGGAGGATGAAAGCATGAAAGTCTATTAAAGAGATTGTGGCATATCCCTTACCCCCTGTGCCAGAGGAGCATTGCAGTTCCTGATGCTGGGCTCAGGGGAAGGACAGGGACTCAGAAAGTGCTACTGCTTTTTAGCATCATAGAGTGATATCACGGGAATCATATATTTGTTTATCCTAGTTCTTGTTCTTAATGCACTTTCTGTATTGTCATTTGAATGAATTATCCCTATGTCTGCATACTGATACTGATCTGTGATTAACAGAGGAGAAAAAAAAAACACAATATGATTTTCAAAATGTCACTCTTGGAGAGCATTGTTTCTCATGTAAATGTTTCTGCCAGGATACAAGAATTGTGCCGTAGTTTATATAGCATTTATTCCTGTTTTTCATAGATTTTTTTGAATAGTAATTTGACGCTTTAATAATACATTGTATTAAGATGATCAGGTAAATTTCCCCTGCAGAATATGGTATTTCCTACTTCTAACTCCAAAAGTACACCATAATCCAGCATCACAAAGTGTGTGGGGCTGTCACTATATTTTAGGGGATTGAGGTAAGGGGAAAGGTTGTTGGTTCTTGCAATGGGTGTAGCACATCTACAAATCCAAATTCTGAATGATTTTTCTAGATTATTACTTGAATGTTGAAAGCAAATGTTTTCTTTTCCTCTTCTTCCAGTAGCGTCTCCCCAAAGTATTTGTAAAATGTCAGTGTGTTACGTAAAATCTGCAGCTTTCTAATGGTGCTTTTGGGCTTACTGTGACCTTTTGAAATCGTTAAAACCCCCACCCTCTAAAGTCCCTGGTTTTCCTTACTTAACTGCATATGGGAATAGGGAAATAGGCATCCAATTTATTGTTATCCAGGTGGCATTTCCTGTTACTTAGCTTTATAGTTTTGTGTATAGTAATTAGTATGCAGAAAGCTGGAAAGATGCCTGTAATTCCAAAATGAACTCTCTGTAGCTCTCTCCCTCCCACTTGCACTCTCCTTTTTAGTACCGCCCCTTCCATGCACCCTTTAGCCAGCAGCAAGACAGCTGTGTTTGATCATAAACCACTTAAACTCCAGGCTCACTGGCAGGGGAAACTTTAGCGTGAAGTGCAGCCTTGGTTTGTCTCGGGGAAGGGAGCTTTCTTCTCTTTTCCCTTCTCCCTCCCCGAACGGTGAAGACTGGAGCAGCACCCTCCTTTTAATTTCTCTGTGAACTCGCGTGAAGCTCATCAATTTTTTCTAAGCGCATTAAGCAGCGTTGGGAGATGCCCTTAAACAGAGTTGTGGAAAAGAGCAGCATAAAACAGACAGCAGAGATGAAGCACGCCTTGCAGATGGACTAAGACAGCCCTGGGATCCTGGCACGCAGCTCCTTCCCTGCATTCTCTGAGCAGTTCACAGTGTTAACAAGTCTCTCGCAGCGATGGATTGTCTGTGAAGTCAAAACCAGTTTGGCTCTTTTAGAAGATCTTGCATCATTAATTTAAACTATCAATGATGTGGAGTAAAAATGGCTGTCTAGAGCAAAATGTGTAAGGCGGAAAAATTTTGGAGAAGAAAGTATTGAATCAGTTGAACAAAGCTTCGAAGCATTAAAATCTGCAGAAATCGTCAAGCCCTGAGAAGTCTAATCATGAATTCTGGAGTTGCTATGAAATATGGAAATGACTCCCCTGCAGAGCTGAGTGAGGTAAGCAGTTTCAGTGCCCTTCTTTATGCTTTAAAAAGGAACGCTCCCCTTTTGGGCTTTCAGTCTGCAAGCAATGCAATTAAAAATTAATAGAATGTGTATCTTGCTGTAACTTGCTGTGCCAGTCAGGAAATGACCTGAACTTTTTTGCTGCTTTACTCTCAATAAGCGGTGAAAAGCAAATGATTGTAACCACGACAAGACATTTTTCCTGTTATCCTGCAGCAGAGATTGCCTTGCCTCCCAAGAGCTGTGTTTATACCCAACATTTATCTTTGCAGTAGGTGAAATATGGAGATCTCAGTTGAGATTAAGCAGATGGTGACTAATTTAGGAGGGAAGTGGAAGATGGCAAATATTTATTGGTAAGACAACAACATTGGCAGAAGTTGTGTTTGCTTGTATTTAGCCAAGGTAATGTTGTTTCTTTATGTTAGATAAATTAGGTTGCTTTCCTTCCTTGCCTAAAAGAAAACAAGCCATGGGAAACTTTCTTCTTTTCCACTGGAAACCGTAGTAAGCTGTTATTTCTTATACATGTGGGTAGGTCTGTTTTTTGTATAACATGATTGCATATGTGTTTTTAATAAGTTTGAAATTAAAGCCATATCAGATGTTGTGCAAATGCTTAATAAATATTTCAGAAGTGGCATATTTTGTCAGTTATTGAAACGTCTTAGATATGTCATGCTTATGGGCTTTACTGAGAGCTGATAATTTAGTTATGCCATGAGATCCCAAGCATTTGATTAAGGTCATTTTGTAGAAAATTGAATCTCCAGTCTGTATTGTCCCAGTTTAACTGAAATGCTTCTCTTTCCCTTTTGCCCATTTCTTCCATACACCTTTTACCATAACATATCCTTTGTTTACTTTATATGTTTGGGTTTTGAGGAATATTAGATTCTACTTGGCAGAATGAGAGAGTTAACAGTTTCTGGAGTTAATTGTACAGAGAAAGGAGACACTGAGTTATAGAATGGAAAATAAATCAGCCGGCCAGTGAGGGGGACAACAGCGTAGGCGGAAGCAGAGACCTAAGCAAGTGCAGTACCCTGACATGCAAGAGGAACACTAGGTTTGTAACTGGGCAGTTCTTGTGCAAGAAATTTCATATGTGTTCCTCCTTTAAGTACAAAAGAGTTCAATTTCATTGACTCTGTGTTACTTTTTCAAATGATTGCTTACAACTTGTGTATTGGCAATGGAGCATGAAGAAAGTTCATGAACGCAGCTTAAAAGCCCAGGTTACTTTTGGTAGAGTCTGCCGTGGTGTTTCTGGCTACAGTTGTATTGATGGCGTACTGACCTCTGCTTTCTATCCCCTCAACATTTAATTTTCACATAAAATTTTCACACAAAAAAAAAGGATCACATAAAACATGGAGTGTTGTAAAGACTTGATACTTGGGTCGTTATATGGAGCACAGTACTTACTGGTAGTACTGCTACCTAGAAATATTAGCTATTCAAGTTTGCGTCACATATCCAGGAAGAAAGACTTTTGTTGTAAGAAATACCTTTTTCTTCTGATGTTTTAACATGAGAAATATTGAGAGAATTCTGTGGTTGTGCACTGTGCAACATTTTTGTTGGGTTTTTTTATTTTTTTCCAACAAGCTTACTTTAATAGTTACTTTACATTTGTACTCTGGCACAACAGGTGAGTTAGAAATAGTCCCCTTTCTGCCTGGAGACATACCAAAGAAGATCTTACACTCCTAACTTTCCCCAGCTGCTAATCATCCTTTCTTTGCTGCTGATCTTGATCTGTGCATTTTGAACTGCTTGCATGAATCATTCCATGGGCCACGGTCTTGGATTAAACAGTGTATTTTGAGTGAAACACGAAGGCCTTACAGAAGCATCGTATTCAACCTCCCCCATAGGGAAGAAGATGCTTAAGTACTCTGAAATGCAGTTAGTTGCTTATCTTCAGCCTTGAATTACTCAACCAACTTCCTGTAACTTGCATGCTCATATTAGACCTTTTCCTTTTGGTAACTCGTTCTGTTTTGCTTGTTCTAGTTGAAGACAGAAAGCCCTGGGTTCGTATATCTGTGTTTCTCACCTCTTCATCATGACCTCCCCCTTTTCCTTCCTTTCTGGCTAAATCTTTCATATGCCAAATTTATTTTTTGATCAGTAGAAGACAGTAGCATTGTGCTCATTTAAACAATGGCAAAATTTGGAACTGGCTACAATAGAAATGGTTTTCACCTGCACCTCTATCTCTACAGTCAGCTGAAATTTTCACATTACAGTGGGCTGCTACCAGTGTATATGTCTGAATGGCAAATACAGTAACAGGCCAAGAAAGACTTATGATTCGCATGATGCACAGTGAGTTTTGATGTAGGTGCCTTGATCTCTTTATCTCAGTACATGGAGCTCTAGGCATGAAACTACTGTTATTAAAATAAACAGAAAAACTACAAAGCCCTGAAGATACAGTAAATGCATTCTCGAATGGATGCATTAGACAAAATAGAAAATTAAATTATTGCAACTCATTCCATTTGTATTTAAACTTTCTACTTCAGAGTTACATCTCTCTTTGGGAAATGGGCAAAAATTAAGGTATATCTTTTTCAAAGGCACAGTGTGTGTGGTTGATGTTTGCTATTCCTAAACTCTTGTCCGAGTAAACAGATATCTTGATAGTCTTTATTTGCTCCTCCCACCCCCATCCAAAGGTCATGCAGAAAGCATTAAAAAAAAAGCCCTGATTTCTGTTGTAGGTCAGTCAGACTTGTCCAAAGCTCATGCTCTATGGTTCCCGAGTTCCAGTGTTCAAGCTGTTGTTTATTGATACACACATCAGCACGTGTTACCCCATTTCTTCTGCTTCTCTCTCCCTTCAACCTTTCTTTCTTCTGTCCAAAGGAAAGATTAGCCAATGTGTTGTTGACAAGGTAGATTCAGTGTGTTGTAGCTTCATAGGGAGGGTAGAAAAAGAATGGCTCTTACATAGCAAGGTTTGCTTGGTGGTGGTGGTAGGTTTGGGGTTTTCTAAATATATGATACATTAAGAGAAGCAAATCTAAAAGATCTAGAATTTGCAGATGACTCTTGCTGTACTCCATGAGAATGTGTGACACCCTTTGGTGCCTTGTAAATAAGTAACAGTGTCCAAACAAGCTCAGTTCTACTGTTATGAAATGGGCCTTCTCCTGTCAATATTATGGCTTAACATGATCTGCAGGATTTGCTTTTTAAGGCTTGATCAAGGAAGGGTATGATTTGTGTGTAATACATGACACCCAAATTTGGTAAGTGCTCTTTGGATCGCTTCAACAATTTTTTAGTTGTACAATACTGTAAACCTTTAATGTGATCACAACGTATATTTTTAGAGCCAACATCGTAAATGTTACTGAAAACATGTACGGGTAGACAGTTCAGTGCACAGAAACTGCAATTATAGACTGGTTTTTACATAGTTAAAAGTGAAGCTTTAGATCAGAATTTATATGCTTTGTACACATTCATTCAGTTTTTTTGCAGAAAGAGATGTTCATCTAGAAGGAACTGGATTGTCTAATCTATATTTTCTACTTCCACATTCAAAGTCATTACCTGACTTTAAGTCCCAGCATTCTGGGGAGGTATCACTACATACTGGCTTTGTTCTTATGCGCTCCCTTGACCATCCATTCTTGAGATGGCATGCTGAGGTAGGGAGATCTGTGGTCTGACCTAGTATACCTACTGGGCTAAATGTCATCAGCAGTAGCCCATGCCTAGTTCTGGGACAGTTTAGATTAGTAGTGTAGGAGCATGAAGGAAATATAAATACTGAGCCTAATGATATCTTTCTCAGTTGTATATTTAAGGGCTAAATTATATCCTTATTTTAAGAGGCAAATTATGTTCTCAGATATATTTTTCATTAAAGTGAGCCTTGTGAATTAGTTGATGGTAAGGCTGTGCCTAAGAGATTTTGTGGTGGATAAGAGCTGGTATTATAGTATTCTGATACATTCAGCACCTTTGATGCAGATGATTAATATAATGTGATTGTTTATTGTCTTCTTTTAGCACTTGCTGTATAAGTTGATGGTGGATAACTTCTAAAAAGAATACATTATTTTCTGCACAGCAAAATTAGAAGATACCATGCTGCTTTAGGTGCAGACTTTATACCCTGTTCTTCTTTCTTTGTGCTTACAAGTCAAGTGTTTAGGAGATCAATGTTGTGGTTTGCAACGTTAGATAAAGCTATATATTCTTTAACCCTTTACATTGACTGTAATAAACAGATGAGCTGTTTGTCTTGGAACAATCACTAACTTATTTGTTTGTTTATTTTAACAGTGAGGCATTTAAAATTGTGGGGAGGATTCAAAGTTTGTATTTGTGTAGAAGGCAGAATAGTGAGTTCATAAGTGGGATTTCACCAAAATCTTAATGTAATACCAGATACGAAGAAGTAAAGAGAAAGCCAAGTTAGATTGTGACTTTTTTCATAATTTTACCATAGGACAATATTGCGCTTTTTTAAAGATTTGTGTTCTACTGCTGCTATCCTTAAAAATTACACTTTGAGGAAAAAGCGATGTAGAAGAAGAGTAGCAGAAAGAAAAGGGGCTGCATGGCTTGAAGTTGTGTACATGAGGCCAGTGAGTATGTCTGAGGGGAGTTGCAGGGTGAGGTGGGTAACCCGCGGGAGAACAGGATGTTGGGCCAAGCCTCACTGGCAAAGGAAGAGCTCAACAGTGGCAATCCCCACCCTGGGGTACTTTTTCCCGTGTGTGTCTCTTTTCTTTTAGAACAAGCATCAGCTTGTGCTCGCGCTGAATGTGCACGTGACGCAATGGCACTGATGGAATGGGGAACAGGTTTTGTATGCATTCAAGGCTAGGATTAAGTCTCAAGCACTTGTTTCACCTTCCTGGGCTCGGTGGACTCCTTATTAAGACGGTCAGTGAGTAAATGTCACCCTAATATTGCATCTGAATGGTTTCTGGCCATGCAACAATCATGCCAGTATCGTTCCGGTACATCTCATGAGCAGGTAAACACCATTTCCTACTGCAATTCTGTCTCTGCTTCTGGAAATGGCCTTGGCCATCGGTGTCAAAGGTGTCTGCAACTTGTAACATAGAAGAGTGCACTGTGTCTTGCCACCCAAGAAGGTGTACGTTTTCCCTGGTCAGAAGGTGTTTTGGGAAGTGTGATAAATCGTTATTGTTCATCCTTTAAAATATTTCAGCCTTGTAGAACAGAGTAAAATGTGGTTATAAAATACTAAATATGGCATAGTTTTTAGTTATTTTAACCTTGAAAAAGTTGCATAGCTGATTTCTTTGGTAATGATAGACCCGAAAAAGTGAACAGTGTTTGTGAACTGCTAAAGTCTTAGAGTAGTGAGCACAGCAACCCAGTATGCTTAGATCAAAGTTTCTGACAGAGAAACTTTCTTAAATGGATTCTACTGGAGATCTGGATAAAACTTTCATCTGGTGGTAGCAATAACACCTGTAGCCTCACAAGAGTATTCTCAGCCTAATTCCATCAGAGATGCTGAGGTAGCATTTGCAAATTCTTTGGGTGAGGTCTCTTCTCTTTCCTGGTTCAAATGGGCTTTGTGAAGTACTAGCCAACCTTGCAAACATGACATTCTCCCACACAGTTGTCTTGAGACAGTAAATGTGAAATATAATTACAGAATTTGAAAATTTCATGCATGTCTCAGTTACCCTGATGCATCTATCCCAATTTAAAGAAAAGATGTCAATGGAAAACTTTAATAAGCATGTTCCTGGATAGTGACCATCAAGTCTGAATGCAACTTTTAGACTGGATAAACTTCTGCTCTCTTTCATAGATCTACTATGCATTATTATCTCTTTGAAAAATCTAATTTATTTTCATAGCTTATTTTGAAATTTTATGTTACATAATGTAGGGGAAAGCATCCTTTGTAAAAAGGAAGGTCAGCTTTTCTGGAGACATATCTAGTCTTTTCTGGAGTGGACATCTACACTTCTTCAAGAGACAGGTTTGCTGGTATGTTATCGGTGAGTTGTACTGCTGATTTTATGAACATAGGTTAGAACATGAAGATGAATCCATAGTTGCGCTGAGTGGGCTCTGGCATGATCAATGTACGCAATTTACAGTGTGACCGGTATTTCCAGTGCAAAAAACAGTGACTTCAAAGAAAATTTTTGTCTGGATTTGTGTGAGCTGCTTATCAGGCACAGAGTGTGTTCCAGGCTTGGATGTTATTAAATTGAAGCACTATAAAAAGATTAGTCAAAATGCCCAGACACTGTCAGCACAGATAATGCTCTTCTCCAGCCTCCTAATGAAAAAAAAAAGACAAAGATTATGTAACTTATCTGCCTGATATTTTAATATTCTTTGCTCCTAAAAAATTGTGTTTGAAAAATGCCTTATGGGCTGAAAAATCGGTTAGGACAAATGTATGCTGTGGAAGTAACGTTGACAATGTTAATAACATTAACTCTAAATGCTTTTAGAGACTTGATGTTTTTATTCTTAGATTAAAAAAGCCAGAGTTCATTCCTGGGTGATCTTATGGAGATTAAACATTGTCATCGTTTCTCTCCTCCCCTTCCAACCTGTGTTGGCAAAGAAGCATTTTTGTCCTTGATTGGACTTTGACAATAACAGGACATGGCTCGGTGTGGGAACAATTGCAAGATTCTCCTTTCAGAAGGTATTTTTGTATTTCCCTCTGCGATCTGTGGATTTATAGTTTGTAAAGGAACAGATAAACTAAAGCTTCTGCAGAAGAATCCACAGATTGCAGAGCTAATGTTTGCAAAGGCAAAAGTGTCTATGTTGTATGTATGTGTGAAGAGGGGATACGGAGAGAGGCTTTGTAGTGGGGTTGGACAGCTATGGTGGGGTGTAATGAAGTATTTTTGTTCTGGAGTTCTGAGTAGTTTGATACATGGTTGAAAAGGAAATGTGTTCTTGTCGCTTCTGGGTTTTTTCCTCATGTTTAAGTTTTATTGTCTATATGACACTGTATAGTATTTCTAGTTGCAGGTTTTACTTGTGCTGGGAATATCTGCTTCTTAAATAACATGGAAAAGCCTATTTGAGCTTTGCTGTTACATGTAGTAATAAAATACCAATAGGTACTCTGTAGGGAAATGTGATGATCTCTAAATTCAAAGATTCTCTGTGATGGAAGGATAGAGGTTTGGTGTGGGGATCTGGTGCTGCTACATATAGTGTTTTGACACTGGTGGCAGTCTGCATGAGTCAGTCCCATGTCAGGATTTGCCATATAAATGAACCTTCCACATGAATGATTTATGGTTTTTGAATATTTAGATTTCTATCATCTCTCGTGAACAGAAATATTCATTAAGACTCTGGAAATTGGCTTACATATTCCATCTCCGTTGTTGTAATTATACATTAAAATTAATAATTGAAACTAAAATATTAATTGACAGAAATATTTTCAGCCCTGCCAAACTTAAGGAAATACAGAAAGAAGTATTCTGTCGGTATGCTTAGATAAACCCACCTATGTATAAATTCTTGTCCTAAATCATACAGTTGACTAGAGAATATTGTCTTCTTTTTTTTTTTTTTTCAAGTTAAAGCTTCTGAAAGCATGTAGTTAGTATCTAAAATCCTAGAGAAATTTCTTTTTTTCCGCTCAATTTTTCAGTATTGCTATTTGTGATGACTTTTTTTTTTTTTTCGGGTAAGATATTAAAGCAACATCTTGATTGAAGAGGGGTCTTGGTGGTAGAATAGAGATGGCACCAGAGCTATCTGGGACTTGGGCTGTATCTCCTTGTGTTGACTCCGAGTAAATCTCCCTGCTTCTCTGTGCGTATCTCTTCATTGTCTTGCCTTCCTTGACTGTAAACTCTCCTAAAATAAGGATTGTTTCTTATTATTAGTATGGTGAAGCTGTGGTGGGACTGCTGGTCATTATTTGAATGTGCGTAATTAGTAATGATTTGAGTCAGTTAAAGATCCCAAGATACTTATAATGAAAAGTCAGATGCCAGCAAGGAGTTGTGGTAGAATTCAGAATCTGGCATTACAGATGTGTTGCATGAGCTGGAAGCAATCATGGTAACAGGTAACAGTTTCCACGGTGGCATTAAGTCATCCACAGTCCACTTCTCCTCCACTTCTCCGTTTCATGGTCTGAAATTCTGTTTGGAGTGCTTCTGTGTGCTGTTGAACTGCTGCCTTGATATGCACGTTGAAAAAGCTACTTCACTCAATGCAAGCTTATATTATACAAAATATTTTAAAACAATATGTATGTAAATATTTAGCTTTAGGAGGTGAACCTGAAGTTGAAGCAGAAAAGCTTGTGGTGTTTAAATTTGTGTTTATTTTTAAACATGACTTAACTGTGTTCAGATGTTTCTTTCTGCTGTGTCCAGATGTCTTTGTTTTAAAGTTAAATATTTCTAAATGCAGATAAAAATGTGATCGTTGTGCAATGACTGAAAAATTACTAGCATTACTTATTGTCTTAAGAACATTTTACTTTGAGTGTGTCATTGCTTGTTTGTGCTTGTGTTGTTCCACTATTTTCAGCCAAAGGAGAAGGTGTTGTAAAGAACAATTATTAACAGCTGCTACCATAATAATAAACACAATTTTTATTATTCTAGAACATTGAACAAAATAAGGTGAAAATCATTTACCCCTGTTAAAATACTGAGTTTTTCTTTGTATGTTAAATATTCATAGTCATTAAGGAAATTCAAAAATTTTGGTTGGCCTTGCCTTCATAATAAAGCTTTTTTAAGATTTTTATTGTAATGCAATGACAGATTTAATATTTTTAGGTGGAACTGATACTGACTTATATTAATGTTGCTTCCTAATGTAAACTCCTGTTGCATTCTGCCTTGCAAGACTTTGATCATTGAAATTGCAGTCTTTCATAAACTGAATTTCTTGGGAAAATTGTCAGACAAATGTTATGTTTGTTTCCACAAATCAAGCTAGTGAAACAGGCAAAGCTTCCTCATGTTAAAAATACAATAATATCTGGTAATTCTTTCTGCCAGCATGCAGGTTTGCAATAGAAATTAGAATTTGCCAGACTATTAGCATTCATGTGATTTTCCTTTTAACTGATCTTGTGAAGGTATTCAGGGAAGGATGCAAAAATGTTTGCAAGTGCTCAGTACAAGATCTGTCTACAAAGATTTGTCACTGCAGCTAAATCTTCCACAGAGAAGATTTCACTAAGTTTGCTTTATCTCAGAGGTTAGTGGAAGTCTTCCACACTTACTCCTTGAGTTTTTGGGTTAGGCTGCAGTCACTGTGACAAGGTGTGAAGATGTCTGCTCTTTCCTGGCTCCATGCTTTCTGATTAGAAGTTGTAAAGTACAAGAGGTGGACTTGGAAATCAGGAAAAGGCACAAGGGAGAGTAGACTCTGACTGGCAGGTATAAAGGAGGCTGGAAAGTGAGCTGGAAGGAGAAACCAGGACTTGAAGTGTGGAGGTGGCACAGAAAGAGAGGGTAGCAGAGGTCACTGGAGGCACTCCTTGGACAGAAAGGTGGGTATGTTAAAAGGTGTCTGTGCTGGCAGGTGAGGACGGGGTGGCCCTCGGAGTGTGGGGACAGAGGGTGGCTGAGAAGAGTATGGGGGAGACCTGGCTGTGGAGCAAAGAGTTGGGGATAGAGGAGAATGGAAAAGAAGCCCAGAATGGAAAGAATAGACCTGAATATATGTGGACATAAGAAATACATGCAAGCTTTCCATCTGTGCAGGGGAAGAGCATCATGCAGTTGTAGTATCCATTTTAATGCATTAGTGCAGAGGTTTTGAATTACGTTTGTATTGACATTGTAAATCCAGCGCTTCTAAGATTCAGCTGTTTGGCTTTGAACTGTGATAATGCTTCTTTTTAAAAAAAAAAAAAACTGGTTGTTTGTAGTATTATTGATTGCATGCTAAATTTTGTAAATTACCATCGCTGACCTTTGTAGAATTTTGGAAATGCTTCAGGAGGTTGTTGCTGAATTTTATTGCAGATTACCAGGGTATCACTAGAATGTAACACATCACAAAGTAGAAATTTGCATCAGGATTATGGAAAATGGGTATCTGCTGATAACTGAAAGGAGATACTGTTTTGAAAATATGCCATTTATACATTTTAAAATGTGGAGATATTTCAATGTTTGTTAGAATCATATCAGCACCTCTGGTTTCTTATCTGCCGGAGCAACTTTTTGAAACGTTTCCAAAAGACTGAGTTATTTAGTTGCAGTGATGGAATTTTAATTGTCAACACAGAACTAAGATACGTGGTTGCGATGACACAGAAATACAAGATCATTACTGTGGTATGTGATAAGTTAGAAATTATTTTGTTGACAACTCAGTTCCCTTCTGAACCATGTTTACAGAAGTTTGGATGAAGCTGGTGTTCCCACAAGATTTTGCCTATCTTGTAAAGTCTATCTGTTGCAGACGGCAAGCCCAAATGTATCCTTGGCTTGCAAAGACATTGTGTTTTCTGACCTTCGTTTACGAGAGGTTGAGATAACCCTGAGCCAGACTGTTCTCATTTGCTGTTAAGAGTTATCCTTCAGTTATCCTTCAGATCCTGAATGTATCTAGTTTTGATAATCTATTGCACTTTGCATACTGTCTAAATTGCACAGGCTTCTTACTCTTAAACTATTGCCAGGTATTAAGTAGTAGAATCTAGTCTGTTAACTGTAGTCGGGGTTGATACAACCATTCTTCACGTGGCACGTCAGCTGTATCATTCTTTCTTGGACTGCCCGGGCTAGTGTGCTTGAGATGGGTTTTGCAGCCACCCACAGAAATCAAAGTGATTATTGTCATCTGCAGAAAAGACCAGATACCCACTTAAGAATGGTGTGCTGAGAACTGTCCTTTGCTCTTGCTCAGTCTGCATGAGATAAGATTCTTTTTCTGCCTTTTCATCTCTTTTTCTATTTTCCTTGCATAACATGATACAACACATTTTTTTTGCAAGTTACTGATGCTGCTGTTGTCTGATGTAGGTGGTTCTTTTTATTTAAACTGATTTGCAGACATACTTTGTGCTTTTTATGTGAACTCATGATGGTCTGCCTGTTCATCAGCTGGTTCTTTCTCTTTACATGTGGTAATCTGCTTCCTGTAGGAACAAATGATTCTCTCACAGTGCTTGGTATACTAGAAGTCAATGTTCTGCCATCTATAACTAACCTGGTGGAAGGCCTGGCCCGTGTTAAATACAGTTTCTTTCAGTGAAATCAGTAAATAAATTAAATCTTTGAGGGAAGATTTGTCTCTACCTGTAGCATGATGTGTCAGTTAACTGCTGTGAATGATACCAGTATGATAGCAATACTGAAGTGACTGCTGTACGTGAAGGAAAAAATGTTACAATTTCCAGTGAAGCTTTTCTTATGTCTTACGGGATGCTGTTTTTAAGAATTGATAGAATGTCTTTATTTTCCCTCCTCTACTGATCTTCTTGTGGTACGAAGTAGAAAGAAGTGTATTGATTCATAACAATCAAGCCACGATGACATAGAGACCTGTATTAATTTAGTTACCCTGTGACAGATCTCTGCAAAACACAAAACTTTTTTTTTTTCATGCCTTTAAAATGTACATATCCTGTCTTACATCCTGCAGGGCTGTAATACCTTGTGAACACCCATAATTATCTTTCTTTAGGAAACTCCATGCTGTTGAATTTCAATACCTACTCTTTCTGCCACTGAAATAAATATGCTAATTGCCTTTCATGAAAGTAGGTTTTCTCCTTTCCTGTGAGAATTTATTCAGCTTCCTATATTTCTGTATTGTGTGTTATGCTGAATCTCTTTTTATGTCTTATCTAAAGAGTTTTAAACCTAGTAATTGATGCCAATGAGGTGTAGGGAAGTGTCATATCTCATTCAGAATGTTACATGATAATATTCTTCAGTAATGAGATTTCAGTTTCTGTTACAGAATCACAGAATGGTTGAGGTTGGCAGGAACCTCTGGAGGTCATCTGGTCCAACGACATGCTCAAGAGGGGTCACCTAGAGCCGGTTGCACAGGACCATTTCCAGATGGCTTTTGAATATATCCAAGGAGACTCCACCACATCCCTAGGCAACCTGTGCACCCTTAAAGTGAAAGAGTGTTTCCTTGTGTTCGGAGGGAACTTCCTGTGTTTCAATCTGTGCCCATTGCCTCTGGTCACAACTGAAAAAAATGCTGGGTCTGTCCTCTTTGCAGGTATTTACATACATAGATGAGATCCTCCCGAGCCTTCTGTTCTCCAGGCTGAACAGTCCCAGCCTTTTCTTCTAGGAGAGGAGTCCCTTCAGTCACTTCATCATCTTGGTGGCCCTTTGCTGGACTGTCACTAGTAAGTCCATGTCTGTCTTGTGCTGGGGATTCCAGCACTGGACCCAGCACTCCAGGTGTGGCCTCACCAGTGCTGGGTAGAACAGAAAGATCACCTCTGTCATCCTTCTGGCAACACTTTTTGTAATGCAGCCCGGGATATCATTGGTATTCTTTGTTGCAACAGCAAGTTGCTAGCTTACATTCGACTTGGTGTCCATGAGCACCCCCAGGGCCTTTTCTGCAAAGCTGCTTTCTAGTTGAGAGGACCCCAGCATGTACGAGTGTCTGGGGTTGTTCCTCCCCAGTGCAGGGCTTTGCATTTCACCTTGTTAAATTTCCTGAGGTTCCTGTTGGCACATTTATCTAGCCTGTCCAGGTCACTCTGGATGGCAGCATGACCCTCTGGTGTACCAGCCACTCCTCTCAGTTTGGTGCCATCAGCAAATTTGCTGAGGGTATATTCTGCCCCATCATCCAAAACATGAATGAAGCATATGAAACAGCATTGGACTCAGTAATGACCCCAATTACCCCTGGGGTAACTGCTAGTTATTGTCCTCCAAGCAGACTTTGTTCCACTCCTAACCACTCTCTGGGTTTGGCTGTTCAGCCAGTTTTCAATCCACCTCACTGTTTGCTCATCCAGCCCATACATCAGCAGCTTCTCTATGTGAGAATGAGAGACACTGTCAGAGGTATTCCCGAACTTCAGGTAGACAATATCCACTGCTGTCCTCTCATCTACCACACCACTGTAGAAGCTGACCATGTTGGTCAAGCACGACTTGCTCTTGGTGAAGCCATGCTGACAACTCCTGATGATTTTCGTATCCTTAATGTGCCTGGAAGTTATTTCAAGGATTAGCTGCTCCATCACCTTCCCGGGGAGTGGTGTGAGGCTGACCAGCCTATAGTTCCCCAAGTGTTTTTTTCTCACCCTTCTTGAAGACAGGAATGACATTTTCTTTCCTTCAGTCTTTGGGTGCTTCCCACAGTCACCGTGATCGATAAAAGATTATCAAGAGTGGCCTTTCAATGACATCAGCCAACTCCCTCAGCACTTGTGGGTGCATCCAATCAGGGTATGCTCTTATGTATACTCACCAAGAGTATGTCTTCCTTGCTCCAGCATTTCTCCTTGGTCTCTGGGGCATGGCATTCCTGAAGGCTGTTCTTGCTAGTAAAGACTGAGGTGAAGAAGTCATTCGGCACCTCAGCCTTTTCCATGTCCTGTGTCACCTCATTCAGCAGTGGGCTTGTCTTGTCTTTAATATCCCTAGCCAGATTCAATTCTCTGTGGGCATTGGCTTTCTTAACCTCATCCCTACTTGCTTGGACAATGTCTCTATATTTCTCCCACATTACCAGTCCTTGCTTTGGCCTTCTGCATGCTTCCTTTTTCTGTCCAAGTTTTGCCAGAAGCTCCTTATTCATCCATGCAGGCCTCCTGGTGTTGTTGCCTGACTTTCTGCTTGCTGGGATGGACTTGTCTTGAGCTTGAAGGAGGAGATCCTTGAATATTAACCATCTTACTTCGGCCCGTTTTTCTCCAGGAGATATTTGAGGAAGGCAAAGTATGCTCTCCTGAAGTCTAGGGTTGTGATCTTGATTTTTTGCTCTCCTCTCTCCTCTCAGGATTCTGAACTCCACCATTTTTGTGGTCATCAGAGTGATCAAAAAATATTTCTGTAAGTACAGGAGCTATTGTGCCGTTGAAGATAATAGGAGCATAGTATATTTTGGAACCAAAAAGGAAAAAAAATATTTAAAAAGCACTAGGGAACTTTCGATGAATAAACAAAACATTTGCTTGCAAGAACATTTATTAAGTTAATTCTGTCAGAAACTTCTCTGTTTTGGAGTGTTAAGAGATGGTAGTATCCTGCCATGTTTAATTCCTTACAATAAATACACATCAAAAATTTTCAGTTTATTTAAATGGTTTGTTTCATTCTGCAGAATGAATGGTATGATTAGTATCTAGTAGATTTTGCATGGTTCTGCTTTAAAAAAAAAAAAAAACAAACAAAAAACAGCAAACTACTATAGAGGATGACCTATACTCCCTTAAAAAATAAAAAAAAAAAAGAAAAAAGAAAAGTGGAAAACCTTGCTGCTAATTTTTAGAGTAAGTTATAGTGGCTTCTCATGGAAGAAGATTTCCTTCCAAGAGAACAAAGGAAGAATTTTGCAGGTTTAGTTCTTACCAGATGTTGACATTATGTGTGTTCTATCATATTTGTCGCTGCCTTCATAAGTATCTGAAAAAACAGTACTATATAAATCACAGTAGGGAAGTTTAAAATTAGCTTTTTGTTTTTGAAATGCAGTAATATGGGTGTTTCTAGTGATAATGAGTTTGCTGTTAATCCAGAATCCAGCTCAGCTTGTTCACCTAAATCAGTTTTGAAATTAAACTTCCATTTCAAAGATATATTCATAGATAATTCAATCCAAGAAGAATCTGAATCATTCCTGATGTAGGTATAGGTGTCCTGGTTGTTTAGTGCTGCATAATAATCAAGTTCCCTGCAGATGACAAACCTGTCTGACCCATCTTTGTGTTATTGTCAGCGACTAATGGGATACTATTTTGGAGAAGCAGGAAATTCTGCAGTGATCAAAGTCTATACATACTCCGGTTAATTCACAGTTTATAAGCACAGCTCCTAATGGATTAAAACAAAGTTAGAAATTAGTAAACCTATTCTCCTTTCCCAGTGAAGAGGCTGTCTCCTAATACCACTGTTCTATCATGGCAGCCTGAACACTCAGTTTGGTACTTGGTACAATCAGAATCAAAGTATTCTACAGCATGGAGAAAGCAGAAAACAGGAGTTAGCATCCATTGGGAGAGGGGCAGGAAGAAGTGGGAAGATGGCTAGTTTTTTATTTTTGTTTCCCCATCCAGCTAGACTGTATCTAAAGCTGCAGTTGGTAACCTCAAATTATTTGTCTGACTATTCCTGAAGTAGTTAAAGGACCAAGTTGCCAAGATTTAGTGGGTATTATTTAGGCCAAAGTATAATACCCCATCTTTTGTACAGAAAAGATAAATAGAACAACTGAAAGAGTAAGCTTTGTGTTAAATTTTAATTGGTAGTACCACTGCAATGACAGTGATGCTTTGTACTTCATAGTGTCTTTCATTTGAGGAGCTGAAATAAACTCTACACCATTATTGATACAATTCTGTCATGGTAGTGTACAAGAACTTACATTTCAGTTTGTTAATTGCATTATGTTACATGCTTTATCAGAAATCATGTTACTCAAAACGATAACTTGGTTCCAGCTACCTAGCTTGGTCTTGCACAGAGCAGTATGTTTTATTGGGGCATGGTTATGAAATTACACTTAAAAAAATGTTTTATAGAAAAATCTTATAGAGGATTTTAATGATAGGCTGAGTTGGAACAGTTTTGCTTTTTAAAAGTGGTTGTGATGCAGCTTTCAAGCAGATTTGATGGCATTGCTTCAAGAGCCATTGTGATTTAATAATTTTGAGAGAACGGATTAAAAAATAGGTGACCGTGACACATAGGATTTTTAGATCATGGTGTCTCCTTTTTACATATTTAAAGATAAAATGTTAGCAAAACTGTTGGCAGTCCTTTTTCAGCTTCCTCATAATAGTTGTATTTAGAGCCTGGAGGCTCAAGTGGCAGATGTTTATTGAATTTTACAGTTTGCCTCTGGGTAGGCTTTTCTACTTCTCATTTTTCTGTGCCCGTAGTTGTGTGCTCTTCTCTCTTTCTTAGAGCTTTACTAAATGCCATGTGTGTTCTCAGCTTTCACTAGCCCTCTCTTTCAGCCCTCTTGCAGTTGCTAATTTATTGTTGCTGGCCTTGATCCTTTCGCTTTTCACATGTGCCCATCTCCCTCTTCTCTGTCTCTGTCTTGTTATTTATGTTACGCTCCAAGATTGCGCACCATCCTCCAGACTTCTCCAGTGGGAGCCTTCAGTAAAAGAAGAAGGAATCCTGCCTCTTGCAGGGTTGACTGTGTGAGGCTGCAACTGCTTGGAGAAAGGGGTCGATTCTGTTGGCACAATGGCGTGTTTCTGTCCTGTGATTAATTAGCGTAATGTTGTAGCAAATGAATAGTGACAATTAAACCAGTGTAATAACTAAATACATGGAGCAATAGTGCTAAGGGCAGCAGGGTGACTCCAGGTGGTGTTGGTCTAGCCATAATGCAGTGCTGTGCTTTGACTCGAGACCTCTCTTGGTCATGTACCCATAGATATAGAGTTCCTGAGGACTGCACAGTATTTAAAATCCTAATGGTAAGGTTACTGGAGAACTTTGGTTAAGTGTTTTGCCTCAGGAGTTGCTTTTTTTTTGCTGCAGAGTACTCTGAAAAGTCAAGCCTCCTTGCAAATTTTGACATTGTGAGGAGTGGTTTTCCTGATGGCCAGGTTGAGTTTTGCTGAAATTCAAGTAGGTCAGATTACTATTTTGCACATAGCTCTTTCTTTAGATTTTATGTTGAATTACTACTCTGCTGACCCTAAGAGATAATAGACTGTATGAGGATACCTTCACCTTTTCCCTATGAGACCTCCTGCCATCTCCTGAAAACACCTCCTCTTCAGTAATTTTTTCCTTCTGTAGCATTTGAGACCTGTCTGAATTTAGTTAGTTCTGGTCATTCTAGCTAGATTGCCAATAGTAATTTGCAAATATCATATGTCTACTAGTTCCCTTGCTCCTGTGCCACTACTGTTTCTTCTCCTTGCCTACAGCCAGATTCTATGGCATCTTAAAAGGGAAAGCCAAATACTTTAAGCAGAGAAAACATAACATTTTCATGTTGTTCTACCAAACAGTCTTGTTTCCTTATAAGAGAATAAATGGCTTTGAATTTTAACTTAATTCTGTTCAGTCCAGTGGTCTACTAACTTCTCTTTGGTATTTTAATGGAAATTATGAAAAGCAATTGATCTAGATAAAGAGAGACCTTTGTGACCACAGTGAAGTCATGGACATTTTAGCATTGCTGCACTCATTAGTGGGACTGACCCAAGTGTTTTGCTTTTGTTGCATTTGCTGCTGCATTTCATGCATAACATTTTATATGCAGAAAGGTAAAGACCTTGCAACCTCCTAATTAATAAATCTAATAAATAGTACACAATTTATGGTTATGCACAAAGCACATTGATTATGATTATGAAGTCATTGCAATATAATAATGTAATTTCTCAATATAAATCAAAATCTTCCTCATTTAGGGGAATTTTTTATAAGCCACATGAAAAAAATGCTTTTTATTCGGCTGAAACAAAATCAACATTGAAGTAAAAAGAGAATGCAAATGACAGAAAGTACAGTTCTTTGGTAGGTCATGTTCCAAGAAATACTTTTTTGCAAGCCTGGCAATATGTTCAAATTTTAATTGAAACATATCCATTTATAATTTGGCAAACATAAAAATAATAAGCTTGGGTTTATCCACTTTTTTTTGTGACTTTTTTCTGGTCAAAGCCCTTTTAAAGAAAAATAAAGTGCAGTCCTAAGGCACCTGAAAGATGCAGTTTCTATAGCACTGCTGAGAGAGTTCTGTTTGGTTTTAGTAGATAGAATGCTTCTAAGACTGGGTGACATGAAAAAAGTAATTAATTGATGTTGCTTGATCAATAATTGCTGGCAAAA
This sequence comes from Tringa tobata, assembly GCA_033628505.1. NCBI lineage: Eukaryota > Metazoa > Chordata > Aves > Charadriiformes > Scolopacidae > Tringa > Tringa tobata. Next base: position 6,302,322 of record JAHREE010000495.1, read on the forward strand.
GATATTGATTGTCTTAGTAGTAGACTAATAAACATCACATGATTTTATATTAGTTAACTAGATGAGGATTTACAATCATTCTTCCTTGGAAAAATTTTATCTTTCCGCCTTTATTTCTCACTTCCATTTGAATTCTTACGCTTTTCTTAGGTTCATGTTGCTATATTTGAAAGGGAAGTTACTTGTATATCAGAACCTTACTCTTAAACCTGTTTAGGTGGTTTTTTTAACCAAACAAAGCAGTGCCAATGCTAGCTTTTTTAAAGCTTTCTGACACACTAATATAACCTACAAAGTAAGTCTTCAGAACCTCCAGAACAATAGGGCTCACAATGTCTTCTGGTTTGCTGATAAATACCATGCACTTACAAAGCTGTTATTGCAATTAAGAACCCTAATAGGCAGTGGCTGAATTTTAGTATTGCCGTGCACATTCAGTTGGGTCCTAGACTGCAGTTAAGCAACTCAGTAAATTTAGCTTCAGGAGCCCTGTAGAGTTCAGAGGGGAGAGAGGGGGAGGGAGAGAGAGAGAAAGAAGAAGGAAACAGAAGAAAAAAACTGTACTAATTGTTTAGTGTTGTTCAAAATATTGTGATATGTTCATTCGTTACCAGCATGCTTCATACCAGATCAGGTAATGCCTGAACTACTTTACTTTTATGCCTGATTTTCTGTTGCCTGTACTCCAGTATTTAGTATAAAGGTACAAGCTGGTGTAAATGCTGTTATCATTCCTTCTGGATTATTCATTGAAGATACAGATGTATGACTTTGTGCAATCCAGATGAAATTCGTTCTGCTAGGAGTCTGGTGCTGTTGAGATACAGATTTAATAATTGCAGTACCACAGTCTAAGCAGTAGCTTTCAAACATCTATCAAGCTCAGAGACTGAGAGGGACATAGAGATGCCTGAGCTCAGTGCTCTGCTCCCAGTGTCGTACTGCTGTAAGGGCAAAGTATGGAGGTGAAAATCAGAATAGAAGGAGCTCTTCCTACAGATAATCTGAATACATTTTGCTGTTTTTTCACAGAAGACTGAAGGATAGATCTAGATGCAGAAGGCAAGCTTCAAAGAGAAGTAAAAATAAAAGACAGGTTTTTGGGCATATTGAGACTATTGTCTGTCTATTGAGACAGACATATTGAGACTCAGAGATTAACACAGTAAAACATTAAAAAAACCCTAACATTTGGGGATATAACTCATCTTGCAACTGATCAATATTTACCAAGGTAGGCCTACACATGTTCTTACTGAGTTTTTATATAAATGCTGAAGTTACCAGTATGAAATTAATTCCTATTTTTATTTAAAAGCTCAGTGTAGTTTTATTACATTTTCCAAGTGTTCTGTTGCTGAATGAGAATTGGACTAATGTCACGTAATTCTGTTGAAAAGTCTTTACGAGTGTTGGGAGACATCGTACAAGAGTTTTTTCAACTGTTCCAGAAAATAGATGTTGTTTGTAATTTGGAAAAAAAAAAATAATTAAAAGTGGTCCATTTCCCACTTCCTTAAAGCTTGTGAACTGATTGGCAATGGGTGAATTCCATACACAGAGGAAAAAAAAAATTCAACTCCTTTAGGAAAAGGCAAATCCGTATGTTGAAGCTGAACAAAAGTAAAAGATAATGTGCTTTCCTTTTGGGTCCCAAATGACAATGTATAGGATCTATTGCATAGCTTTATGCTCTGGTAACTGCAGGACATGAGCAAAAACACACGGGAATTTAATATCCTTGAGCCTTCTAAAGCCGCAATCCAGTCAACTGTTGTTTGTGGCATATAGCTTTCAAGAATTACAGCAGGATTACTTGGACCTTTTTTAATGTGTAAGATTCTTGGCATGAATTCCAGTCGAGGGGGAGCAGAAAGCCATTAGAGACATCAGAGAATCCAAATGGCTAATTGTTTTAAAAGGAAGAGCAGTAAGTGCGCATAGTGTATTTGTCCCAGGGCAAGTGGAAACTTGGTGATCCCTCCCTTCTCATGCTTAATTTAATTAGAAAAATTACTCTTATTTCTGTCTATTTCTCTGCCTTTATAGGGTTGTTCTGAGCAATAGTTACTGTTTATAACAGTGTTTCAAAAAACACAAAATACTGTGTATCTACTATATATTATTTACTCCTTTAAACATCACTAGTATTGGAAAAAAGGTGCCTGTTTTTTATTTAAGTTCGAAGAAGGTCCTCTGTAGGAAAAGTATTTGCTGGTGGAAAGAACCGGTTATTGTTTGGATTTATATATATATTTATTTATTTATTTAAGCTAAATTATTTGCAGAATCATGTTTTGGGAAATGAGGCTGACACATTCTGCTCTCTAAGTATCTGTATTTCATTTTTTCCTTCTTTGCACAATTGGTTTGAACTTCCAGACTCTGGCCATTTGTTTCTCATAAACTGTTGGACAGTAATATTCTAGCTTTGTCCTCACCTTGTTGTAGTCTAAATGGGCTGCTCTACTATCTCTTTTTGGCTCTTGGCATACTTTGGTTTAGGGCTTTTACCAGCCACTCTAAAATATTTCACCCCCGCTCTTTCTCCCTGCCTCCAGCTTTGAATATATGAGAAATCCAGGGGTTTTAGCAATGCCATGCACTTTTCCTGTTGCTGTTGTACTGATATGTTTTCCTTTGTTAACAGTGTGATATTAAATATTTTTTCCCATGTTTTTCTTCATGTTTTCCTATTCCTTTGAGCCCTGCTTTCTCTGGCAGTTTTCCAGAGAAAAGGATGTTGTTTCCCCAAAGGATTACTTGAATTATATATATAATTTAAAACCTGACAATCTCAAGGTCTGTTTCTTTATATCAAAATACTGGTCTTTGTTAGACTGAGCGCACTAGAGAACATGTCTGAGAGGCATGTCTGAAGTCTTACAGCCACCATAAAAGTAGGTAGGATTAATTATTTTTTTTTTTTTAAAGGCCCCTCTGCTTTCTACCAGCTCTCATCCTGATTAGTTTTTGGTCCTTTTTGAAGATTGATCATTTGACCTATTAAATGAATATGCTGGTTTACTGTGGTAGTAATAATAATCTAAAAGCAATTACTTGGGCAGCTGTCCGAAGGGCTCTGGTATTTTGAAAACCTTATCTGCTATGAATCATGCAGTAGACTTGGCTGTTATTGAAAATCCAGACTGCCCAGTGTTCTAAAGTAATGTTCTGTCTGGCATCTTCTGAACAGGGTATAGCTATCAATGAAGCAAGAGAGATGGTAGTAATTAGACCAAGTCCTTATCTGTGCTCTGATATGTAGCTAACAATAAAGGATGTGGGAAATAAATGTGGTCATATTAATGCATCCATTTGTGTGGTGTGTCTTTAAAGCAGGTGGCAGTGCAGGAGAGTTTTCTCAGATTTTAGCAGATTTTAGATCTTCTTTTTAAAAAATCACCTCTTTCATAAACTCATTATTTCCATTTGTCTCTCTGATAGAAATTACATTGTTTGATAATGGTGTAATTCTGTAGCTTTGGCTAAGGTTCTTAGGATGGGAGTCTTTAACTCTAGGGCACATGATCTAACATCTCTGCTTGGCACTTGGTTCTCTTGAAAAATGTGCTGTATTAATGTCTGTTTAAACTCAAATCAATTAAGAATTTATTTTGCATTGAATTTTGTCCAGGTTTTATCTGTGCCTGATGGTTACATCATGCTTTCTTGACTACAACTAGTTCACTATCTAGATAAAGCAAAGATTTAAGAGAGCAACTCTCCCTTGATGACTCATCTCCCAAAGAATAACAAAAGGGCTTGACACAGGAATAAATTATTCTTTAAGAGACAGTGATTGGTCTTGATGGAGATGAAAATGGTGGATGAAATAAAAGAAGAATGTCAAGCTCATTTTGTAAAAACTATTCTGGCATAATCAGCATGGCTTTCAGGGTTCAGGGGTCTGTGCAAGTCATGAGTAATCATAATTTGCACAAACCATGTCTTTTCAGTCTTATTGACTGTATCTTTTAAGAGCCACAATTATGCAATGGAATTAATCATCAAGAGAGTTTGGATTTATGGTATATATTCAAAGTAAATTTTCTTTTTGAATTGCTGGAGCTTTGTTTTATGTGCTTTGAGTAAGTGCAGTAATAAATGCTTCATTTAAAGGGATACTGTCAACCTGAAACACACTACTTCATTAAATTTATTTTTTTAGTTGAAAGGAGCCTCAGAGACTATGCCAATTCCGTTGCCAGTGTTGTCATTTCATTGCCAGTCTGCTTTTTGCTTTTTTCAAGGTGTTTTTCTTTCCAGCAAACAATAAGAAAATTGTTTAGTGTGTAATAAGCTTTATAAAATATGCAAAATACATAAAGTTTACTATTTTCCCCCATAATTAATCTTGCTAGATCTGGTATTGTGCCTTTATTATTATTGTTATTATTATTTGTTATTATTGTTTTAATTTAAGGAATCGCTGAACCTTCTCAGCATTTACATTCTCTCCTTTTTTTTTTTTGTTATAAAATACTACATTCATTAGTTAGCTGAAACTTCAGTTTCAAGTGTACTGTGTTAAGGAGCTGACAGACAAGCTCCTGCACATCTTGCTGCAGCAGTGTGAGGGGCTGCCATTTGCCAGGGGTCTGCACCTCCTCTGTTGGAGGCTGCTGTTCCAGCAGATGCCTCTGCTTTAACTCTGCTCAGTCCAAAGCCCAGCTCCTTTGATTTTACATCTCTTCATTAGAAGTATTGCCCTCCCTTTAGCAACCAGTGAAGAATCCAGGTAGGTCATCCACAAGTGTCATGCAGGCTCACCACTGCTGGGGATGCTTGTTCTGCTACTGATGTCTGAGAGGTTAGTTTCCTGTGATACCCCATAGGTAATATTATGATTTCTGTTCTTGCTTAAATGCAGCCAGGCTGGTCTATCATAACCTCCCAGTTGAACCTGAGACTCTCATTCTTTCTGAAACGATCCTCAGGTTCTGTTTCGTCCATGGCCTCCCTTCTTATAACCTGCCAGTTAGTTTACAACACATGCTTCTGCTCTCCTGTGCTTTCTTCCCTTCTTTCCAGAACGGTATGCATCTTCCAGTGTCTGTGTTCAACTCATAGTTTTCCTGTAGTGCCTGTTAGCTGTATCTGCCATGGGTGCATATACCCATTGATGTCCCCCAAGTCCTGGCTGCCTTCTGCAGACACAACTCAGCTGCTGTGAGACCACACAATGCTCTTTTGCGTCTGAAAACTGTGGCCATTGACGTAGGAGTCAGTGGCTGCCTGAGGTCAGAGGCTGACTGTTGTGTCCTTTGTTTTAAAGAGCAGTATCCCTACACTGACCGCATTGAAATTGGGAGCAAAGTTTCCCTGCAGGATGGAAGAAACTTTCAGTTGCATTTTCTGAGTATCACTAGAGCAGCTGATACTGATGCCATTACAAATTCTAAAGTAGGCTTTAGAAATATATCTGGGATGTTACTCAGTACTTGAAAAGACTTTAAATGTATCTTCTAAAAAAATCCAATAAAACAATCTAAAGAAACAATCTTTAGATTTTTTCAAGAAATAAATTTTAAATATTGAATAAATGGGTTTCCGTGGCTTTATGTTTATTTCTAAATACTTTCAGGTAAGACATAAAGCAGTATTTTCTTGTATTGTTTAATTCTTGTATTGGTCATCAGATCTTGCAATATTTCTAGTAACAGTATATTGTTGGTATTGCTTGCTATGAACTTGGATCTTCAGAAGTGTCCATTTCTTTCCTCTTCCAAGTACCTACTTGATCAGCTGTTTTAACAATGATTTTCCAGTGGTATAATGGTGAATTAGTCTAAGAGAGATATGGCAACTGAACCCTTTCTCCAAATTCAGAGGAATCATACCACCAATTTCTCTTTGTTGGTCAGAGTTTGCATGTTGCTTCGAGGCTCAACAAGTTGTTCAAGTTGCACAAATGAAATGTTCTGTTTTCTGAAATTTTTGAAGTCTTGGTGGGACAAAACACTATAAATTTATTTTAATGCATTTAAGGTTGTAATACGTAGACATAAAGTGAAATTGTCATATTTATGCATCCCACTTATTTCACTAATCTGAGACTTTAAGGACATGGTATTGTGCCAGGTATTGCCAGTGTTTGCTGACCTTAAAGTTTAGCAAAAAAAAATAGATGTTTTCGTCAACGTACCGTCTCCTCCCTAAGCTGTACTGAAATAAGCATGTGCTAATACCAATTCAGTGTAAAACCTACGGATGAGGTGCGAGCACAGGTAGACATGAGACCACATGACACCATGGTTTGTAAGGAAGTCACTGAGGTTCTGGCAGTGCCTTCTGCTGGCTCTGCTCTAAGGATGGCACCCAGTGGCAGAAGGGACAGCTGGAGCATGGTGCCTTCCTAAAGGGCTTCCACGACACCTTGTCTGAGTGCTGTGAAGCCAGGCTCGCCGCTAACATTTAATCCTGGTAGGCATGAGTCCTTTTCTTGGGTCTTGTCTATGTCAGTAGGTTTGCTGACTTTGAACGGATGTGTCACTCATACTATGCATACAGAATAATTACTCTTTGTCTTCTTGCCAATTTAACTGCAACTGCATTAAAGATTTTGTCAGCTCAGTTAGGACAGTTAGAAACATGCTTTCTCTTTGCTGTTTTTTAAGGTAGATGTGCTATCAGAACTCCAGAAGTATAAACCTGATGCGGAATTCCTATTTATTTCCCATTTCTCCCCTCTTATTTCCTTTTCCTATTTATTACCGGAATGACAAATGTAAAGTTATGCTCTAACTATACTTTACTTGTCAGTGCAGAAAAATACATTGATACCACAAGAAGCAGGCCCTCAAACCATCATCAATCAGTTTTTGCAACAAAATAACTTTCTTTTTTTCTTCCCTCCCCCTTCCTTCCATGTAAATTGTGCCAGATTTTCTGGAAATATTTTCATAGGGATTGGATATTCTGTGAAAGCTTAGTCAGTGCCAAATGTTTGAGGAGACTGATTCCAAACAGGCTGCTAAAGTAGCAAAGGTCTAGGTTCTTTTTACCCCTCTTCTTGTACATATTGGCATGCACAGCACCTTAATGTGACAACAGAAAACTTCCTTGAAATGAAGAACGAAGTAGGCGCCTTAGGGAGTGTTAAGCAAAATGCCTTACAAACACAAACTGAGCGTGCTTAAAATAAAAGCTGTTAGAGAAACTATGAATTGATACCATAGGTATGGCATGGCTGCTGTAACTCTTAGCATCCTCAAACTATTGCCTACTTTTGCGCATAACTTTTTGATACTTGCTTTGCAATTCATCTCATATCACCTGGCATGTATTTCTTTAACACAGTTTTCAAAAATCAGGATAGAAACTTTTCTTCTCTCAAATTGCTATTTTTTCCAGCCAGCCTCTGTTGGTAGCAGAAGAAAAAGCAGTAAAGTATTCCCAGTGATTTTTACTGCTCCGTGAACACCCTTTGTACCACACCCCTTGCACCATAAAGATCTCTGTGCAGTACCAAACACAGGGGCTCTGTGAATGAGGCTCACATCAGGCCAGATAGTATGAGACATGGGGTTTGTGGCCCTAGTCTGGAGAGTAAAACCCTCTTCAGATCTTTCTCTGCAGAGTTAAGTGTTGACATAAAGTGTCGTGATTTCAAATGTACTTAGTACTTTGATGCAAGCAAGCTCTGTTCCAGATGGAAATCCTCAACCAGGTGGATTTTTTGCCTCTGTGTTAACTTATGGATCTTCTCTTGTGCCACCAGAAATGTCTCAGATCTGTAAATCTGTTATTTAATTCACATTATTAAATAAAATATATATATTAGAGCTTGCAAAATTATTCTAGAGAAATAACTTCTAAAACATATAAACCCATCTGTTTTAAGTAAGCTGTTTCCTACACAGCATAACTTTATTATGCCAACATTTAATAAGTAATGTTTTTTGTTTGTTTTGGGGGCTTATTTTTTTTAAACACAGCAACAGCTTTAGTTATTTACGTTCTATTTCAATAGAAGAAGTTAGGTCTGTAGCTTTTATTTACTTACTTTTTACAGTCCAGACATTCCCTTTGCAAGTATGCAGCATTTCTGAAAGTAAGTTCTTCTTGACTCCAACGGACTTATTTCAGACTGCTCTGATGTGGTTATAACATCTGCCAGTCAGAAGCAGCGTGCTTATTGCACTAAACTAATCCCTGTCTACAGCAGATTCCTGAGGCTTGGAAGTTAATGGTATGAATAACTTAGTTCTTTTCAGAGTAGTGTTAATATTTGTGCTTTCTGAAAGTAGCAGGAGGGTCAAGGGGCTCATTCCATTGATGCAGTACTTTGAGAGTGTCTTCTGAGTAACAATCAGCCTGCTCAATCAGCTATTCTATAGCTTTCTCTTTTGTTAAAAAAATATATATTTGGGGAAAAAATACAAATTGCAAGGCCTGTTTTTCCCTTATGTATTTTGCCACAAACTCATCTTGAAGATTGTGAGATGTTGTGAAAGTTTCCAGTCATCTTGGAAATATTCTCACAGGAGTTAAATACTTTTTGAGTATCCTGTCCAATAAAAAAAGTCCTAAGGTCACCTAGTTTTGGGCAATTCTCTGGGCCATTTCTTCCTTAAACTAACTTTCCAACAATTCCATTTATTATGGAGATTCATATGTACAACTAATTGTTTATTCCTGAATACCAATTTCCAGCTGCCCTGTTTACTGAAATACAAACTTCAGAAAAAAGATCACTAAAAAAGTGTACACTTCAACAGTTTCTCCCCTGAGATAGTATTAAGCTCTGGGATTGTACAATACCTTGTACATAGGGACTGCATCTTAATTTTCCTCTGTCTTAAGGAGTTCATAACATAATAAGGAAAACAAAAGTGCAACAGAACCACACAATAAAAATAGTACTGTCAACTCATTCATCCACTTGGCATTTCAATTTAAAATCAAATATTTGGAATTATTGGCAGGCTTGGGAGAGAGATAAAGTTGCACATTTACATCCCTAAAATTACTTGTTTAGGCTTAGAATGGAACTAGTTTATCTAAGTAAAAATAATATTGTCTGTCTTATTAATTGTAAAATTATTTTTACAACTATGAATACGTTTCATTTTTAGATATGCCCTGAAGAATTACCTATTTTGCAAATGATGAAACTGAGCTACAGCATGTAAACTACGAAATTGCTCCAACTCTTCAAATTTTTGCTACTCTGAAGTTAAACACTGCTGCCAGTGATATGCCATTGCCTAGATCTCACCAGAGCATTGCCATTGATTCTGTAGATAGTTTTAGTCAAATTGCTTGATTTCTGCTTCTGAATTCCCTCTTTTTTCATGGACATAGTATTTTTTACTTGGTTGGTATTTTTCTGGAGATGCTTACCTTTTATGTTTATGTTTAAGTGCAAGCATCCAGATGTGATTTTTAAAAAGTCCGATCTACCATTCATGTAGCCAAGTATGTCTGACCTCCAGGCAAAGCCTAGCAAAATAGACCAATGTGGCACTAACTGGTAGTTGCAGGTAACAAGATTACTTGTGTGTTACCTGTGGTTGTGATCTGCAGTGCATCAAGAGCAGCAGTAAGAGGTATAGCACTTTTAAGGAGAAAGAGTTTGCATTTGGAGGGAGGAGAGAAAAAAGTGAGACTACAGTACACGTAAATACACTGTTATAGTCTAGATGTGCCTTAAATGTCAATAATGTCTCCAGCTGGTGGAACAGTAAAAGAGTAGGAGAGACATATAAGTATCTGTCTGTCCTCTTATTGTTGAATCTGTTCAGTTCGTAGACAGGAGTCCAACACATTTGTGAATGAGAATCTACCTCATGTTTAGAAAATAGAAGTGTAGCAAAAACAGGGAAAACACATTCCCATTCGAAGTATGCTCACATAAGGACCTATGCTGACAAAACCACAGTGCCTTACCTACAGATTCTATAGTTGCATTGACTATCCCTATATATCATCCTCTATTACTTGGCCTTGGACAAGAGGCATACTGTATGCCAGGTTTTCTTACTTATATTGTGTAGTTCTGCTATCCTACCCCTGTGAATTTCAGTTATAAAATCACACACACACACATCCACACACACCTTATTACAGCTCACCTCCCTATTCCCTGCTAAAGAACTCCCAAGCCTCACATCAGTGAGCTGGTTTGCTACTGTGACCTTCAGGTATTTAGGCCATGAAATTAATTGTTCATCCCTTGGAGGTACCTGTATCTCATCTGTAAAGTGTGCTTCATATGCTGAGAAGCACAAGCAGAGGCCTTCCAGATAGGAATCTCTGCAGCTTATAGTAGTCCCTATTGTAATTTGAAATAAATGTGGTATTCCTTTACAGCTGAGGTTGTGGGGTTTTTTTTTAAAGTCTGTGGAACTTAAATACCTAAATCCCAGGGAAATCGGTTTGTACTCTGAAATTGTTAGACTCCCTGGAAAACTCCAATTTGCATTTCTGGAGGCAGATTCCAAGATTGTCTGTCTAAATCTGTGCAAGACTGTAATTCTGTTTTAAGTGAATTTTCTTCACCCATACCTTTTCAGTTCACAAAAATGTCATAAGTTTCCTTGTAATATTTAAGGAAAGTATCAATGTAGTCCAGTATTAGCCTCCATATAAAAGCAAACAGGAAAGGTATTGGTGAGTATGTGCTCTAGTTTTCTCCATGTAACAATTTATAGCTACTGATATATAAATAGCTGGGGTGCTAATTTAGTGGCCTGAAATACCTAAAGTTAGATGGCAAAATACACTTTTAATGTATGTGTCTAATAAAGTCACAAAAAAACTGTAAATCAAGTCACTTTCTCTACTTTTCTTAACTTATTTCTTAAAAAAGCAGCCTATCTCAAAACTTACCAGGAGAGTTGTTTATGATGGTGTTCTGTATTCTTTCTGATGTTCCTCAGTCCTCCCAAATCTGTTTTTTTGTTTGTCCCCATGAAGAGTATTTTAACTTTTGAGCCATTATATGGTTCAAAATGAAACCAATTCACATTTGAGGTGGCCATCCTTACACTGGTCCAGGTTTTTATCTTCTTCCAGAAGGGGTAGTGGTGGTAGATATAACCAAGCGTTTAAATTTTTGTGTCATTTTAAAAAATTTCTGTAGATGTGCTTAATATCGTGTTTCAGATGGTGATCAGAGAGGTAAAGTAGTAGAATATGTCTTTGCTTGGCATTGCAGAATCCTTTAACTGTATTTTTTTAAGCCTGTATCAAGCATTTTGGCCTCAGAACTTTGCTGACCATGGTCTGCTCATTTAAAGAATAAACACAGAAGTCTTGTTTTTACATAGTCTCCTGTGCGTGGCACATTAGCGAGTGACTGGTTCCCCACTGTGTGCCAGCCTGGCTTCAGTGCCCCGTGGATGTCTGAGGCTGGGGACATTCCAGTGGTGGCAGCAGCAGCCACAGCAGCCGTTTCAGTTCTGGTTGGTGCCAACTCACTTTTCTAAATGATCCTTCCAGATGACTTAGGTGAACAACAACTTCCACAATATTTCCACGCAAGACACATCACCCTTAGCTAAAGGGAGAGCTGTCCTACTGTGAGGCTGCTAAAGCTGGTGATTTTTGGAAAATAGCTTGAGAAAACAGTCCCATCTGAAAAAAAAAAAAAAAAAAAGTTGGTGAGATCTAATGTTTGTGTGAAAAAAAAAAAAGCATGTTCTATTATCTGGAGTGCTGTAATTAATTAACACCCTTGTGATGAAAGGAAGTACAGTTATTCCCATATTATATGTGAGAAAACAGTAAGGGCTTGTCTACACAGGGCTGTTTTGCAGTTGTGCTGTTAGCCAGTGCACTGCTGTATTTAAACAGCTGTAATTATACTGGTAGAATTCCCTGAGTGAGACTCTCCTCTGAGAAGAAACATGCCCTTTTCTGCTTTGAGGTGTACTGCTTTGGAAGTAACTTGAAATGAGCCAAAAAAAATTAAAAACAACCTCCACTTTTTGGCTAGATACAAAATAAGACCAAATGCATGGTAAGTTATACTGAGCGAGTATGGTGTTTTAAACATTTCCCTCATCCTGTAAAGCTTTCCTGGCTGGGCAAGCCTTGAACAGGTTAGTAATGTGCTTGTGTTCCTTCTGCTTGTTAATACTGTATTACCATTTCTGCTGTTTTCTCCCTATATCATTTCTACGCACATTGTAGATCTTTTGCTTGGCCTGGAGAGCTTCTTTTTTAGAAGAGCTCATACGTACAACAGTAGTACAAAAGCAGATCTAAGGGCAGCATTCTGACCTGGATCACCTTTATTACAGGATGGATAATATTTATTTGTATTAATGTTAAATGTTAAATACAACCCTATTAACATTTAGCTGAAATGAAAAATATCTATGTGGCAAACTCTGCAACTCAAGTCCAACCTGTTTGATCAAACCCACTCCCAGAAAGCTAAAATGTCTAATGCAGACTAAGCTAATTCTTTCTGATGATGCAGAACTGGGAAAAAAGTGGGAAAAGATAAGACATTAAATGCAGCAGGAATTGTGTCTTAATCCATTTTCTGTGTTACTTTGTGTCTGTGCAATTTGGTCATATGGCTAGGTTAAGTCACTTCCAATGTTCTTCTTTGCAGTCTGGTATAGCTGGTGGTTTTGCTTTTAGTTTTTTTAGAAGGTGCAAGTAATTCTTTTATGATTTCTTGATGGCCTTGGAAATTATGTCAGCTGGAAAACTGTAGTTACAGATGGAAAGATCCATAAAATCATCTGTTCCACTTTTTTTCCAGTGTATGAGTGCTTCCCAATGTCTATTTTGTTATCCAGTCCAGGTCTACACTTTACAAGTCATGGTGTCTTTATCATTTCACTTCAGAGGACATTATACAACTCTTCTGAATTTTATTGTCAGGAACCCCTGTTTTAAACTTTGACAAAGTAGTCTTTTTTTTTGCTCCGATGGTCTTACATCTACCTTTTTTTAAAAAAAAACCACCTCTCTTTCTGCATTTCTGTGTTTTCATGTGCTGATTGTTGGGGGTTTTTTTGTTATACTAATGTGAGTGCACTAGTCAAATTTTCAAGTTAAAAACTTGAAAAGTTTTAACTTGAAAAGTTTTAACTTGAAGTTAAAAACTTGAAAATTCTGCTGCAAGATAGTTTCTCCTGCACAATCATTCATTCCCAATCTTTAAACTGATTTTGTTCATTTCTTTTTTTTCTTCTTTCCATCCTTAATATAGTTAAATTACACAGTTGCTTAGATATATTCCTGTACCTAGAAACACCTTGTAATAGTAAATTAGTGGTAAACCAAACACTTTTCTCTAGAGTTACCTTTGTCTCTCAAAATCTTAATTATTTTCTTGCATTTCAGTGAGATTTCCCACTGCTTATCAATGTTTGTGGTCATATTTTTCTTCATCTGCATGTTGGTTCATATTAACTACCACATCATTAAATTGATACAAGCCCCTCACTATTAGGAGAATGAGCAAAATGGCCTTTTCCCCCAGTGAAGGGAGGAGATTTGAGGTTATTTCTTTCAACTCTTCATACAAGACAAGTGCTCTTTTCTTCTATATATGTATGTGGCTGTGTACACCTTTATACCTGGATGCTGTTGCAGAAGCATTAAATAGTCTTGCAGTCACATTGTAAGAAGATAAGAGAAGGCATTAGGCTAGAAGTCTCTCTTATGAAGAGCACTTACAACTCTTAAATTACGCCCCATGTAATTTCACAGTGGAAAAGTTCTTCCAGGATATAGGCTGGAATATATCTCATCTTTTGCTGTATATTTAAGTATTGCGGAGGGGTTGGAGGGGTAGGGTGGTAGTTTGTTGTGGGCTTTTGGTTTTGTTTGGTTTGGGGGTGTGTGTGTGTTTTTTTTCTTTTCTTTTTTTTTTTTTAAGAATAACTGTCTTTTCACAGGGCAATATTGTATAAACTTGGGAATTAGTATAAACTTCTATCTATGATCACTTTAATGTGGCGGTATTTACCATCTATGGCACTGGCAGGCTGAAAAGAGAGAGGATGGAAAGCTATATGAGGGGGAAGTCTACTTGTTAGCTTGGTGTTAGAAGAGCCAAGGATTTTAGTTGTTGGGGTTTGGTTTTTTTCTTTTTAAAAAAATCTATGTTAGCACACAGATTTGTATGCTGTGTGTCAGCGCTTGGCTTGTTACTACTTCATCAAGTTCTTGTCTTGTGTTTCTGACCCATTAGTGAAGGTTTCCAATGTAATGCTGCAAAGAGTCATTAAATATTCCTGACCCTTAAAAGAAACATCCTTGGGTAGCCACCAGCTCAGACACAAGAGAAAAGGTGCCAAAAATACTTGTTGCAGAATTACGTAAGTGAGCAGTTCTCATTGGAAACAGAGCATTTGGGAATCTTCCCATCTCACCATACCAGTTACACCCCATAATCCTATCCTGATGCATATGAGACTTTCAGAGTAAAGATTAGGGCAGCAGGGTTGGCTTGTAGGTTGCACTTTCATCAGCATTTATGTTATCTTCCAATTATGTGGAAGTGCAAACCCTTTAATTTTTGAAGCTCATTACGTGTTAGTGCTGGTTTGAAGAGTTGCCTTTTTAAAGGGTGAAGCAATGGATGATAACTGGTGCATTAACTTTGTGAATCAAACTACGTTGTCTTCGTTATTTTGTTGAGGCCAGTGGCTGAAACCCATTTTTGATGTGTTTATATTGTTTGAAGGAGAAAATCGTCTTAGGATGTATCGGATTAACCACTATAATAGTAGTTAGTTTTCCCCTTTCAGCATTCATATACTTAGCACTGTACTATTACAGAACATGGTGTGTTGGAGAACAGGAGGAATGGTCAGTTTTGAGTGTTTAACATGCCTAAATTTAGATTCAGCCATAATGTGATGACTATTTGTGCATGTCATTGATTTCATAGAATCATTTAGGTTGTAAAAGACCTTTAAGATCATCAAGTCTAACTGTAAACCTTACACTGCCAAGTCCACCACCACCATGTCCCTAAGAGCTGCATGTACACATCTACAAACCCACAGGGTCAGTGATTCAGCCACTTCCCTTGGCAGCCCGTTCCAATGCTTGACAACCCTTTTGGTGAAGAAATGTTTCCTAATATCCAATCTAAACCTTCCCTGGCACAACTTGAGGCCATTTTTTTTTGTCCTGTGACTTCTTACTTGGAAAAAGAGCCTCACCCCCACCTCACTGCAACCTCCTTCCAGGCAGTTGTAGAGAGCAATAAGGTCTCCCGTCAGCCTCCTTTTCTCCAGGCTAATCAGCCTCAGTTCCCTCAGCCTCTCCTTATAAGACTTGTGCTCTTGACCCTTCACCAGCTTCGTTGC
>JAHREE010000495.1:6318011-6344415 GCA_033628505.1 Tringa tobata
AGCAAATACTGAAAGAAACTTTTATTTTCCTAGTTCATTTGATTTTGCTGCTGTTGCTGAAGGATATATTTCAGATACAGGACATCTGCAATAAGATTTCCATTCCATTTAACTGACTAAGAATTTTTCAGGTTTTTCTTATCCCCCTTAGGATAAATGCAGCACATGCCACTTTTTCCTGCTTGGATCTACATCTTTTCTTTAGCTTTACTAAATCAGTATACTTCATGAGAAAAGAGAGGTCAGTGAGGAAATGGTTTTCTCAAATTGTATACTGCCCGTATGTGGCTGTGTTTGTCTGTATATTATAGTTGTTGCTTTGTCTCAATGACAGGTCTGAATCCAGATCATTTTATGCAGCCTCTGATCTCCTGTTTTGAGATCATAGACTTTAGTAAAATAATCCTAATGCAGTTATATATATAGATCTTAAAATCAGTTTATGTTCCTTTCCAGTACTCCAGGGACCTAAAGCTATTTTGCTCTGACACGGATTCTGCTGTTTTCTTTCCCTTTGTTCTGGTTTTGTTGAGTAGAAGCTGGCCCTTTTTATAAGATAAAAAATCTCACCAAAAATTGTTTTATAAATGTACACAATGGGAGCCGTGAATAAAGCTTACTCTGCCAATCTATAAATGTTGGAGGATGTTTAATAAAAACTATATAGGCAAATAACTACCTAAAGGTGTTTCTCATGTTCAGTTCAGCTGCTCACAATGATAAAATACTTTGTGTTTTGCAGAAAATAATGCTTCTGTTGAACAGCTGCAGAGTCAGTGACAAATGCTCTTCTAGAATTGGGTGAAGATGAAGCTTTGGCCACCACTCCACCCTTAGTTTGGAGATAAACTGTAGACAAAGGGAGCTTCTGGGGACTTGATTTGCTGATGTGGTTTCCCTGAGACCTGTATAACTGTCTGTTGTGATCTGTACAGCTGTACAGATATCTGTCTGGGAGGTGGACTAAGGATAATTGTGAATATTTGATTCCTGGCCTAGTGTTCAGGCCATGTTCAGATTTGGGACTGTTGTGTTCTCAACTATGGCTTCCACAAGGGCTCAGAGGCTGTTGTTAATCCAGCCTGAGCTCAGTCTGGAAGTGTCTTCTGCTTATCCCATACTTCCAAACAAGCAGAAGACAGAGTAAATAGCTGTCCTTTTCAACTCTTCTCTGCCACTCAGGGCAGAATACTTGCTTGAACAACAGAGAGATGAGTGGTTATACATACAGGCTACTTTTTAATGGTGTTTTAATACTGAGCCTTGTGATAGCTGGTGGCCTGTCTCTGGCTAAATTCTGCCAGGTTCTGTTTCACGGAGCAGAAGTTGTGTATCAGAATCTTTCAAGCTGAGAAGGACAATGGGATATCTCTCAGCCAACTTATTGCTCGCAGCAGAGTCAACACTGAATTCAGATGAGGCAGTTCAAGGCTTTATTTAGTTACGTCTGGAAAGCTCTACGGAGATTTCCTCTAACGGCGGCTCTTGGCAACCCCTTGTCCTGCTTGGCTGTCCTCACAGGGAATAGGTTGTTCCATACGTTTGGCTGGAACCTCTTCTGTTTCAACTTATTTCCATTCTCTCTTGTCCTCCCACCATGCACCTCAGTAGAGAGCATGGCTATATTTTCTTGATAACTTCTCCATAGGTACTGCCAGGATGCATGAGGTTTCCCAAAGCTATGTCATGTTGAGACTTAATAAGGTAAGTTCTCACAGCCATTGCTCAAGTGCTCCAGCCCCCTGACCATCTTATTGGCCCTTGGCTAGACTTGTTCAAGTTCTTTAACATTTTTCAGGAACTGTGAGGCCCAAAACCGAACACACACTTCCAGATGTGGTCCAAAGAGCGCAGAGTAAATGGGAGCATTCACCCAGCTTAATCTCCTGTCTGCATTCATGTCGGTTCAATCCAGGATGCTGTTAGTCTTCGTTGCTGCCATCAGGTACTGCTGGCTCTCCATCAGGACTCCCAGCCCCTTTTCAGCAGAGCTGTTGCCCAGTCAGTCAGTTCCCAGCATGACCTATTGCAGAGTTTAGTTCACCTTGTCTGCCAGACATTACATTTGTCCTTGTTGAATTCAATGACATTGCTGCTGGCCCACTGCTCCAGCTTGTCCTTCTCAATGGTAACCCTGCCCTTGAGTGTTTCACTGGAATGGAGGCCGGCAGACATAATAGTAATGATAACCAAAGTTTAATCAAAGAAGGAACAAAACATACCATAACCTTTGTGTGACACCTTCCCCATTAAAATATAGCCATTTTCACGTACAGTGCACTGAGTTTGCACAGTTCACAGAGTGCACAATGCACCGAGCAGCTGTGAATGGTGAATTGTAGGGAAGTGAATATACCTCTGTTTTCTCTACTAGGACAAAACATGTGGTTATGTTGAGGTGCATAGATACTTTTCCACTGTCACACAGCTTCTGTGTTAGCCCTTTGGTTTCTGTCAGTTACAGGGTTTCTTTTCAACCATAAATTCATATATGCTAAGTATACTGCTTTGTAGGAGTAATTAAGTGCAGGTTCCTACATTATTTTTAATGGAATGGGCTGGAAGATAAGCCTGGTTTTTAACTCCCAATGTGATACGTATTTATCATGATATGTACTTGTGTGTGTATGTGTCATCAAAGCTTTATTTAATGTCTGTTTTGCTTTGCCTGTCTGAAATACAATTATAATGAGAAATTGAGAAAAGTAGAAAGGATTAAAAAAAAAAAAATTGATGGGCTACATAAAGCTTCCAGAGAAATGTCTCCTGTTGCTACTAAATAATATACTATACTCTCAGAAATACATGGCTTAGTTACAAAGTATTGTTAAGTGTAATTTCAGGACACTTGTCTAGATTCAAAAATCTGATAAATTCTTATAGATAATGAGAAATATTTCTGGGAATACTTCTACCTAAGAGGAACCATTTGTGCCAATGGGAACCTAAGATTAAAAAAAAAAGCACTTAAGACGAAGCTTTCTTTTATGGATGTAGCCTGGGTGCTTATAACGGTTTCTAAGAAACAAAGGCATACTTAGAAGTAAATTAAAACCTTGTTATGGGTGAAGTATTGAAAGTATGGTTCAAGTATAGTTTGAAGTAATTCTGACAAATAAGGAGTACCAGGAAGATCAAAGTTTGTAATTGTTGTGAGTGAGTGCCAGAGTTATATCCAAGTCACTGATACATATTTAACTGGGGGGGGAAGTGGTTAGGAGACTTTTATTGTGTCTGTTACTTCCTTTGCAAGTCTTTGATTATATAGACCTTTCTGCATGAAACCTCTTTTCTCCTCTCATATGGCCTATATTTTTTCTTTAATTTCTCCATGTCGTATTTTCCACTTTTTGTGATACATTTGGTGAAATTCACAAGACTTGAATTCTCTTGTGCAGGAAACGAGTAGAGCAGTGTGTGTAGGGATCAATTTTGTGTAGGTTCCAATGTGTTAGGTCCCAGTCTGATTTTTGGTCCGGGAAGGGGGTTCAAAATGATTCTGGGGGCACGAATAAAAGACACAAACAAGGTCAGATGCCCTTTACTATAGTTTTAATATTGTTACTTAAAAATGATGCTAAATGGTGGTAGAGAAAAGGCAGAGGTATAGGAAAGGAGAAAAAGAAAAGCAGAATTTTGGAGAGCTGCAAGAAATAGTATATCACCACCACTGTCGGTCCACACGACAGCTTTACAGTCCTCTGGAGTCAACGGTGTCCCGTTGATCCACGATTCTCAGGCCTTCACAATGGTGAGGGTCGATGGTGGTGAGGGGGTCCCCAATTGCAGTGGGGTGTAGCAGTAATTTATAGTTCCTGTTGGCTCGTAGTTTGACCAATCAATGTGGCAGTTACCTCTGCTCATCCAATCGTTGTCTGACACGGTTGCTGCACGAGCCCCCCTTGCCTCTGCTGCACAAGTAGTGCTGGGCCTTGCAAGGCAGACAAGTTCTCAGGGCAGAGGGTATAGCTGTTTTGAGAACCAAGGACATACATTCTTTGTTATCAGTACACTGGCGACAGAAGTCTTGCAGCAAGCGAGGTTTAAGACATCTTGTCCTTCTGTCGGGTTCTCTACACAAGGATGTGTTGTACGATTTTCTTTGTGGCCTCCTGTAATGGATCTTTTTCTTTACTGATTAAGTTTCAGTAAAACTTTTGATTTCACTATAAGTCCTCATTTTGACATTTTAGTGCAGTATTACTTCGTTGTTATGGCATGCTGCGTCGCTTGATTAGCTTTGAAATGTCTTGCTTACCTCTTATTTTGATTTGCCCACTAATACAAGTATGACTGTAGAAACGAGCAAGTTAATGTCCCAGCGTTAAGCACTCGGTAAGTTGTAAATGTTGTGTAGTTGGCTATTGTTAATGAATAATAAAGAATGTTTTATCAAATGGGAATGGAATCTTCTTGTTTGGGGAATTTCCAGAGTAACAGAAAATTGCTTTTACTAGAATTGCTGTCATAATTTTTTCTGTCTTTGGTGACCACTTTAGATTGTTCTTAATAGGGTACCTATTTTCCAGATACTACTTTTACCTTTGAGCGGAAGATGCAGTGTCCAAAAATTGTTTTCAGAAAGCACTACATGAAATACTTTTTGCAGAATAAACTGGGTTTGGTCAATTGAATTAAAGTATCGTTTCAGGTTTGATTTGGTAAAGATTTCGCTCAAACAATTAAGTAATGCCATCTTTTCTGAGACTTTATTTTCTGGTGTTTTTTTTAGTAGATCACAGAGATATTCATGAACATGTAGGGAAAAACTCAATTTAAAAAGTCAATTGATGGCAGAGGTTGGATACATAATCCAATTGAAATCAGTGTTTTTTAAATTATAGGAGAAAATACTGAAGTCAAATCTCACTGAAAAGAAAGTATACCTGAGTGAAATTGGTTGTTTGGATGCTTTATCAGTATTGCAGTTCTAGCCATATTAACTTTATATCAGATTAGGGACTAATTTTGAATCTATGGCAAACCTGGAGTTTGCCACAGTAATTGAAGAATTGGATACAGTATTTTTTGATATGAAGGTGAATATGGCACAGTGCCAAAGCTTGGCTATAGTTTTTCCTGCCTGGATGCCAAGTTTACAGGACTTCATGAACTTTTTCTGTGTGATTTACATGGCAGAAGAAGGGTAGTGGTTTTTTGTTTTCTGAGGAATGAAAGTTGCTGAAAATGACATGTGGTTCCTGGTGCTATGAGTGAAAATAAAATATCAAAACAACTCTAGCTTATTAAACCACTTAAAATGGATGCAAAGTTTGCCTCTTAAAATTTCAAATTTGAACAGGCTTTGCATACTGCCAGTTCATTAGTTGGTTGTCATAGAAGAGACCAGACCTTAGTGCAAATGGAGTTGACATGTAGTATTGTCAGACATGTCTTGGACATTTTAAGGTATACTGACCAGGTCAAAGAAAATGTAGAACAGAACGTATACTGAAGCCTTCCCGATTACTGATTAAAGTCCACTTCTCAATCACAACCGCTCACTCCATTCCTTTCAGAGTTACTGACCAGTTGGCAGGGATAGACTGTACTACACTGTTTAAAGTTTCACGGCTGTCAAGAAAATTTGCCTGAATTTGAGCAGGATTTCCTTCTGGAAATCAGACTAACAAGGAAGTAGCAAAAGTGGTTAGATGATGTTTCATAACAGCCTTGGCTGCACAGAAGGAATGTAACAGGTAAAAGGTCATATCCTGTAAACGAAGCTCTCATTTCTCACTTGCCAGTGGTTAATGGATTGTAACCAGATACAGCGTGCAATACGGTTGAATGTGGAATTTTAAGAGAAGATTTTAGTGGATTAATTGAATTCTGTAATGCATACACAAAAACGTTTAGAAATCTTGGGCTAGAATATGGAGGCATGAAGAGTTTTGTGTTGTGATATGTTGTGATCAGAAAAATAGTGCTTGTCTTAATTGTGCAACATAGATTGAGCATTAGCATGGGCAGGTCAGACAGTTTTTTGCTTCTTACAGAAAATAAGTAGATATAAGCAAATATTAACATGACCTGAAGGACAGTGATGGAAGACACTATAGCAATCCAGGATATTTTCTGTGTTTCTAAGGTGATGAAAATCTCGTCTTTGACAGCAGTGCTGCAGCATTGTCACAATCAAGTGAATTTAGTCTATGCACAACTGTTACATTTCTCTGGACCTGCTGTGTAACAGAATTCCTCCACGATGAGTAGAACTGCTTGGTGAAAATCTATAGGCTGATTCCCCCCCCCTCAGTCCCCAAAGCATCCCCTTTAGGACCCACAGGAAAGATACAGGAGGTAAGTGTGTGGTGGTGGTCTCTAAAGCTTTGTGTGAGAGGAAGTCATGTTTTGCTGTCTTTCTCTTCTGGATGTACAAAACATATTTGTACTTTAAGAAATCATTATTACTTTAAGAAAAAAGAAAAAAAAAGTAAAATCTCAGTATTTCTTCAGAGGACAATATTTTGTTTCTTTTGACAAGGTAAATCCAGTGATTTTCCCTTCACTCATTTTTTCCTCAAAAATAAAGAAGTTTCAGAAGCCTGCTTATATATGGATAGAAAAATTATCTTGAAAAATGGGTTAGAAGTTAAATTAGTTAGTTTAGAATTCAGTTAGGATGAAGTTCATACAGAATTGAATTTAAGAGAGCAAATACTGTACTGGTGCACACTTTTGTATCCTGAATACATTACATGGATGCATCTAATACAAATTTACACTGAGTAGACAGTAAACCTTTTGATTTTGTAACTCCTTATTATTCTTAATCTGTCTATTTGCACTTAGCTACTGGAGCAAAGCCAGATTTCTTCTCCCATGACATAGGTATATAATGGAACCTGCTGGCATTTAGTTCTGTATGTTTGTGCCACTGCACACAGATGGCATAGGCAAATGGAAAAAGTCAACCTGCTTAATCGTCAGCTCCCCACAGTGTCTCAGAGCACAGGCAGGTTGAATGCTTAAATTATTCCATGGGAAGGAGACCCAGCCAAGCCATTGTCTCCCAGGAAGGAAGAGATGACTAGCTACCCTGAACTTTGTGAGTGCTAACAGTTGCTACACTGGTACTTTTTCTGGATTGGGGATTTTAGGAGGCTGCTGTCTAGACTAGTTTTTTGTGAAGTGATGTCTCTTTGCCTATAAAAGTACTGGGTAAAACATAAGGGGTAATAAAACAAACATCAACCATCTCCAAGGGAAGTATGAAGGAAAAACATGCCTTTGGATTAAAAGCAAGTTTTATGTTTTTCTGAGAATCCTTCTGTTGTCAATATTTCTGTAGTTTTTATATATCTTGTTTCTGTTCCCATTGGTTTTTTCCCTTTTTGACTCTTGTGAGAAGACTGATTCACAAATTATTTAAAACTGAGTAGGATTCTGCAGACCAGAACCAAAGCAAGCTATGCAGGCTATGCACTTGAGAGCATGATCTTGAATACACTCACTAGAACAATATTGCTAATCAGTATTCATAAGGAGAGAATAAAGTACAGGTACACTTCTAAATCAGACCCTCAGAAGAGTCTTTCTAAAGTAGACATCAATGAAAAGAGAAATATCTCAAGCAGTATGAGTGTGTGTGATCCATCAGGTCCCTTTATACTCCCCATTTTAGTGAAACTTAAAATAATGTCATGCTCTGTTACAAAAAAAAAAAAAAAAAAAAAAAAAAAAGGAGAAATTGACTCTCTGCCCTTTCAAACAGTGAATAAAAATAAAAGTTGGTATCTGATGCTGCTCACTTTCTGCTGCCCCAATCAATTGCCATTTGCAGAGTGCCAGAAAGACTGCTGATCATCCCCCGATCAAATGAGCAGTGCAGGAGTTAGTGATTCACAGTCTACAAATATTATCTCTAGCAGCTCAGCTACTTCCTGTCAGCGATCAGTTGCTCACATCTTTACAAAGCTGAACTTGTTATCCTCTAGACTTGCTTTTGCGCTAATTACGTTCCCATCACATTTTTCAGTTTTCACTGTGACAGTAACAACTGAAGACCAGTTATTATTTTTCAAATTTGCAATGTAGAGAAGAGAAAGCACGTTGCGAAGGAGTGGATGTCGTGTTGGAGCTCACCATGCTGTTTTCTGAGTGTTACTTCTCCTTTGCAGGAGTAATATCTTAAAGTTGCATTTTATGGGTAGGCCTAAGCGTAAGTCCCTAAGATAGCAGGGCTTTTTCTGAATTTGCAATTTTGTTAGAATTTAGGCATTGCTTTCCTTTATTACCTACTATAGAGAAAGTACTAGTGAAAATGTCAGCTGCTGTGCTAGACAACCAAGAACGGCTAAGGTGCAGTTGAATACCAACTGACGCCAGTGTGCCGTGATCCTTTTTGTAACAGAGTAAATACACAGTGTGTAAAATAGCGCAGAGATGTAGATGTGAGTCAGCTGAAGACTGGAAGACAGGGACCAGTATTCAGTATCTCACTATAGCATGAAATGCTTTTCCTGGTTAAAGTCAAGGAGAAGTTTCCCCGAGAAAAGAAAGGTGGATATGTGCTTATTTTAGAAATGGGCTAATTGCATACATAGAGCACTGCATCTATTAAACACTAACAGAAAAACCTTACTGATTACCTCGTGTGTGTAATCTATTATTAAAATTAAGCATGTGCACAAATGCAAAAAGGGTTCCTCGGTGTTCCTATTACTGTGTCATAGAGTATAGCAGTCTTTGGATTTTACTAAAACAATAATACTGTTGGCATCATAGAATAGAATAGAATAGAATAGAATAGAATAGAATAGAATAGAATAGAATAGAATAGAATAGAATAGAATAGAATAGAATAGAATAGAATAGTTCAGTTGGGAGGGACCTACAGTAATCATCTAGTTCATATTCCCAGCCTCTTCAGGGCTGACCAAAAGTTAAAACATGTTATTAAGGTCATTGTCCAAATGCCTCTTAAACACTGACAGGCATGGGGCATTGACCACCTCTTTAGGAAGCCAGGTCCAGAGTCTTACCACTCTCTTGGTAAAGAAATGTTTCCTAATATCCAGTCTAAACCTCCCCAGGTGCAGCCATAAGGACAAGGGCTACTGATCCAGAAATTTCTCCTAATTGCCTCTAGAATAGCTCATCAGTGGTAAATCCTGGCTGGGCGATTGCTACACTACAACCCACTACAACATCTGTGTTTTCCATTCCCTTAATCCTCACCCCAGGACCTCTCAACCACATCACCGCTAACTGTAAGGGCTGTACAATCAAACCTCTCCCCTACATACACTGCAACACCTCCACCCTGCCTATTCCGTCTGAACAGCCTGAAGCCCTCCATCCCAGCTCTCCAGCCATGGGACTCATACCACCAAGTCTTACTAATACCAATGATATCATAGTTCTGGGAACTAACTAACACTTCCAGTCCATCCTGTTTGTTTCTCACACTGCGTGTGTTGGTGTACAAGCATTCCAGATATGCTCCTGAGCCCTCTGTGCTCCCAGGAGCAGTGTAAATGTTCCCACTAGTATTGCCACCCTGACAATGCCATGCCAATCTTTGGCTTGCCTTCGGCAATCCTATTGGTATCACCTTTGCCCACTGATTCTAGTTTAAAGCCTCCTTGATCAGTCCCACCAGCTTAGGTCCAAAGACACATTTTCCCCACCAGGATAGATGGAACTCATCAGGCTCCAGCATACCTTGTGCCTCGAGGACTCTCCCATGTTTTAAAAACCCCAGGTTTTGGCAGAGGCACCAGCCCTGGAGCTAGCTATTGATATCCTGGACTCGCCTGCTTCTTCCATTGTCTCTCCCTATTACTTGGAGGATTGAGGAAAACGCAGCTTGTGCTCCTAAATTTTTTAGCATTCTTCCAAGGGCACTGAAATCTCTTTTGATTGACCTTAGACTTTTTGTTGCGACACCATTAGTACCCACAATCTTCTCTGGCTTCAGCGGGGGTCATTTTTTTAACTTAAAGATAAAGGCTTTTTGACTATTTTGACTGAACATTTTGTCTTAAAATTAAAGACTGCGTCAAACAGAAGACTTATCTCATTATACCCTAAAAATACTTGCACAGTTGCAGACCCACTTATCTGTGCTATGTGATGTCAAGGGTATTGTTGTGTTTTAGATTAGTTTTCTACTTTTACTCTTTTTTTGTTTCCATGCATATGTAGGAAAAAGTTTGCATAAAGAAGTGGTAGTGGGACTTCATTAAAAGCAGTAATTGTAATTGTGGGTTCAACTAACATTGTGGTTGAAATTTAACAGCTCAGGAGCATTGCGCCGGATTACCGAAATATTTGGGGGTCTTGATCCTGCTGTTATACAAGAATTGCTGGCTGTGGGTGATTGTGTGTTACCTGTCGTATATGTGTGTGTACACGCAGGTTTACTTGCTTGTGTTGCAACTCTGGAAGCTGAAGAAATGCCTGCTTCAGATATTGCTATCTGAACTCTGCCAATTTAACAAGTAGACCTTCTCTTTAAACTGCAAGAGAATAGATGCTCTTACAGATGAAAAAATCAAGTAATTTTAAGTGTTTGTCAGATGTGTTGCCAAGTCTTCCTATCTTCGTAGTTTATTTTAAGTGGAGATGGGGAGCTGGGACAAGAAGCTGGTTTTGTGAACAAAATAGCACAAGCAACACTTAACAGAAATCTCATGGTTAATACTTGCTACTAGGAAAGGTCTCTTTTCTTTCAAAATGTTTGCTGTGGAAAATCAGTGAGAGTATGTCTTTTCTACTTCCACTTGCAGACTATCCTTCTCCTTCTGACACTTCAAACTCTGAAAGTACCTGAACAAAATTAAGGAGTGATACTGTGTAGCATTTTTCCATTTACTGGTGATTTGCATGCTAACTTGTTTTTTGGAATGGCTAGGTATTTTGTATTAAAAATGGATGTTATTTGGAATTGCTTATGTGTAAGGCCTGGTTGAAGGAGAGCTTGCTACAAATTCAAAAGGTTATAAACATACCTGACCCAACGATTGGGCATTGTTCAGCATTCAAAAGAATCCTTCTGCTATTCTACTTATACCTTCTTGTGATGTTTTTTTCTTCAACACAGTCCAGTAAATCGAATAAAGCTCAGAATAGGTTTTCAGTGGATATCCTAGGTTTCCTGGCCACTTCCCAGCATCAGAAATTGGACTGACACGTGAACAATTCACACAGCCTGTTTCTAGCTACCGTTCTTCCTAGGAACTTTTAAATGTGAGCTGGGAGTAAAGCAAGATGAACTGTTCTGCTGGGGGACAACAGTCCCCAGGAGTCTGTGATACCAGCTTCTCATCAACAGTGAGATAAACAGTTGTTCAGTGATTGGGATGTCAGCATTCCAGTCATCCACAAGGAAAGGGTCATTCTCATGGAGATCACGAAACATAATGAGCAAAACAGATGATTCGAGGACTGGAGCATCTCCCTTATGAGTAGAGGCTGAGAGAGCTGGGACTCTTTAGTCTGGAGAAGAGAAGGCTGAGGGGAGACCTTATTAATGCCTACAAGTACCTAAAGGGTGGACTGAAGGAGGAGGGAACCAGACTCTTTTCAGTAGTTGCCAGTGAGAGGACAAGGGGTAATGGGCACAAGTTGGAACATAAGACGTTCCACTTGAATATGAGGAAAAACTTTTTCACAGTGAGGGTGACGGAGCCCTGGAACAGGCTGCCCAGGGAGGTCGTGGAGTCCCCTTTTTTGGAGATTTTCAAGACCCGCCTGGATGCCGTCCTGAGTGGCATGATCTGACATGCTCTGGGTGGTCCTGCTTTGGCAGGGGAGTTGGACTAGATGATCTCTATGGTCCCTTCCAACTCTAAAAATTCAGTGAAATTCAGTAAATTCAGTGAAAACAAGAACAACTTTAAATATCAATAAATAAAACACTAGATGTTAAAATTTCTAACCATATTCCATCACTGAAATATTCTGTTGAAATAGCAGCTATTGAATTCGGCTAAATTTAGGAGAGAGAGGTTTTTTTGTTGGTTTTTTTTTTTTTTAAACTACTTGATTATTACTACGGTCATTTTCAGTGACTGAAGCTATGCACAGTACCCTAGGCATGTATAAAACAACTACACAAACAGGAAAAAATCAGTAAATGTGTAAGCTTTGTGAAATCTACCCATGTATTTGCATTTTGCAACTTCCAGAGAAATCATTTGTGTTGGGCGTGGGTACACACCAGTGCTTTGTCAGTGTGTGGTTTCGTCATGGCTTTGTGGGAGTCAGGATTGTTCTCTGCTGTGGCAAGGTTGCTCTGATGGGTATTCCCTCCGTTTGAGTATTCACAGGGCATACCGTGCTCCTGAATACTCCGTGAAACTTCAAAGTGATGTATTGGGCCTTGGTAAGGGAAAGATCATGAAGGTTGGTTACACTGGAATTCTATTTGGATATGTGCTCAAATGTATCACCATTTGTCTGCTGACATCTCAGTACACATATGTGACCAGTACCCTTGCTCCCCAACCCCTGGCAATGAGGTTAGCATAACTAACGCCATTTTATAAGGCAGGCAGCCATTTTCAGTGACCGAGGGGGTCACGTATTCGTTCCCTTTCCCTCATTATCAGGCCCTGAAGGTCCTGTGCACCAAGTAGACAGACCAAACAGATTTCTTCCTCCCCTCCTTACCAGCCTCAAGGTTCCTGGGCGCCAGGGCGATTAGTCCTTCCTTAACAGCCGTGAAGGTCCCAGGCACCCGGCCAACCCGGTGGTGGTGATGACCCTGCCACAGCATAACAGCACCCACAACACGGTCTATAAAACCCAGCAGTTACGAGTCCTAAGTGGGGAACCTGGACCAGAGCTCCTGCTGGACACTGAGACCCGGGACCCTCTGGTGGCCAGGGACACCTCCACCACCATCTGCTTCCTTCACTGAGTGAGTGACTCGTATTCTTTTATATGATTTTCAAGTCTAGACTATGATTGTTATATTGATACAGCAAACCTTGCAATTAAAATTTGACCCAATCTGCTGAGGGTCTAGGTGATGAGAAATTATAAGTTAAGATGTATTATAAGTTGTATTCTGTATACTTGTAGATTGTACTATATTTTTTCTGGTTGTAGAACTCCTGTGCCATTCTGATCACAAATTCTGTGCAATACTAATCGTAATATTCTGTTGCAATTTAGTGCCATCATCATTCTGCCAAGGACTCCTAAAAGAATACATCTCTCTCCCCTGAGTGTTGGGTGACAACAGATGTTATTTCATACACAAAATGCTTTTGAATTGTTAGTTATATTAAGGCTCATGAAAAAGTACGCCTGTGATCTTGAGGTATCACATGAGACCATCAGCAAAAATCTCTGCGCCAACTTTGGTTTTCCCTTGAGCTTAGCGGGTTGTCACTACAGACAAGTATTTCCTTCTTTTGAAACAGACTTCATTCTGTTTCTGCTTGAAAACCTTCATTGCCCACAGAGAGGTCTGCCAGCATGTCTGATTCAACTCTTCTCTATATTTTGAATGTTTCTGAACAAAAGCTGGTAGCATACTGTCTTCTTTGAGTCATTTTGAGACATTGTGCATTGCTTTAATTAATTTGGGAAGAAACGTGCAGAGAGAAATGGCTAAGTACATAAATGGAAACAAAGATATTCACACTTCTGATGTCTCATGCTGCTGGCCACTGATTAAAGGATTCTTCTGCTTCTGTTCTCACTTGAGTGCTGTTGTTTAGTGTCAGTGGATCATTTCTGCTGTCACAGGGTGGAAACTCTTTTAATAACACAATGTTCATGTGATCTTTAAACTTCTACTGATGCACTGCTACACACATGAAGAAAATGGCACTTTTTTTTTTTTTTGGCTGACCTAACTTTGTCTAGGTCTTCTGTGTTTAATAGAGTAAAGATTTAGGTTTCAGTTAACCCACTTCGGGCTGGATTTTGTCTGGGGTGTAAACTGTAGGGATTGACAGGGCTGTTACTTACCTGTCGGTGCTAATCAAGTCTCACATTTCAGCTAAAATCCTTTCTTCCAGGAGTACTCCTAACAGTACCGATCTCATCAGGGCATGGTATAAACGGAGAACAACCACAATGTTTCTGATAGCAGGAGTAGTAATCCTGGGGGCCTGGTTCATTAACTGGAAGCGAAGAGCGTTCCACTCTTAGCACTTATCTCCGTAGCTGTGTCTGTGCTGCTGAGCTGCTCTGGAAAAACCCCTGTGCAGAATTTGTCCTTTGCCTCTCTAGATTAGATTCTCCCTTGCATAACTGGTTTCTTTGGCAGTGGAAAGAAACGGTACCATTCCTAGCATACCAGTGAACATCTTCCTCTCCTATAATGTTCACTGGGTGGTTTCATCCGATACCATTGCTGAAATGGTAGTTGAGACTGCAGTGGAATGGAAACACCTCTGCTGTTCATCTGTGTTCTCTGTACTCCCACAGTGTTTTCTACACTCTCTCAAATACAGGTTGTTTAAAACTAAGCTGTCCTTTTTTCCTTCACAGGCTGTGTTCTTGGCTGATTTGATGTATGAAACCTATAAAACAATGTTATCCCAACCTCAAGGATTTCAAACTCAGGAATCCTGATCTTGTCCTTGTGTTTCGCAGGCTCTGTTAGCATTTGGGAGTATAGCATTCTCCCAAAGGAAAACCCTTGTTTTATAATTACTTTTTTCCATTCCCTTAGTGTTTACTATGAAGCTTATGTGCTGTTTAGCTACCTAAACCCCAAAGATACCTTGGTAGACCCTCAGTGTGTATGTTTAAAGCACCCTCCTTGCTGATTGATCACTGATCTCATCACCAGTTTCTTCTGCTATACTGTGTTGGACTTATACTTCCAGTCCTCAGCTTCAGTCTCCTAAAGAACTTCTCTCTCTCTGTTTTCCTCTCCTGTTCCTCTTACTCTTTGTGCTCTTCCAGATTTCTGTTCCTTTTCAGGCAATACCCCCCTGGAGTTTGTTGAAGTTAGTGAAAGCAAGCAGCACTGAATTTGAGGGGAAGTGAGGTGAAAGGAATTGTTCTTGCCCGCTCAGGCAGCAGCTGAACAAGCTGGAGTACAAGCCAAACTATTTGGCATGGGTGAGGAGGTGGAACGCTCTGGGCAGAAAGCAGAAGCAGGGCTGGCACTTTCCTGTCCTAGGAGGAGAGTTTGTGTTTCACTAGCGGCTGCTCTGCTTCTAGAGGCTTCTGCTTTTCTGCCTGCAAGGCACTGCATCCTGTTTGGGCTGAATCAACTGGCTGCACACACTGTGAGAGTCTGGAAATGAACTCATGGGAGTGGGACCAACCAGCTCCATGTTAAAATGAAAAGCTTTAATATGAAAAACAAGCTTTTGGGAGTTGTTAAAGTTAAATTGATAAATGAGAAGATAATTTCTCAAGCCGTATATAAGAGCTCAGCCCATATGGCATTAGACCAGCTACCCCATGGTGTGGTTTCAGACGGTGGCTGGATTTCCTTAACAGCCAGCTCTTCCATAGTCTAATTACTTTTCTTGTTGCAGCCTTGGATTGTTCATAACAACTCTATAGACATTTTCTTGTTTAATAGGATGTGTTTTGTTCCACCTTCTTGGGGCATAGAGCATGTCTGTGTTCTGACTCTACATATAGAGGTGTAAAAAGGGATTATGAGTTGGTCTTGCAAGTGCTTTCCTGCCACTTCCATTAAAACAGAACAAAAAGAGCATTGTTTTTAATTATAAAGATTTTTAAAGGGTGAAAAATTATTTGCTGCATCTCCTGTACTATATGGTGATGGCTGAAAGCCTCTAACCAGTTATTAGCATTTGAGTTTTTAATGTTAATTCCTTAATTTTTAGTAAGCTATGATATTACTCAGATGCAGCTTTGCAATATTGCAAAGTCAGTAGTTCACTCGAGATCACACTGTGTCACCTCAGCATTCTTCCTAACAGCTTTGGCACACACTGAAACGCAGGAGGTTCCTCCTGAACATCAGGAAACACTTCTTTTCCCTGTGAGGGTGTGTATTTGGTTTATGTGGCAAGGTTTTGGTAGCAGGGGAGCTCGAAGCTTCCCCCATATCCGATAGAGCCTATGCCAGTCAGCACCAAGATGGACCCAATGCTGGCCAAGGTGGAGCCCATGAGCAGCAGTGGTAGCACCTTTGGGATAAAATATTTAAGAATGGGAAAAAGCCTGTGCAATTGCAGCTGGAGAGAGGAGTGAGAATATGTGACAGCCCATGGAGGTTAACGGTGGAGCAGATATCCACCTGCAGCCCATGGAGGACCCCACACTGGAGCAGGTGGGTGCCCAAAGGAGACTGTGACCCCATGGGAAGCCCACCCTAGGGCGGGCTCCTGGCAGAACTTGTGGCCCCTATGGAGAGCAGCCCATCCTAGAGCAAATTTTCTGGCAATACCTGTGGCCCTCTCAGGGCGCCCACGCTGGAGCAGTCTGTTCCTGAAGGACTATACCCCATGGAAGGGACCCACACTGGAGCAGTTCATGAAGAACTGCAGCCCATGGGAAGGACTCACATTGGAGAAGTTCATGGAGAACTGTGTCCCATGGGAGAGACCTCTCCCTGGAGCTGGGGAAGAGCGTGAGGAGAAAGGAGAGGCAGAGACAACCAGTGATGAACCCCCGTTCCCCATGCACCCCTGCCGCTCGGCAGGGGGAGGAGGTAGAGAAGCCAGGAGGGAAGCTCAGCTCAGGAAGTGGGAGGAAGGCATTTTACAGATTTATTTTTAGTTCTCATTATCCTACTCTGACTTTTGATTGGCAATAAATTAATTTCCCCAAGCCACGTCTGGTTTGCCTGTAACAGTAATTGTTGAGTGATCTCTCTCTGTCCTTCTCTAGACCCATGAGCTTTTCATTGTATTTTTTCTCCTCCTGTCAAGCTGAGGAGGGGGAGTGATAGCCTGACTTGGTGAGCACATGGTGTCCAGCCAGGGTCAACACACCACAGGGTGCCTGAGCACTGGCACAGGTTGCCCCGAGATGTCACGGAGTCTCCATCATTGGAGATACTCAAAATCCACCTGGACACAGTCCCTGGACAACCAGATCCAGGTGACCGTGCTTGACCAGGCCGTTGGACCAGATGACCTCTGGAGGTCCCCTCCATCCTCAACCATTCAGTCATTCTGTGATTTTTATTTTTTTTTTTTAATGGCTAATGTTATGTTGAAATACTACCTTGGATGCATATTAATCTGAGGAGCTGCTTTTACCATTAATAAAGGTTTTACCAGACACTGCTGGGAATGTTGTTAATGAGAACTGCCTCGCAATGAAAGAAAAGAGAAATAGGGTTAATTTTGTTAAAGAGCTTCAGAAAAACCATTTACTTTCCAAACTCAAGATGTAAGGTTGTTCAAATGAAGATAGTGATAGGAGGGGAACACGATTCTGCAAATACTTTTTTATTAAAATATTCTGAAGTGAGGTTAATATGACTCCTGACTGGAGGAAATGTGTTCAGGAGTGTTATGTTTAAGGCATGTGCAGACAAATCTGCTTTACATGGGTGGAAGTACTGGAATAATTCTGGGAAAAGTTTTGAGAAAACGTTAAGAGAAAAATTGGTGGGGAGATTTCTCTGTAACAGTAATTGTACTTATGGAACAGTGTAAAAGGGAATAATTTTGTGACACCAGTGAGAAATTGACTCTAAAATGGGGCTATTTGTAATGGGAAAGTATTTTTGCAATAGTAGTTTTGGGCGACAAATAAATGGCTTTGGTTTAGGCTTAAATTTAGACTAGAATCTGTTACCTCTGCGGTGTTTATACAACAAGAGTGTAACTGATCTGAGAAAATTACAGAAGCTATCAGGATCTGTAGTAAATAAAGAGTGTAAGAATCACATCTGGTACCGAAAAATGCAAGTGTAAAATTTACTTAATTACTATTTTTTTGTCCCACACCTGAGCAGACCACGTGGTCTGCTCTTAATGTATCTGCACATAGAGTATGTGAACCTCTTGGGGGGAAGGTTCAAAAGCATTTTTAAAAGAGGTTATGTAGAGCCCTCAGTCACGCTGTCAGGCAGAGTGAGGTTTTTATGGCTGAGGCTGTCCGGCTGCTGTTGCCGCCTTTCTGAGGTCGCTGCTGCCTGGAAGAGCTCGGCTGGACATCGGTTGGGCTTCTCAGCCACGTCGTTTGCGTTGTTGTACGGTGATGCAGCCAGAGGCCGGGACTGATTCATGCTGGGTGGCTGGGAGCTGCCATGGCTCGGGAAGAGGTACGTGTTCTGGAGGTAGTGGGAGAGGTCGGTGAGTGGGAAGAGCTGCTTCAGCCGCCCTCTCTAACTCCTCCCGGCAGCGTGAGGCAGTGCCGCTGGCCGTGCCTCCTGCCCTCCTTTCACAGTTCAGAAAGGATACAGCTGCAGGTTTTTTTTACAACAAGAAATGTGTTTGCGTTTCGCTATAAATTCTTAATGGGGAGGAGACAAGGTTGCTTTCACAACAGCTGAGCTAAACCCCTGCAATTGTCTGCTATAATCCGCCTTACTTGGTTTACCCAGTGATAAATAAAAACTTATATGCCAAGTTTTACGAAAACCACATCTTTTTTTGTGGTTAAGATGGTGATACTGACATCCACACAACCTTGCTTTTTCAACTATGCATCTACTTAAAACTATTTCCCCGTCTGAAATGTGGAGAGCAGTGTGATGTCACAGAAGTATGCAGTCAGTACAACCCAATAGGATTAAACAAATGAGAAGCTGGAAGAATACTTGAATAACTTTTTACAACTAAATCAAGTGACTTGTGATCAGAGCATTCTGCTGGAAACCTCTCCCTTAAGCCATATTGCCTGTTGGCCCATAAAACCACGTCTCTGTTTGCTTAAGGATTATGTGCTCTCACGCTTTCTGTCTCTGTATCTTTATATTAAAGTTAAAAGCATGAAAATGGTATTCCTGCATAAAATGTTTTATGCTGACAGTGTTTTCCCTAAAGGATTACTCTGTTTGGAAAGGAACAAACACAGCAGTTGTCTTTAGTTTATACACTTGTAATTATTATACCCTTACGAGTTGATGATGTCTCTGATAAATGCTGAAAATGTTCTTTAAAAAGTTATGGTGGACTGAGTCTGATGTTGAACGGGGATTAGGCAGAAGTGCCTCCAGAATACAGAGACCTGAAATTTTGTGTCCCTCAGTATGATGGGTATCAGGTTGGAAGCTGCCAAAAAAACATACCTACACATCTGCAAAATAGAAAAGCCCTTGTATTTTGTTAGAGATTTTATCTTTGCACTTTTGTATTGGTATTAAACATCTCGACCATATGTGTAACTCACAAAAATCTGGAATGGGAAAGGCAGATGGTGGTTTTGTTTCATATCTTGCGGAAATACTTTTGCTTTTAGAACTTGACTGGTGGTTTTATTTGTGATAAATGAAGCAGAATTAAATATATTAGCTAACGTATTAGTTCATATAGCAACAGAAAAAAAAAATCAGAAAAAACCCTTTTATTTAACAGTACAGTTAAGCTGCTACTACCTGAGGAGGCAGGGGGAGAAGGTGCACGGAGTCGAAAGGTGCAGTTACAGACAGCACTGTGGGTTTTCTAACTCTAATCGCGCTTCAGCTGTTCTACCTCCACGTTCCGAGCAATTTGTTGTGCTGCAGCTCTTCCAAACAGGTTTTATTGTCTGAAATTACTAGGAAGATAGGTACAGTATGCAAAAGCTTTCTGTCTACTGCTTGATCTGCTGATTACTGCTGCACTTGAAAGGGCGGCAGAGATAGTTAACTTGAAGATGGATTTCTGAGGTAGACCACTTTGGTTATCTTCTTTTGTTTTACTGATGATAAATACTGAAGGAGCGAGTCTTGAGCAGAGAATATGAGTAGGTTGCAGTCAGAAGGCAAATGTTTTTCTTGGAGAGTTTTCTCAGTACTAGAATGCCCATGAGTATAAGGAATATGTTAAATTAAAAAAAAGGGGGAAAAAAACACGCAAGCTTTTAAAATCTAGTAGATTTGTGAAATACAACAGTTAAATTAATTCATTGGAAATTTCTCTGTTCTAAAGAGAACTCTAAAGAGTTTAAAATTCAATTTTAAATATATTTCTTTCTGTATATGACAAAAAAAATGGTTGAAATAATCATATAAAAGATTAGGTATGTACAAAACCTAATTTAATGAAGAATATGAAAACCTAAAATAATTTTATCTTGTCAATCTAATTGGTTTTGTCTCTGTGACATAAAAATGTCTTTGCACTAACAGAACATACCTGCAACGTAAATCTCACTAAAATGTCTGTATTGGGTGGGTAGGTGTCCACTAGCGTGTCTGAGGAATTTATTCGGCAGTGATAAAAAAACCAATTAGAAGTGGAACAAACGTTTTGCTGCGGTTGTTTCATTTAGATGGTACAGCTGTGGGATACCTTGCTCTCACAAGGCTTGTGGAAGCCCACTGGAGTCACGCAGGAGAACTGCCCTGGGTCATCCCCAGGTGTTCATCCAGTGGCGGGGTGGTAGGTCCTTGAGATGAGACGGTGCCTCTGGCTTCACCTGCTGTCTGGAGAGCTGTCTGCCGTGGGCTCACCCTCCACCAGGCACCGGGCAGAGGATTGCCCTGCTGGAGGGTGAGCTAATTCGGCTGCTTTGTTGCAAGCGAGCCCAGGGACTGCTCTGTCAGCACAAGCGCGGGGCGGTACTCTCTCGATCCAGAAGAGGACATCCCTCCGTCTTCTGGGAAGCATGCTTGGGAGGCGCGGAACCTGCCTGATGCAGCATGCTTCCAATTAGCATCCTAGGTGAATGTTTCAAAATGGATCTGGCAAAACCAGAGCCGGTTGAGTTACCATATCAAACTTGTCGCAGAGGCAGGTTAATTGCTAGGTGGGGTTGTACAGCCTGTGTTGTGCGGGAGGTCAGATTAGATCATCACTGTTTCTTCTGGTTTTAAATTCTGTGACTCTAATGCAACCAGTTGTTCCAATGGGATCACTGTCCATACTTGTTTATCACTGACACACCCGAACCAGCCTGCATCCATATGTGCCTCACACGGTAATAGAGCTGCCTGTTTTCCAGGGCATGAAGAGCTTTCCCGTAGGTCAGTGTGGTAAGCAAAATGGAACTTTAAAAATTATATACTCGAGTGACACGGAGTTAATTCGGGGGAGGGAGAGAAATTGAAGATTACGGAATTTTTTCATTAGAAATTCGGGTATTCTTGACTAACTTAAGCTAAATCGGTAGAGCCTGTTTTAAACTGAGGCAGTGCTTCATGTGTTTAGAAACAGGGTTAGTAGAAACACACAATGCGAATTGTGTCTTATGCATAATTACATTGTTATTATTATGTATTGTGTATGTTATTATCACATACCATGTATATACTATATAACCTGTTGTTATTATATATTATTATGTTCTTAATGCAGAATTAAGGACAAAGTAGACGGGTCGGGTTGCAGTTAAACTGCTGTTGCTTGAAAGCCCTTTGTATGATGTTGGCTGCGTTCAAATGGACATTTAGTCTGTTTCTGTCATTGGGATTTCAGAGTACAGATCAATGACAGGCCACAACATTGGTTCAATCAGATGTATTTGGTATTTTTCATAATAATGCCTTTTTGCAGCTCAGATATGCGTAAGCAGCCCTATACTCGTTCTGGTAAATCTTCATATCTCTTTGTTTTTACAAGTGCTGGTTACAGGCATGACTTTACCTGTGCATGCAATTTTAGGCCAAATCTGAATGCCTGAGTAGCAAAAGTTTAATCCTGTTTGCATGAGAATTATCCAGAGAGAGATAAAAGGCTAGGTTTTCAGACAGAGTTTGTATGCATGAAATATGTAAAAGTGGTTACATAAATGTATGTGTATAAAAACACAAAACAGGAAACTATTTGTTGAAAAAGTTGTTCATTTTTAATTATTTTGCTTACCTAAATATTAGTTAGTTCTGCAGATCGAAATCTGTTAGTCATATTGAACCGGTTAATGTTACTGCAGCGCTGTCTGCCGTGTTTGTGAGACAGAAAGCTCTCCTCTCCCCGAGTTCATTGTTTCCCGGAAATAATTGTTTTGCCAGGCACATTGCTTTTTGAAGGGAAGAGAAGGGAAGACATGATTTTCAAAGGAGAACAAGGCTGGGATGCATGTCAGAGCACTGCTGCCATTTTAATAAGGTTTCAGTCAGCACCACTCTGTGCACTTACTGCCCTGCCCCAATTTATCTGTCTGTTAGAATACTTAGTTTTATTCGGAGCAATTCAAATGGTAGAGTTGCTATGGGTAGAGCAACTGTCATATAATATTAATTAGTTTTCTGGTAACTGTAGATTTCCCTCCCTTCTTTGCAGGGTCTGGGATAGGATGATGAGTCTGTTGAATGTTTTCCTCAGTCAAACAAATACTGCATTTGAGATAGTATATAAATTTTACTCAACAAATCTCATTAAAAATTACTGAGAAGGCTTATTTTTAATGGAAAAATGAATAAATACTGCACTCGCTGTTATCTTTGATATGTTCCAAACATTTTTTAAATGTCTTTCCGACAGATGGTCTGCATAGCTCCTCTCTGGAATCAGCTATGCCCATTAAAAGAGGGAACATAAATAGGTCAAATGAAGCTGCTAACTGTTCTAATGTAATTCAGGAGCACTGAGCATAACCCAGGCTTTTGGTACAACAGCACATCTTTCTGATTATTGTCTGAGGAATATGTTGCAACCTATCCAAAGGAAATATGTGTACAGAGCTGTTGCTTTTGTTGTATTTTTTCTGACACCCCTTGCTGCTTTTGTTTGTATGGTTTGGCTGGATATTTGGTGTGGTTTGGCTGGATATTGATTTAGTTCCTCTGAAACAAAAATATGGATTTAAAAAGTAATTACTAAAAAAATCTTTTTAAAATCTTGTTTGCTTTTAGAAGAACAGGAAGAAGGTTTAAGGGCTCTAAGTTAAAAAGGAGATCTGCTACAGAGACTATTTTTGAGCTTACCATTTCTGCAAGGTGCCTAGGGATTACTCTGGTATTACTATTTTACTTTTTGTTAGCTATAAACAGATATATTTTGGGTGAGTGAGGAGGTGGTTATAGCTACTTACAGCTTATTTAGGGTTATCATTACTGGTTGGCACGATGCCTGTCCATGTCTCCTGTCGAATATTTTCCAAATGTGAGTGCTTCAGAGGCTGGTCTGCCATAACCCACACACTTTTGTGCTCATTGGCTGTTTCATTGTACTATAAATGTGAAGGTTTTACCATTTGCCTTCAGAAGTTCCTTCTGATAGTATGAGAATTTGTTGTTCCTCATGGCATAAACCATTGTCAGAAGCACCTCCCTCTGGTCTGATTCTTTCAAAACAGTTTTAATGAAGTGCTTTGATTATGTCAACATGCTGGTCAGAACCTTGTATCTTTCAGGATACTTTTAAATGAGGGTATCAGAGAGTTTTTTCACTTTAGTTACTAGGAAGCGGTTTAAGCAACTTTATTCCACTGATTTCAGTTGGTTTGATTATTATTATTTATTTATAGCACGAAAGGGGGGAAAACCTCAGAAGGAAGCTTTTGAGCATGCAAGCGTCTGAAGCAAACGAATCCTGAGAAGTTGCACATCACCTAAACCACCTTTTAAAATATCACAGTTTGGTGATGAACGCGGGAGTGCTCCTCAGGGTTACAGAGGCATGCTGGTATCAGTTATGAGGAAGGGAACTGGAAGCAGGACTTGGCATGTGTCACAAATGCACAACTCAATGGTAGCACAGCACTTGGGGCAGAGTCTGAAACAGCTTTGGAAAAGAGCAATTATAGAGAAATTACGAAGAATAGACTGGAGATACCTGTGCATTTAATACTGGCATAGTGGAACAGCAGAACTACGTGAAAACATGATGATGTTGGTTTTTTTAAAATCATGTAATGGTGAAAGCTTGCAAGAAAGAACTGTTGTAGAATGTATATGGAGACAATGACTTGGAGAGATAAACCTATAATGACTACTAGTGCCATTCACCTGGTGGGTAAGGCTAAGAGCTCCAAAAACAGTGTGTCCAAGGAAGCTCCATGTCACTCAACAGCTAACAGCCATTATTTATGGAAGTACTGTCAAATAATTCAGTTTTGTTTAAATATGTTGCTAATCTTGAAGTAATAAAATTTAATTTTCTTTACAGTATTCAAATTTCCAAATTACTGCTTATAACAGGAACATATATCTATACAAATGTATTCATATATTCCAGTGTTTCACTCCCTATGTGCAAGTGTATGTACTTAGGCAATTCAGTTTTCAGTAAAATAGCTCAAAACTGAATTTTGTCACTCATATTCAAACCAAACTCATGATGAAATTTATCATCCATCCAGTGCCAATTCATGCAGATTTTTTTGTGACAATTTGTGCAAGAGATGGGCATTCTCTTGCAAATTACTGTCTCTTTTAGAGTGGCTTCCTTCCAAAAGAAGGCAAAGAAAGTGCTTTGTAATGTTTTTGTACTAAACCATAGGGAAAGAGACAAAAATATTAGTCTGACCACTAGTTAGTTGCCATTCTAGACAAAGGCTTGCAAGCAGCAGTGACAAACATATGCATTTTCAAATATAAAAGATCGCATGTGGGTAGTAATATGAGAGTCTCCATTGTGATATGCTGAAGCTGGCTGTGTTGTTAGTATCTGCAACCCCGAACTTTATCTGGAATGGATTTTATCCATGGATGACATTTGTAAGCTGAGTATTGACAATGCTCTATGTTCATTTTATTGGTCTCCTGCTCAGCTTTAGGATCATCTTGTGTATTTCGTGTTTTCATTTTTTCTTATTTTTTCATTAATGATGATGACAACTATAGATTAAGAACTCAAATATGTCACAGAAAAGGAGAATATCTTCCTGTTGTGATTTTACACTTTGTATAGTATGCTCTGGTTGCCTCTTGAATGGAAAAATCAGGTGTTTTAATTTGCCTTATGTATAACTGTTTTGTCAAAGTGATATTTAGCACTGCAAAAACAGATGAATATGTATGTCTTTAGATTAAAATAATAGTTTCCCTTTCTCCTTGTCATGGTTTCAGGCCTCTGTTTCTAACCTGTGACTTCTAACCTTGTGTTGAACTGTAGAGCGTTTTGTCTTCTGTTGTTGTATATGCATGTTTATCATTGTAGGTTTGTTACGTGGACATTTACTACAAATGTGAGCACCTGAAAATAAATCTTTTGCTAATCTGGAAACGTGATATGCAAAGGGAACACTCTCCAGCCTTCAGATAAGCTCCGCAAAGTACCATTGAGACGTAAAGTAATCTGTGGTTTGGGTCATCCTGAAAGCTCTTATTGATATGAGATGAGTCTCGATGGAGAAGTCCTGCTGTCACATGTTCATCATTTACCGATTGAGGGCAGGGGGCTCTACTCAGAGAGAAGGCTGAAGCTATTTCCTTTGCTGCAGAGACTGAGGGTGTGAAAGGAGCCAATGCTTCATTAAGCTGCACTGATTAAAAAAATCACAGTTTGTTAGACATAAGATGCTCTGCTCACTGCTAATGGGACAAGTAAGCAGTTTATTAAGGTAAGGGCATTGCTCTTCAGAAGCAGATATGAGAAGATTTGTTAATTGTGTGTATGGTGTGGGGTTTCTAAGTGCAGTTTGCTGCTTTGCTATCTGGAAAAAAAATTGGCTGCTCTGTAACGTAGCATTGTCAGAGAAACAACCGGAATGCTGAAATGCCTTTGAACTCAGGATGGATTTGTTTTTGCTTCCCAGGCAGTCAGCATCAGTGTTTTTAACAAAAGGGAGGAGGTTGATTACCACAAGGTTTCCTGTTCATGTGGATAAGGAGCTTTCATAAAGAAACAGGAAAACAGACATTCTCACAAATAATCGGTATTTTGCTGCATTTTGTGACATTCTGTACCAATTGTAAATGAAGCAGAAATAAGTATCCGCAGAATAGGGAGGGCTGTGCGGAAGGTGCTGAGAGAAAAAAACGGCCAAAAATGCAGAATTGCACAGAGTGCCTCTCCGGCTCTGAACTGAGGTGCTCGAAGGTACTTGGTGAGGGACGTGTCGATGGGTGTTCACGCCGGTCCCTACAGGGGACACGGGAGAGCCTGAGGTCTGTAGGCGAGGAAGGAGGGGGAAGGGGGTTTTTCCTCCCGCATGTTGGAAGGAGGACACTCCACCGGAGCCGGGCGCTTCCTCGGGGTGCCCTCGAAGGGCTTTCTCTGCCGGCCGGGCCGCTCCTCCCGCCCGGAGCACTTTGCCCTTTCCAGAGGTGTGTGCGCCCACCGAGCACACGCTGGTGAGCAAGAACGGCATTCCGGAGGAGGAGGAGGAGGAGGAGGAGGCAGGCAGTCGCTGACACGGCTCCGAGCTGTGCGTGGGGCTCTGCCCGCACAGGCGGCAGGGCGCGGTGGCCGCTGCGGAGCCCCCCCACCCCCCGCGCCCCGGCTCCTTCCTCCGCTCGGCGACA